>OX402529.1:25065468-25241808 GCA_948098885.1 Drepanosiphum platanoidis | reverse complement strand
GGATCTTAATTTTGTACCCACACGGGTTATTATCGCGCGCGTACTTTGTAAAAGAGAAAGTCTGTCCCCGCCCCGTGGTCGGGGGCGGCTTTTTTTTCGGTTTTCGTAACCTTTTATAGTAATTTTAACGATGTTAATATTACGGTTTTACTTTTTATTATTATTATTATTATTATTATTATTCTTTGAGACGACAACTAAGTTATATAACGCGTTACTCGAGAAAGAGTTTTGTTTTGTTTTGTTTTTTTTTTTTTTTTTTTTTTTTCAATCTTTATATTTACTTAAGAGCATTTTGATAAATAACGTTTTGATTTTGGTTTTCAAACGATTTTTGAAACATGATAACTATTGTGTGTATATATAATATATATAAGTTTAAAAGAAAGGAAAAAAAAAAAAATCAACATTTAAAATCGCATTTAAATTATTGTGAGATAACGTGTACCTATATTTCCACGATCGCGTTGAAAATATCCCAATGTCTTTGCCGCAGACCAAAGTCACATTTCGGTTAGGCGCGCGTGATGTGTTTCTACGCGAATCGCGGACCATCGTCTCATCACGACGCATGAACATTTGCATAATATACATACACACGTCGAGCGTAATATGGAAAAAAAAAATAATAATAATAAAACGACTAGAGAGCGGAGTGAAATGAAAAGTAAAATTAATATTGAAAACCGTAATTAGTTTCAGAGAGTTGGTTCGCTTTGGCGTTCTATTTAATTACGTTTTGCGAGGTAGGCATGTACTACACACACACATGGATATAATATACATCAAATTATAATTACATAATGGTTTTATGCGCTGCTTTTTTTTTTTTTTCTTCATATATGAAATACGCGCGGCAAATTTACCCATGCATGTATTTATATTAATTCGAACGCATAAACATAATTTGATAATAAGACCCGTCCGGAGTCGTCGTCGTCGTCGTATTATTATTAGAGGTAGCGCGCGGGAGGATCTGTATTATAATAGTTGTGGTCGTCGATACGCGGCTCTGACCTCGGAGACTTGGATACGACACGCGGCCGTCGTCGGCGGTAATTCTTCGGAAATCAAAAAATATTATTGCCCCCGCGAAACAACGTAATGATAGATTATTCGGCCGTCGAGTAATGACGAAACGATAATTCCGTCCGATCGGCATCGGCATCACAAACGATATACGTACGTATACGTACACTCGCATAATAATTATTACAATAATATGTATGATGCGCGCGCTCGAGTGTACGAGTATAATGTGGCTGTCGATCGAATAACACGACGACGCGAACAGAGAGCACATCGCCAATTGCCGGTGGCTAAAAGTCTCGGTTTTTTTTTTCGCCCGACCGACGACGTACGAGAGAGAAAATTTTTGTTGTATCGCAAACGAAATTTTTTTACTCGGTACGTTTTTCACGTTATTGCCGCCGCGTTCGAAATGATTGAAGTATTGTCCGCGATGCGTGGCGATTTTAATGGATCCGACAACGTATTATTATATTATGCGACGCGAATGGTCCGAAACGACACGAGTCTTAAAATGCTAATCGACTGCAGTGAATGTGTGTACGTATGCTGGTGGTAACTTTTGCGTTTGCGGGCTTCGATCTTGTACGATTGCCAATTGACACTAATTATTTATATAATATGCATGTCATAAGAAATGATGAACATTGCACGCGAGGCCACTATATAAACACATTTTACAACATTCTTCGTGCTATGAACGGCGATGTTCACGATTCATAAAACAATAAAGGTTTATAGTTTTCGCAGCAACTGTTATCCATGTTATTAGTATGCGAGTGAGATATTGATATTTAAGTGGTTTTTTTTTTTTTTTAATTAACTCTTTATATAGGAAAATATTACAGCTTACAGGCGTATCCTAGGATCTATAGCACCATAAATAACGATTTATGGTGCTAGAATTAAAATAATATTATTGTTTTCGTTTCTACAAACTCGATAAATGTTAAGTCATTAAAGATACGTAAAGAAAATAACAATTCAGAATCTCGGTTTCGTATAAAATTCATCAGACAGGGACGCCCCGGGAGGGGGGGGGGAGACAAAAGCATGACCCGAGATGTTTCCAAAAACTATAAACTACAAAGCCCGTCGTAATATTTAACAAATTCTGTCTAAAACCTCGGCTTGGAAATAAAATGGTTAATGAAATACTGAGCGATTTGGGGCTACCTACTTAATAAATACGGAAAACGATTTGACAGTCCACAGTTTTTTCTGCAGAAATAAATAGAAAAGACTATCGATATACATTTGCTCAATGCGTATGTCACTTAAATATGTTTTCTATTAAATATTATATATTAAAATTTTTTGATAAATATACCTCTTTATATAATATAATATATTATACATATCATTTCTCTTGAACATTTAGGAAAGTTTGTATTGTGTGAGTTTATTAATGTATTATATCACTATATAGTTAATAGTATTAATAATATGAAAGTATAAATTAATATATTATGTCCATGAAATATATTTACTGTAGAGTAAAGGGGGGGGGGGGGGGGCTTCGGCTACTATTTTTGCACCTACTGGAATAATCTTCTACGGGCGCCCTTTTCATCGAGTGATCGTTGTTATGGGTAATTTCTTTTTACTTATTATAGTCATTAGTAAAATATTAGATAAACGTGCGACACTTGGGGGAAAAAAAAAAAAGAAGAAACATGTTGTGCATCTTCGTAAGAAGAAATCGCGAGAAACCGCACAGATCTTACATGTGAAAGGCGGGTGCAGAGGACAATAATATTGTAATATAACCGATGAGGTCAAGTTTAAAATTTATACACTCATATACATTATATTATTATTATTATTATTATATCTGTGATGAAGCTGCTTATTATATTAGCACGGGTACAATTAAGAGCCCGGAAAGTGCTTACTGTTTATGGAGACTGTAATTTTGAAATATAAGCACTTGAAAAAAATTGTGTACCTGCCAATGTATTGAAAAAGAAGGAGAAATTATTATTATATTGCGCCCGGCGATTTTATAGTAGGTACTTTGATTTTACAAAAACATTTTCTATTTCCAGATTGAATATTCGAGAGCCATATCCACCTAGTGGTTGTCATAATAAAATCATGAAAACACATTTGTTTTTAAATTAATGTGTATGAATAAATACAAAGGTTTCAATTGTTTTAACGCACTGTGTGCGTCGCACGTCGACTAAAAAGACACGTGTCGTGTTTGAATGAAAAAATGTACAAGTAAAAGCAATAGGTCGTTTGAATTTTAGTTTCGATTGAGAAAAAAAAGACATTTTAAATATTGCCCAACGGTTATTTTTCTGCGCAGAGAATTATATTAAAACTTGGCCGAGAATTTCAACAGGACGAATGAGGTTATTTTGGGATAGTCAATTTGGAATTTAAAACCTTATCAACTTGGTCAACATAAATTATGTCATCATAAGTATGTAATATTATTGCCAAAAATGAAAGAAGAATAATAATAATATGCTAATATAACCTATTTTTTATGTTGTGGGTTTACAAAGTTATAATAAACGTTTTTTAGCAGTAAAAGTACCTCTGTAACACGTCGTTTAATTATTTTTTTTACCAACTATGCCTACACACTATTAAACGTACGTCATACATAGTATGTCTGAGTACATTGCATTGGTGTCAGGGCTAAAATGGCCTCTGTTTTTCATTTAAATTACTAATCAGATAGATGTCATAATACTGACCAAAATTGAAATTAAAAATATATACTCGTCACTCAATACCGAGTATTATACATTTATGACACAGTGATTATTACTCACATAATACAACGTCCAGCCAGCCAACTTGTTGTAATTGAAATATTTTGTTTTTTCAATTCGCGGAAGATATAAGTGCCTTCAAATCAAAATGAAAGTCTTGCATTTGAATTGGATTATATAAAGACTTCTTTATATTTTCGATGGTCCCGTTCTCGTTGTCTCTGAGAAAGTGAGAACATTAAACGGTAAAATAACTCTGAACTACTCTAAAATAAGTAAAATATATATAAAGTATATCATACATATACAATACCGATACATACGTATACAATATTAATTGAAACAAAATTATTTAAATTTTTGACTTATTGGCAAACCTGTCTAGATTTTTAGTGGCCAAAAATCGGGTCATTACACATAAGTTGGGAAGCGCTGACTTTTATGCAGTTTTATTTTCTTATTAATACATGTATAGTATAGTATAGTATTTATACGAGGGACGTCCAGAAAGTAAGGTTACAAGGGCTGTGTAGAACGAAGGGAATTTTGTTATTCAAAGTGACACCACTGTCATGTAGAGAATTTTCCAACTATCAAAACAAATATTCAAACGCCTCAGTCCGTTACGAAATGTCGTCACAGCAGTCAAACGCGTCAAACAGTCCGTCCGCCAATCGCTCCACCTACCGTAGGTGTGAGATACGCTCTGTTATTCGATTCCTTACTTTGCGTAACGAATCCGCGGCCAGTATTCATCGCCAGCTTGTGGAAACCTATGGATCCGAGGTGATGACACGTCAGAATGTTACCAAGTGGGTTAGATTATTTAAAGAAGGCCGTACTAACATTCACGACGAAGAAAGGTGTGGAAGACCATCCGTCATTTCAGATGAGCTTCTGCAGCAGGTTGAAGAAAAAGTTCGCGATGATCGTCGTGTAACTCTTGACGCCCTTAGTGAAAGTTTCCCACACATCTCACGTAGTCTCCTGAGTGAAATCATATCAGAAAAACTTGGTTATAAGAAGTTGTGTGCAAGGTGGGTGAAAAAAAAATCAAGGACAAAAGGAGAGGAATGCTGACTCGTGGTGTGTCACTCCTTCATGACAACGCGAGACCGCATACCGCCCGTCTTACTCAGGACCGGCTTGTTTCATTTGGGTGGGATATTGTGACTCACCCACCCAACTCCCCGGACCTGGCACCATCTGATTATCATCTTTTCAATAAATTGAAGGAGTTTTTAGGTGGACAACGATTTTCAAATGACGAGGAGGTCCAGGATGCTGTCGAAAATTGGCTTCAAAAATGTATTGATCTTAATGGCGATTATGTAGAGAAATGATGACATGTTTTGACACTTATTTTGTAAATTTCATTTAAATATATCCATTTTTCAATTTTTAACATATGTTGTAACCTTACTTTCTGGGCGTCCCTCGTATATACGGCATATCTATCATCCTTAGCATCTCCGTGGCAAAAATTAAATTTTTTAATGTGATCAACCTTTTCGGGCTTTTTAAAACAATTAAAAAAAAAAAAGAGATTAAATCGAGTGAACATCGACCGGGTTATAGCAGTTAAGTTTTTGATTTCATAAAAATAATATTTTATGTTAGTAATGTGCAAATTCGTATACTTTAGCCAGTTTCGATTAGAACACTGATTGTTTTATGAGAATTTGTAAACACCAAATGATTAGTGAAATTTTCCATAATGATTAAAATTATAAATATTTACGTTTTATACATATTATAATATATTATACATTCACAGTATTTTTTATCTTTAATGTAGGAAAAAAAATTGTTGAATCAAAATCAAAATAATAATTTCATTACTTGTTTTATAAATGTTTGAAATTGAAATAACCTCAATTATTTGTAACGCCGTTGAATAAGTTTTTAAACTAATCATTATAAACATTTTCTTATGTTTCGGGTAAGATTATGCATTGAATATTTTGTTCCATTTTATGACAGAGATCAAGTGATAATGAATATAATGAGTAAACAAAGTATTTAAATATTTAACTCCATAAAAAATGAAAATTATTTATATTATGTCAAAATTGATTAGACCATTTGATTCGTGTATTGGTACATAACAATTAATTGCTCTTGATCAATTTACACTCAGTTTTAGTTTTTTTTTTTTTAATTAATGAACAATAAAATCAAGTTTTTTATTAAAATGTCTTAAAAATATAAAGTATTCATTTTGTAAAATTAATAACAATATGAAAATTTATAGCTCCAGTACTACAATAAAAAAACTAATTTTATATTTGCTCTTAATATTTCAACAATTTAAATTGTTTTTAAAAATTTTTAATTCAAAAACTGACAAAAATGTAAAAAAAAAATTATTATTTGATTCAATAGAACATGAATAAAATTTATATGTTGATCAGCATTAATTGGATTATTAAAAAGAATTTGCAATTTCATAAACATTACAATTACTGTGAAAAAAAACGCCACATTTAAATGTATTGATTTGTCACAGAAATACTAAGGTTAACACATAACTATTAGGACATACTTTATGAGTATAACAAACCATTTCATTTGACCGAAAATGACACATTATGTCATTTTATCTATTTTTTCATGATAAATATTTCCCATTCATCAATAATATAAGGTAGATATGAAATTGTTTTTTGTGATGTTACAAATGTCAACATAGAGCCAATAGATGAACTTCTATAGGATATTATATCAAATAATTTTGTAAACAATGAGGAAAAAAAATTCAGTTTACCTTTAAAACATGATGGTTAATGTTTGGATATGATGTTGAGGTTGAGTTTTAATGTTTTGCGTGTAAAAACACGGCGTTATATAGTGTGTTCTTTGTTAACTATGGCCAAATTTTTCAGTAGTTTTTTTGTCAATTATTGTAAATCACTAATTCATTATTAAATAGATGTTTAAATGAAACTATATTTGAAATACGTCGGATTCATATTCAACTATACTGTATTCATTTGAAAACTTCTCTTACCTAAATGAAAATTCAGTAAATCTTAATTAAACTATTTTATTGCGCACACTCATTAAAAAAACAGCACGAAAAATAAAAATAAAGAACATTTTTTTATACTATAAATCATTCTTTTACACAAAAAAAAAAAAAAAATTAAACGATATTTTAAATTATGAAAACGACTTACAAATCTAATATTCGTTACGAATTTTCAAAATTGAACTTATTTATACCGAGAAAACGATTTTTCCAAATTTTGAAATTTCCGTGGTATCGATTTTTCAAAATGTTTATTGCTATTAACAAATCAGTTTTATCGGCATGTAATAATAAATTGAAATAATTTCAAAACAAAATTACCTAAATTTGTTTAAATTGGTTTCTAATGTTAAACTTGTTACATTGCTACTTCAAAAGGTGTTCATACACATCAGACGAAATCTCTTTAATTATATTTCCAAGCCATTCATTTATCACAAGTATAAATTACACATCCTAAAAAACAATATAAATTATGTTTAAATAAAATGTTTTCTGAAATGCTAGAATTTACAAGTAAGCTATGGTGATCTGTAATTAATATTGTTTAATATAAAAACGTGCTTGTCGAGAGGATTTACTGTTTTACACACCTCAAAAGCTCAGCACTATATAAAAAATAATTGACCCTGCACATGAATTCCATGTAAGTTGGGTATATAATTAATCCAACTTAATGATACATTTAGTATCATCCTCAGGCAAACCTTTAAATTGAAGTTTATCGTTTGCATAAATTAATGTTGGTATAAATGTTGACATTAAAGGGACGTCACACCCATATGTCTTGTCTTCGTCCTACAAATGTAAAACATAGCAGATTTGCGTGTTAAACTTAAATATTAGAGTTATTTCACTCTAATATTACAGCTAAACACACATAATATTGGTTCTACTGAATGCAAATTTGCCATGTTGTATGTTTGTAAGACGGAGACATGCTGGTGTGACGTCATTTTAATATCAAATAAATATAAATGTATGATAATCGATTTTTAAGACTTTTAAATTTGATTATTTGTTCAATTGTATATTGTAATGAGACATTAAGATAGTAGAAATTGCCTTCCATAGTTTATTTTAATAAAAAAAAGCATTTAATACCCCAAGATGTATTTATTTAATTATTTAGTCATTTATTTTACACATTGTATTTTAACTAAGATTTTTGTTTTACAGAAAAAAAAAAAAAAACAAAGAGTAAAAAATTTAATTGAAAGTCAAAAGCTATTATGAATTTATTGGGTTAAAAAATGTGAAATATAAATACATATCTAGAAAAAAGTCATACATTTGTATTGAAAAATACAAAACACAACAATATTATTTATTAAATAATGCAGTATGTACGGCATCTATATCGTAAGTCACGTATGCTGAAGGTTTATACATATCAGCATTTGCAGCACGTGAAGGCATTCTACGATTTGATCTATAAAAAAATTTAATACAATATTAATAATTATAATAATAAATATAAAATTCTCGTGTCACAATATTAGTTTATGAAATTTTTTATACATATTTAGTAGCTCTGAGAATAGGACATAAACTATTTTTTAAACCCCTAGGTGTTAAGGGGGTGGCCCACCACAAATGTTTTTAAAAATTTAACGTTCTTTACATGTATACTTATTCTGTAACCACAGTAACCAATTATCATTGTTTATAAAATTTTTTTGTTATAATTTTCAATTAAAAAATATATATGTGTTTATTGTATATTGTGAAATGTGGGTAAAATAATAAAAGAATATTATCAATGTCCTGTTTTTCATTATTAAGTACTTCAATTTGTTATATTAAAAGTGATTTAAAGTGAAAATTTTTTATAATACAAAATTATAAATGGCAAAACAAAGTTTGCAATGACAGCTAGTTATTATATAAAATAATAAAAATTGTTAAATTGACCGTATTGACGACATACGGTCCGAATAAAGAATAAGTTTCAATACGATATTGAATGATATTATAACGTACGCATACTCGAATTTCCGACTGTGTACATTTTACCACACGGACCATTCTACTGTACGCCTCACTATTATAAACTATTTCGAAATCGGATGATTGAAAAAACATAATCAAAACCGAGTTTCGCCGTTTCAATATCTGCAGTTATTATATGTCGTTCGATCGGTCGAATTCCATAATAATACGTGGCACATAACGGCAAACGCGTCAGAATAATTTTTTTCTTAATCATTTAATAACCAAAACTGTGACAATAGAATACATTTTTTTATTCAATTCAAATTCAGAGATGTTTACCCAGATAAAGATAATGATCCAGCAACAGTAGAACTAGCATTCCTGACCATATCACACTTCATGGGCCTGCCATCGAGCTGTCTGTTGTGATATACATCTACTGCTTGAATTGCATCAGCACGACGCTCATATAATACTTCCGCAACACCTGGTCGGACCACTCGAGATTCTAATAAATCCCCTATGTCTGCAAAAAGTTCCTGAATAAAAGTCGAAATAAAATTATTAATCATCATAAAATAAATAAACAATCAAAACAAATATTCAGCTGTTAAATGCGATAAATTTTATGATATAATATCGAGTTACATACTCTTATATCTTCTGATGTTACTGATGGTTCTAAATTAGAAATAACAATTTTATGGCCAGGAGGACGTGAACGCTTAACTACAGCAGTTTGATGAGAATCCAATCTAGAACGTAATGTTTCACTCAATCCCCTATGATTCCTGTAATAGTTATAGATTTTTAAAATTAATCAAACACAAATTACATTTTAACAACTATCAAGTTAGGGTTTTATCATTCGCCAAAAAGTATTTTGATATTTAGAAATTATAATTATTTATTTTTGGCTATCAAATTATAAATAAGCGGTGCTGGTGGAATGTTTTATGGGGCCCTTGGCAGATTTTTAACACGAGCACTTTGAAATATATTCACTTTTTTTTGGTCGATCTACCGACATTTTTTCCAGCACAATGTGCTTCAAATTTTTAGTACAAAAAGAACATTTAATACAGACTTACTAACTTAATATTTGTACTTTTAAATATAAACAACAGTAGAATATTATTAATGTTTTAAGTATAACATTGTTAGTAAATAGAACAAATTTACAAAACTTTATAAAAATACAATTTTATATCCAATTATTG
This sequence comes from Drepanosiphum platanoidis, assembly GCA_948098885.1. Taxonomy (NCBI): domain Eukaryota; kingdom Metazoa; phylum Arthropoda; class Insecta; order Hemiptera; family Aphididae; genus Drepanosiphum; species Drepanosiphum platanoidis. The sequence continues at coordinate 25,231,864 of OX402529.1, read as the reverse complement.
GCTTTGTAAAGAGGCTCTGAAATGTTTAGAACCCTGGGTAGCTGTCTTTCCTACCAGCACTGCTAATTATAACAGTCAAACCTAGTTACAAGCATTCAACACAATTTTTCAAATGCAACAATTTTAATTATCTTTAAACTACCAATACTAATAAACAAAATTAAATTTTACCTTGAATTTCTGTCAATTAACTCATCTTGATAGCCGTCACGATTGAACATTGCATTTCCCACACTTCGTCTCATTACCTGAAAAAGTAATTAAAAATTCATTTAACTGATATTTTTATTTTTATTTTAAGTATTATATATACTGGGGTTGGAGAGTATCTGTTAGTCTCTTCCCACTCCATAGAATCTTCATAATCCATAGCCAAAGGCCTACTATACGGTTTTTCATTAACTCTCGTTGGTCTTGTAGAACGTTCAGGTGGTCGTCTTATTGACTGAACATTTGATATTGGGCGTCTCGATACCCTAATATCACGTCTCATTGGTCTTACTTCCTCAGGTCTGTCACCTTATATTAAAAAAACTTAGTCAATAACAAAGCTACGAAATAAAAATAAAATATTTTACTTCTAAATGTATTTAGTTCAGAATTGAATGTGTTACTACTATGTCTTCTTTCTACAGCATCAAAACGCCATTGATTTTCAGGTCGCCGTTCTCGTAGACCAGAATGATGTGAAGCTGCTCTTTCATCCAAAATAGACTTAACAGTAAGAATACCGCGGCGATCAATTTTTACTCGACCTAAATTATTGGAATGTCCTCTTGACGTTCCCGCACTATGAGTAGTCTAATGAAAAATATAAAAAACAAAATGAGTTATTCTTAAATACTCAATTGAATTGAATAATATAATTGCCTTTATTTTACATGCGTATTAATAACACCAACATATTAAATATTAATTATATGATACTATAAAATTGTGTTCAATAATAATAGTTAATGTTGAATAATGTAACAAATATACTGTTATATTAAATTGTAATGGCTCTTACAATATTTAATAATGAGTGGAAAAAATATAGGATAAATACTTACATCATAAGAGCCTGAATGTAAACGACGTTCTTGGATCTTTTCACGAGCATCTTTTTGTTTTGATAATTTTTGTCGTGCATCAACTATTTCTGTAGGTTTTTCTAAAGCTTTTTGCAAAAGTTTAACACGAGCATCCATCACGTTATTTGTGGCCAATCTAGCATTATTCTTGGTCGACATATTTCTGTTATTCAACTTTCCATTGGCGGTCTGCCTTTTTACAGCTTTTAACCGTTTTACTTTTGCTGCTTTGTTGGCCGCCGCTAAACGCAAACGATTGCGAGGACCCGATTGCAGAGCTTTGGAACGTCTGAAATTACGTTAATTTCGCTGATTCTATTAGCAATTCAACGTAGAGTAAGGACATTCGTGTGTTCAGAGTACATTTAAACACATTATATTATTTAATTTGCTACAGACATTCATCAACCATGTCAGGTACACAGACCGACGATGTGTGTTCATTCAGCGAAATTATAGTTAACGAAAACATTTATAGATTTACCCTCCGCGATCTCGGCCGTTCTGGGGTCGCTTTCCTTTAATGAACTTCATATTGTTTTTATTATTATTATTATAATCTCCTTGTCGTTGAAACCGAATACAAACGGCCCAGTTGTTTCGATAGAGCTAAACTCGGACGACCATGTGTGCGAAATCGAATGACGGACGTGTCTGCGGGAGCCGGGCTCGTAGGCACGAATATAAAAATAAACAATACAATCAAACGACCGTAGTTAGGGCCATTAAAAATACAAAATACATTGAACGAAAAAAAAAAAACCAATCGGAAAAATGGTTGTTTTTAACTTGTACTTTTGATAGAACACACAAAATATTACACAAACAAGACGGACGGCGAATACGGACCGGTGCAACCAACCGGCTGGGTCGATATTATTTATACGCGATAACATGACCGGCCGTTGGTAATACTCGTCGTATAGCAACCATCGACCTGGCGGCCGAGAGGGGTCGACTGGAAAAAACGCCGCGTTTGCTGTCCGTTAAAAAATACACTACGTCGTATTGGGGGGGGGAAAAAAACGACGGTTATTGATAATTGAAAAAAAAATTTTCCCGGTTAAAAAAGAGTAAAAAAGAATTGTTTATTTTAAAATCAAACGCTCACGGTGGGGTGGTGTTATTCGTCTAGATAAATACGAATGTGTAATGTGTTACATTGAAATATCGTTACAAAGTTAATGTTACAATATTGCTTTAAGTCACGGTTAGGTTCCAAATGCTGCAAAGAGATGTATATAGCTGACAAACCTTTTGCGATTAAATTTGAACTGTATTTTTGAAAAGTTCACATGAACGCGAAATATTAAGCGAAACGTTGGTAAAAATAACGAACCGTTTCCGAGTGAATTACAACAACGTTATAAAGAGAGAAATTATTGAGAACTAAGAAAATAATGCCTGCTATCTGAGCGTTTCTGTCTATTGACTCGTTATACATTTACCGGAACCATTGATTAAAGAATAGACTATATTATATTATTCTATAATCAATATTGGTATACTCACGCGATAAGGTCTATAAGAACGTCGTAGTTATTATTTAATATTTACTCCTCAATGTTAGATGTTGTTAGTGTTAAAAATAAATGTATACATTTCTTCCCAATAGTACTTTGACGAATTACATAATATTATCGACCTTCATGGAATCATGTGTCTTAAGTGTTGTCATTCATCAATAATTATTTTCATGACTCATGACCATTTCATTCTATGTACAAAACAATATTATATATTGAAAACATCCAACATGCTTATTGTAAAAACTGTATTTATAGATTGTATGTAATAAAAATAAATGTTAAAAAAAAATATATTGAAATAATATGGTTATAAAATGTGAGATGCAATTTGAATTATAGCATTTATTATATAATAAACATTGTTTATTATGTAATTAATGATTTTAGTAAAAATAATATGGTTATAGCTACAATACTGAACTTTTTTTTTTCAAGGGGTTCCAAAGATTTGTTTGTTTTGCACTATTTTGCAGTTGAGCACCATTACTCTTTTTGTAACATTAATTTAATACAAATGATTAAAATAAACCATTTCATATTTAGAGTGTATCCTGGTGTCTTTGATTTTTCTTGTATACTTTTTATATAACGCATCACTGCATCAGTAATGGCCATGGCTGTCAACTTTCAACGCCGTTCAATAAATCTATAAAAATATGAAAAAATTTAAATACTTGAAAAATGAAATATGTACACGTGAATACGTGATATGTTACCGTGATGTACGGTAAAAGATATAATGATGGAGCAATGACCATCTCTGGAAATTTTGAACGTCTTAGATGTGTAAGGAGAAGCCGACAAGGACCTTTGAAGTTATTTTAATCACTCCGGGACAAGTGGTATTCAATAATATATTAAAATATGTATATTATTATACAACATGTACAGAATTGAAAATCTAAGTGCAATATAATCTTTTGTTCTCTCGTCGGTCAGCCTGCAAAGCAACAACAAAACATTAGTGATAATAAGACGGAATAATAATATTGATAACGTAAAATCACTAAAATCTAGTCCGGTAATATTATTGAACATAATCAAAATATTTAGTTATTAAACATATTCACTGTATTAAACTATTAAGTTCGTTCATACTTACTATTCGTTCGAAAATGTAAAAGATAATCGTTTGTAAAATGACGTGGGTAACTTGCACTTTTGTTCGTAGCATTATTTACAGTAGTTCGCGAAACACCAAGAGAAAACCGATTATGATTTGGCAGACAATCTGTATTTGAATTAATCTTCCATCCACCATAGAAAACATGAGTACTAATTATTGGCAGCGGGAGATGTCCCTGTGCACGACAAATGAAATAAAACATCCAATGTTGTTAGCCGAAGAGAGACTCGCTTTTTTGGCGCATTGTCATAACTACCAACTGGGCGACAAGATTGGTGAAGGGTCGTTTGGAAAAGTATTCAAAGCCTTGCATACTAAAAGTAACATAGTGGTCGCCTTCAAATTTATCTTTAAGGTATTGAGTTTTGATTAAATATTACATTTATTATATGTTTGTAAGACTTATAATTCCATTAATTGTCCTACTATATACATGTATTAGCTAGATGAGTTGAAAACATTACAACAAGAGGTTGAAATTCAACAGAAGTTACATCATCCAAACATTGTAAGAATGCTAGAGTCCTTTGGAAACGAAAATGGAGTAAGAATTTAATGCGATTGGTTTAGTTTCAAAGTAGGCTTTTGGTTAAAGTTTTTGTTTTTATTTTTTACAACAGATTGCTTTAGTTATGGAGTTTGTGCCTAGATCACTTAAAGAAATTATTGAAACAGAAGGTATACTGAGTGAAGTAAGAACACAGGGAATTATATGCCAACTAGTATCAGCTTTACATTATTTACATGGAAAAAATATTTTACACAGGTAAACAATAAATATCCACCATCAATATTATCATCATAATTTATGCATTTATCAAACAACAAAAAGTAATTATATTTAATTATATTACCTTTAGGGATTTAAAGCCACCAAATATTTTACTGGACCACTTCGATATTGTCAAATTGTGTGATTTTGGATTAGCCAGGTTTATGTTGACTGGTACCCAAGTATTAACTCAAGCATCGCTCAAAGGAACACCTCTTTATATGGCTCCTGAAGTAATTAATTCTCCTGTTATACCACCAACATACAATCATAATGCAGATTTATGGTAAAATACAATTTTTATATTACAATTTAAAAAAAAAACTAATCTATTAATATTTATTACCAATTTAGGTCATTGGGATGCATAGCATATCATTTACTTTGTGGAAAACCACCATTTGATACAAAATGTTTAATGCATTTAGTACAAATGATGAAAGACCAACCAATCATTTGGCCAAATACTGTATCGGTTGTTTGTCAACATTTTTTAGAACAACTATTACAAAAAAACCCATCAGAAAGGTTAACTTGGCCTGGTCTGTTAGAACATGAATTTGTGAGAAATCGAGTATATACAATTGATGACTCTCAAGATATTGATGAATTGTTAGAATTAGATGATATTGTGTTGCCCTTGAATTCAATGAAAATAAATGAGGATGAAGCAACCTCCGATTCTTCTACTGGCCACGATTTAACATCTATAGATGACACGTAATAGTTTTTATATTACTATCGTTAAGTACATGAAATGAAATTTAGTTTGAACATGTAGAATATTTACTATTAATTTTTATATAGCACCGAAGAAGACTTGCGTTCGAGTCAATCCAGCTGGTGTTCTGAAACTTGTCAAGAGTTAGACGTATGCTCTGTTAAAACTAATTCCACCAGTAATAATACTCGCTCCAATGACTTTATGGGCGAAGAATGGATTGTATTTCTGCGACAAAGTGCATCTGAAGTAAAATTTTAATTACAATGCATGTTGTTTGCAATACATAAACATAAATTGTATTCATTAGTGAATATTGGCAAATTGAAAAAGATTTTTAGAGGTTCATAAATAAATTTTAATTATTTATTGACATTAAAACTCTTAATGAAATATATTATATCACATACATTAATAAAATATAAATAGCTTTCTATACTAAACTTCTACTAACTGTAATTAATTATAAAGTATATAATTTTTACTAACCATTTTAATTTTATTATTAGTTTCATATTAAAATATGAAACTCATGTTTAAATTGCTTTTGACATTTTTGGCCAGTAAATTTATAAACCAATTTTCTTATATTTTTCAAATGTAATTTTGAATACACCAGAAAAAATGTATATATGTAATATATAATTAAAGTTTCAAATTTAGTATAGTAATCTAATACTGTGTTTTATTGTAAATAATAATTACCTATAGAATTTTTTTTTTTTTTCAGGTTCTATCAGGAAATTTAACATCTATGACTGAACAGAGTTTTATACTTGTTATATTGTCTTCTTTAAAAAGCATCACTGTGTCTTCCAAATTGTTACGTTATGTTGTTACACTTCTAGCAATGCCTTTTGTTACACCAAATATTCAACAACATGAGAAAGACACAATAACTCAAGTACGTATTAAGTGGTATGATTGTAAATTTATTAAACTTTGTGCGGTTATTTCTTGTTATATCTGACCACCTAGTTCTGAGATATCTTAATACGATTGTATAAGATTTTCAACGCTATGTATGATTAACATCACAGATAGGTAGATTTAAACTAAAATATAAAACATTCAAATATTTTATTTGATATGAATTTGATTGCACAATCATTTTGTACTTTAATTTTTCCCATTCTTTGCTACTAATTTTCTTGTAACATGTTTATTTCTCTTGGTCAATGCTAGCCTATGAAACGAAAGATTATAGGAATTTCCCAGTTTTTTTTTCAACTTCGACTTTTAGAATTGGTTACATCTAAACCAAGCCAGGGTTTCTTGTTTCATGGGCTGCTGCTTTTGTTGGCTGAGTAGTAGTAATGATTAAAGTCATGGTCTGAAATAACAGGAAAGAACCTTTTATTTATTTATGTAATAGTCAAGTATTATTTATTATATTATTCTATATCCATATTTTGTTTATTGTAGATTTATTTAGAAACTAAAGTCATTCCGTGTTTGATGCAAGCATTTTCAAACGCTTTTAAATCGCCAGCTCGTAACTGTGTATCACCTGCACCTCCTGACATTTCGGGCTTACAAGAGTTAGACAGTTTAGAATCGGTGCTTCTCTTAGTTGAAGGTTTATCCTTAGATAATCCTGTGGAATGTCTTAAACAATTTAGTAATAGTATAATTTTTCTAAATATTATACCTCTTTTACAAAGATGTTTGTCACTCAGTCATGGAAATACACATTTAGTGACAAATACACTTGCAGTATTAATATTAACTTTAATATATTTACCACGCAGCATACATTTAGTGCAAGATATAGTTATTGGAAAACATTTAGAAAGTAATAGACAATTTTAAATATATAAACAGTAGAACCTCAATTATTTTTCAAAAATGGAATCAAGGTGACAGATTGAAATAATAGAAATATGAAATATTTATTTATTATATTTATTTAAAAAAATTTGACATTCACCTAATGAAATATAATTTATCTAAAAAAAAAAATTAAATAGTTTAAAATATTTAAAAACAGTTTTATGAAAATAAGATGAAAAATTGAGGTTTTACTGTAATTGGAATGTTATAATTTAAATCTAATATAGTACTAAACCAATTATCTTTCAGGTAGAATTTCAAATGTAGAGCTTCACAAATTGCTCAGAAACAATGAAAATGCTACAGTAAGAGAAAGAACATGTGTAATTTTGTTGCATATGACTAGACTGAATCCAAATAGCCTTTCAAGTGTTTGGCACCAAACTCTTACTAATGATATTGAAGTATTAAAAAATGACCCATGTCCAAATGTTGTTCAGGTACTTTAAAAATTTTAATTAATTTGTTTGAAAATAAATGACTGATGACAATTATATAAATATGCAAGTAATACATTTTACGAACATGAGCTTTTTATTTTTTATTTAAGACATTTATCTAAGAGAGGTTTGAGTAAATTAGTGTTGTCGGGAAATTGCTGAAAGTTTGTTTATAAGAAGAAAGAATTATTTTTTAAATCCTTTACAATTTAAAATGTTTATACTGTTCATTGAAAAGATTCTGCAGAATTATTCTATCTACAATCATGGTCTTTTTATATACTTATTATTATTATTATTATTATTAAAGAAGATAATATGTGAAGAACAACTACAGCTCTTAAAAATTAATCTTTTTTTCTATTTTACTTAACTGTAGGTCAAAACTTTTTAAAGAAATTTTTTAAACAAAATTTGAGTATTAATACATAACGTAATATATAATAAATAATTTTTCATCAGGATTAATTTTTAAAATTTCAGCCTCCCCTATCAAGAGGACCTGCACACGCTAGATTAAATAGGTTTGAGTGTTAGATTTTTAGGTTTATGTAATCTGAAATAATGTAGTAATTTTGTTTGATGATTCAAAAGAATCATACTATCTTAAATTTGTTCAGTTATCTATTTTCTATTTATAATTGTATTGAATCCAATATCTAAAGAGTTTATTGAATATTAGGTACTTAAAAAAAAATGTTTTTGTTTGCTGAGAGTTTGAGTTAATTATAGAATTATTTTAAAATTAATATACTATTAAAAATTTGATTTAATATAAAATAAAATATTTATTTATTTTTTATGTACAAAATTACTTAAAAGTTATTAAAGACTTAATTTTTTTCTAGGCTGCTATTTATACATCGGAACTACTGAAGAAAACTTATTTCTACAAAGTGGAAACAGAACCAGAGTAAACATATATTTAGAGTATACTATTACAATTAAATAGATGTACGGAATGAATATTTGAAGTATTCTGAAACATATTGTTTTACACAATGTATATGGTATTCGCTAAGAAGCAAAAGTTAAGTAACTATGATCCCTTAAGAATGTTGATAATAGTTTTAAATGAAAACTATCTTTGTATGAATATTGAAATATATGATGAAAATTCTGTATGCCAAAAGTCATAGTAATTGCGTTTATCATTTATTTTTATTTACTTATAGAGTAAGCCATAAACAATCAACAAGGTACCTAATATAGATACGAGAAAATAAAATATGATGTAAATTATATAATAATGATGGTGACAATAATACAGTTTTGCTTACCAAATAATAATAGATATATGAGGTAAACACTTACTGAAGATAAGATTTGTTTTTCAATTATTCTTCGAACATACTCGAAAGAAGCTATGCTACAAAACTATCAAATTATATTTATGTAGTTTTTGAAGGATGTTGTTTACTCTAAACCGGAATCTGAAATATTAATGAAATATTACTAAATAATTTTTAGAACATTGTGATTTTCTCTCTACCTAATATATTTTTTCAAGTATGTACACAACTTAATTTGTTTAGTTTCACATGTATGTATTATTATGAAAAATGGATATTTCATGTAAAAAGTTTATTGTTTTGTGGTGATTAATCAACTTGACATCTATGTGTGAAGTATGATTATGGCAACAACATAGTAGGACCCAGGGTGTGCACAAGGGTCATTGTCTTCTCCATACGTAAATTAGCTTTCCTCATCAGCTACTTTTTATAAGACAAATTATTTTTAACTTTCTTATCATTAAAATTGTATGGAACAATAGACACTTTGAAAATAATATTCAAAGATGGTCTATGGAAATTATAGGCTCACAATATTACATAATATACATGTCACATATAGGTGACTTAAAAATAAAAATATTATTTTAAATTATATTTTATACAAAGCATTCTTTCATTCTAGATATCCATTTTATTAGTGTAAATAAACATAATATTGAATTCTTATTTAATTGACTCGACCATTCAAATTTAATAAACTATAATTATATAACACAGTTTTACATAATACATGTAGGTCATACATATATTTACATTTTTGGTGTCGCAAAATTCTAGAGTTTCTCTTGCTACCCCTTTCACCAATATTAATGGCATGGACTTATTTGATAAATGGTCATTGCTCAATACTTGTTCTCTATCGTAGTAAGCTACCTCGAAAACATTTATGAGTATTCTTTTTATTCAGTTTCAACTTTTATGAGACTATAATATGTACTACAGAAATTTGCATTGTGTTTATAAGTGTAAGACAATACACTCAAGAATATTATTGTTTAAAATGTATAAATCCAGAATACTCTCATTATCACCATTGCTTTATTTACGACAAATTTGATCAATATATTATGCAACAGTGTTATAATATTTCAATCTTGAAATAATACTAATAAATTAATGAGCTTATCACAAGTATATTTTTGAATTTGGAGCGCACGTCGTCATCAACTACCTAATGTTTTGACCGTTATACGGTTATCTTCTCAAGTGTTCCAGCTTAACACTAAACACTTCAAAATAAAATAAGAATTTACACTTGGAAAGCAAAAAATCCGATAAGTTTGTATTCAACTGATAATAATATACGTGTTGAGTACATAAGAAAAAAAAGTATGTTATAAAATTTATCTAGTTATATAAACCAAAAGGACTCTTCAGAATATTTTAAATAAACTATTTTGTGTAAAATAACAAACAATGAAGTATTTTAATTAAGTTTTTTGTTTTACTTAAAGTTAATCTATCTAATCTACCATTTTTGTAAACCTCGATTCTGCTAAATAAATCAATAATATACAATCTTGTAAAAAATTAAATGAACTGTCTCAAGACCTTAATTTACTATTACTTTTTCAATCTTTCTCTTGAACAAAGACCTACCTACACTAAATTGCCTATAGAAAAATGTAGTATCTAGTAGCATTGATTATTGATACTAATATATAATCAATGCTACTAGTTATAAAAATACAATATTAGAGCCTGCCAGAGATTTTAGCCTAGACTAGCTAATCTCTCATAAAATTTTATGTAGGGACCAATACTATTATTAAATTTAACTATTAAATAAAAACACATAGGTACAAAAAATTAAATGTAGTGTCTTAAATCACAAAATTATTTATGTCATTAAAATCAATAAAAATGTAAGTATTCATTTTATGACTATTTAATAAGTCAAAACATTACACTATTTTTAAATGGTAAATTGTTACTTAAAAATGTTAAACTTTAATATTAATTTTATTGTTTTTTTGTTACTTCAAAAGGAAAAATGAAAAAGCTGGAAAAAGTTCCTTATGCATGCTCAATTTTCAATAAGACAAATATATACACATATAATTCTTTCTTTGTTATTTCTAGGAAAGCTTTTGTTTAGTGAAAACCGTAATAACGTTTTAAATTTGTGATGGAAAATCATAAGTCTGATGAAAGGAACAGGTAGTTATACCGATTCCTCCACAATAAGTAAGTATAAGTGTGGGAACTAATTATAAAAGTATAATCAAAATCTTGGAATGCTATTAAAATCAGTACTTTTGTTGGCCCAATATACCATTTAATACAGTCAATCGTGTCGACAATGCTTTATGGAATAGTAAATAATATTGGAATACATGTTTGAACAAATCTACTGAAATGTAATTATATTTCGCGATCAATTACATATAAGGCACACGTATAATATACGTGTTGAGTTTATATTACCTATATTATAATTTATAAGGTTTTATTGCTCTTACACTAATAATTAGTTATAAATAAATGTTTGATTTACTATAATGTATTAAGTATATGAGATGAGGTCATAATATATTTAGTCAACCAAAACCTCATCGGTTGATAACAATAACAATTATAATGCATCTAAATACGTTTCAAACGGAACCCTCCCCTCAGTTCTCTCCGACCATTGCCATTTTCCGTGGGTAATTTTAAATCGTAAATTAGATTTTCATGTTACTTCGTACACGAAAATTGAATACCATAAAATATCGTAAAATTGTCAAAACACTTTAATTAATTAAAGTGATATTATAAGACACACATAATGTACGTAGATTATAATATTATACTAGCGGGCGTCACCCGGACATCGACCCGGGTTAAATTTTAAATACTCAAATAATTATCATCATTCGTATTCTAAGAGAAATAAAGTTATCCAGAAAAGCACCCAGAGTGATTTTCATATTATGTTAATACTCACTTTATAAAACCATAAAATAGGGCCCATTTCAAAGAACCCCGAAGATGATCCTGTTCAGACCGGGCGATCCGGGAAGACATTCGGGGCGATTCCAATGTTCCGTGTTTGAGTTCGTGTTCCCAGTATTCGGGCGAAACCGATAGATTCCTGTAAAACCATAATAATTACAAACAAGAAATATTTTATCTCACTGAAAGGCCATTCGCCCAAACTCACGTCGCTCCCGCCGTCACTTCAGTCAAGCCGATGCAATTTATTTGTCATCGCCTCATCGGTGACTGAAATAATTATGTGCCGATCGTCATGGAAAAGAAAATATGTGTGAACAAATACCGCGTTTTCAAACTCGGTAACTGCGGTCTTGGTTTCGCGGCGACCCGTGTACTGTGACTATGTGGTATACGATTTGGTCGCGTCCGTGAACAACGCACTTACCTCGGTATACGGGCTGGTACTCGACGAGTTACCCGAGTATCGAGCAGACATTACCGGCTGCAACCACCGTGGTCAATAATGGCCGCGATTATTTTTCTCCGGCGACCGTTGCCCGTAGGCCGTTTAGTCTCTCGCCGTCGTCGTGTAATAATGGCTCCGCGTTTTCCGCGAAATTTTCGTCGTCGGTTTATCGTTTAAACGATCGTCAGTGCGCGTACATTTTTCTCTCGATCTCGATTGTCGCCGCGGTGTGACGGAAATAAAATCGCACGCGAGTGAAGTGCTCGAAATGTCGAAAACAGCTGCGTGTAGATCAAACGTGAAATCGGGCCGAGAACAACAAAATGGCGGACGTCCCGTGAGTACCTATATACATCTTATTATCGCGTACATCTCCCGTATCGTTCGGGCCGTCGTTATAGTTAATCATTGAATAAAAATACCACGAAATTGGGATGATTGTAAACGTTCCGTGTAATTATATTTAACTATAGGTGAATGACCCGGCTTCGCCCGTGAACATTTTTCCCGGTATGAGGGAGGGGGTAAAGGCGTCAAGTGCTGTAACGTTATTATATTTCTAGATTTATGTACATACCTATATATATATAGTGTTGAATTCGTAGTTGATCATATTTAGGAGATACGTATGACCATTGATTATATGTATATTATTAGTTGTTTGTATATTTCTAGCTGACCCGGCAAACGTTGTTTTGCCATATATTTCTAGTGAATTTTGTAATACAAAAAATAACTAACTTATTGTAAGTATGTGGTACGATTGAAAGAGGAACGGAGCGCGCACGCACGCAATTTCGGTAAAAGTTATGTGTAATAACTAATAATATACGACGTTGCAAAATCCATACCTTTTGCGTAAAGATCATCGGGTTTTCGCTTTGTTTGTATACGTCACGATCAATCGGTCGAGCTTATAGACCAATGACAATAGATTTGCCTGCGATCGTATTCGACCGTCCAATGAAAAAAGTTCTATTGTATTCGTTCTATTGTGCATCGCACGCACGCGATTACGGTAAAAGTTATGCAATGATATGATATTGCAAAATCAATACCTTTTGGTAAATATCGTCGGGCTTTTCGATGACATAATAATATATTTATATAAAATGCAAATTACCACGCACTCGCTGATTGTTGCATCTCAAAATCTAGCCCGTGAAAAGTTTTTCGCGGTATGAGGGAGAAATAACATTCTTAATTTTCAACCCCTTAACCCCCTTAAGGGTTGAATTTTGAAAAATAAGTTATTAGTTTTTTCATTATTTGATTTAAAGAATATGTATGCTAAGTTTCAAAAAAATTACATTTTTACATTTTTAACACCTTTACCCCTTTTAAGGGTTGAATTTTGAAAAATATTTTCTTAAGGGGCCTCTGCTATATAAAACGAAACTATTGACCAAATTTAATACAACAAAGCTCCAGTGGCTCCGGATTTTTTCCATTTTTTTCCTTTTTAACCCCCTTCGAAGCTGAGTAAATCTTTTCTTAATGGGTCAACCTCATAAAAAGAAACTTCTGACCAAATTTCATTCGCACAGGACAGTCATGGCAGAGGCCAAAATTTTTAGATTATATGATGGTGGTCCAATTAAAGCGCCGGTCCAATATTGGCGACTGTAGCATCTGTACTCTGTAGCTCCTATAATTGTTGATTTTCTTATTTTTGTGTGATAACTCGCACTAGTGATTGGTATGATTTAAAAAAAATCACGAAGTCCTCTACCGAAAAATAAATCTATTTGCTACGCACTGTTACTTATATCCATGTTCAAATTACTTTAGACAAGTTAGAGTTAGAGCCGACTTACCGTCTATCGTCAACTAAAGTATTATTTTTACGGTTACTGGTATAAATCTCATGATTTTCGCTCGAGTGGTATCTGCCCGTCTGTTTTGACGTTTCCTCTAAATTCCTATTTTTGCCGTAAATCATTTAATAATGATACAATTTCCGTATTAAACTTCATTACAGTCCCGCTGGATTTCAAATCAGATCATACAGCCGATGTCGTGAACTGCCGATCTATTCATGTCCTCAGGCCATTCTACTCAACTCTCCGAAACTCTTGTCACGCATTCTCAACCACGTGATTTAATATAATTCGACCTCGTCCTCGTAATTAACGAGCGACCTTTTCGTTCAAGGTGTTGGACTTCTGTGCGTTCAATATATGGCAATTTTTTAATATTGTGTAATGAAAACGTTCGCTAAACCACGCGTGGACTTGGCGCAAAGGGCGATATAAATGTAGAAGAAGCCTTACTCGAAGTTACCACGAAAGTGTTATTTTAAACCTTTCTCTTCCGGAATCTGAATGATTTGTTTTTTATTATTATTATTATTATTATTGGAATTTTGTTTTCGCTTTCGATAGTACAAATTAGTTACACAATACAAATTCATAGATACCACGATATCTACGTCGTGATTGGTAACCTTAATAAATTATTTAAATTGTAGAAAAAAATTTCGATTCTCTGAATGTTTAAAAAGATTAACATTCAATCAATACGACTATACCTATAGTAAGTATAGCCGTATAGGTTGGTATTTAAGTAGGTTAAATTTTTTTTAAAAAAGGTGCATTTTAACTAAATTGTGTTTTAAAAACCGTTGTCCCAACATTAAAAATTAAACTCAAAATCGAATTCATCGTCGTTAAAAATGTATATACGAGTATGTATTTACATTAAAAAACAAGTATTTTATGGTTCAATAAGGAAATGTAATAATTTGGTCGGCCGATTGCTTATAAACTTGAATTAATCAAACCACAATACGCGCCCATGACTTGTCGCTCCGAACATCTGAAGTACCGGCTCTCATAGGCCTACCACCATACGTCCATTCAATTTGAATATGAATGTGTGTTCGAGAACATTCGAGTGCCACGATAGTGCTGGATTTTAAATCGTATATACAGACTGAGGTTTAAACTGAAGGGGGTGGGAGGCGAGAGAGGACGCCTTCTATGAAAATTTAAGATGAAAAGGCAATTATATTTGTATTTTTTCGAAGTAATTTAAATTTATCTAGAAAAATATAATGTTTTAACAAGGTCGTTGATTTAATATATTGAAAAACGACTTTATTTAAAAATAAGAATACACGTGTGCTTCTAAAAATAATATAAAAATTCGAAAAATCCAAAATACATTTTTTTTTTTTAAATTCTGATACATAAAAAAAATGAGTGCTTGAAAAGCGTTGTTTTAGAGCTCATATGAAAATATTCAATTTGCATTTAATCAAACTCCCTATAATATTATGCTAATATAGTTAAAACTATTATGTATGTATATCGAAACAATAATTACACAAAAGAATCAATTAAATGCATATTTCATGTTGATTATTTTGTAATAATTTAAAAAAACATGATTATTTAATCGACGGCTTGAATCATATCTGACTATTATAGTATATTATATTCAGTGGCGGTTCCAGATGTATTATTTTGGGCGAGGCGAATTATTTTAATAAAAATTACACGTCAAAATAATGGGGTTTCGAAAAAAAATTATTGTGTAATTTAATATCGTATGTTCTTAGTGGCTCTAAGCTGGAGTAATCATGCAATTTTAACACCACTAAACGACGAAATTGTTGTTCCGTAGAAAACGAATTTGTTCCTCAGTAGAGTAACCGATTGTTTCCGTCGTTGTTTGTTAACATTTAACAGTGGTAAAGATGATATCCAAAACTACGAATTTGTATTACTTATTTACAGATAAAGTTCAAGTTTTTTTTAAATTTTTAAATTTTTTTTTTTTCAACCAGAACAATCGTTAATTGTTAACATTGTCGGACTAAAATTCTATAAGACTAAAAATATCTTTTAAGTGCTACTCGCGTCACGCCGTTCTTCAGATCTCGTTGAGACTTATTTGTCCATTGTTTAAGTCATAATATAAACGACACTCGTTTAGCATCGTACGCGAAACACGGTTATTGTTGATTGTAAACCTTGTATCCATTTAAATATTAAAGTGCCCGGTTTCGTCAAGCAGATTTGATCTTACAATGGGTTAAGGCTGCTATTTGCGCTTTTCAAGTTTCCACGCTGCACTTTAAAGAATAACATCCAAGAAATTATTACTGTGTTGAACTACCGTCGTCGTATGAAATGTACGTGCACGCCAACAAACGATGGAAAATGTTGTATCGTAACACGTTTGTCTATAAATAATTCCAAATTCTCGGTGGAACTAGGAGGTTCAAAAATGTTTAGAGATTTGAAATTTCAAAGTACGCCTAGTTACGCTATTTTCGATTGTGCATTTAGGTCCAGTTTATTTATATTTTTTTATGATTTTTTCAATACTTTTTCATATTGTTAATGTTTGATGTTCAAGTCCGAATCTGACTTTCGGTTTCTTTAGTATCCAGACTTGGGTATTACTACGGATAAAGTATTCTAAATACTTTTTTTCAAAAGTATCTAATACAATATTTTGTCTACTTTTAAAAAGTATTTTATTTCTCAGAAAGTACTTTTTAAAGCGCAATAATTTTTGAAAACAATCTTTTTTTGTTCAAGTTTTACATAAATGATCAATTTTATACAATTTTTGATGCTATGTTGACATTGATTCGTACTGATTATTTGATTTGATCACAATTTTTGTTCGATGACAGTTGGATTGATTTATTAATGATTTAGACTGCTTGAGATTTTTTTTATGTAGTTTTGACTTTTTGTCGCACCAATTTATCTAAAACATAAATAAGTAAATAAAAAACAGTATTCCAAATACTTTCGTAGTACATAGTCATTAAGTATTTCAATAAATATCGTGAATACTTTCTTAATGGATATTCAGAATTATGTTTGAAATACTTTTAAAAGTGTTTTGCTCATGTCTATTAGTGTAGGCCTGGGAGTCAAATTTATAATAGACGATCCTTCCTATCTTGATGTTTTCCATGCCCTTTTCCATAAATTTCCATGCATGCGTGATCCTCATAATTACCGCATCAGTTTCTCAGAATCTCCAGAATTTCTAGCTTCGATGCAACTTTGATACCTGAGTAATTTGCCAACGATGTACTGAATTTGTTTGCCTTCTCCGCAACTCCCGTCTCCTCATCAACAAATATGTTGCCAAGCTTAAAAAACGATTTCACCCTGTCAATTTTATTTTATTTATTATAAATCAGGTAAACGAAAACACTTGTATTTTTTATGTGACGTCTCATATAGATTTAAAACTAGGTATTAAGAAGTATATTTAAATAGGTTTTAATAAATCTACACCGATCGAATTTTCTTTCCCGAATACATCGTATAGTTTTATAAAATAATAAAATAGAATGACTATACTACTACACTGATACTGAATAACAACAATTATAACAGTTATGTCTACATACGATTATTTATTTATATATTAGTTAATCTATCGAAAAAAATAATGTATTTAAATTTTAAACATTATTAATTATTATTGTAAATGATGTATTTGCCTCGGCTTGTAGGTGCCGATGTTTTGCAAGATTTAAAAAATTCACAATAATGATTGTAAAATGATTAATAGAAAATAATTAAAAAATATGATGCAAAATAGATAATCGGGCAGTGTAAAAAAATACGGTATATTATAAATTGTATAATTTTGTTAATTGACACACAAACGTCATCAACACTTGTTGGAGATAACGCCTGTTTTTCTACAACAGTTTTAATTCGATTCTTTCGAGGATTTATATTTTCCCCATGTAGATATACACCTATTCAGTACTTGTAGTGTGGCTATACGGTTCTACGTAACATCATATAATTATTGATTACACTGTTGATAGCGCTTGCCAATGACAATGTTAATCCGGATTATAGATTTTAAATGTACCTATACAATATCATAGTAATAGCCAATAGGTAAACTGTTAGTTAAATATTTATATTGATACATTCTAATTGTCACGTATTTCGAACAAAAGGAAATT
Source organism: Drepanosiphum platanoidis (assembly GCA_948098885.1). NCBI lineage: Eukaryota > Metazoa > Arthropoda > Insecta > Hemiptera > Aphididae > Drepanosiphum > Drepanosiphum platanoidis. The sequence goes on along the minus strand of OX402529.1, from coordinate 25,213,731 downwards.
AGTCGTAACTATCGTTGTTAATCTGATGATAATATAGATAGTCGAAACTCAAGCTCAACGAGACATTCGCAGTTCAATCGTTTGGTCGTCTTGAATTGCTACCCAGTTCGATTGGTATATTATTATTTAAATATTAAAACGGAAAGTACCCAGCCATCGGGCATCCATTTCACACCGAAAGTAAAAGAATAATAACTTCTCAAAACAATATATAAGTACAATAAAATAAAATAAAACTATATTATCCGTACATTATAGTATAACAGTGGGAAAAATTGTAATAATGTCCAGTGATAAATTGTAGTCATTATTTTTTTCAAATCGATTATGATACACGACAAATTTTCTCGTTTTAAATGTGGCCGAAAGAAAAAAATATTGGTTCTATACGTTCGCCAATCAGGGTTCTACTTATAGATTAATTTTTTATTCAAATATAAATGTCCTGTTTTAAAACTTGAACTATTTAAATCAAAGGTAATCTCTATCATATACTATAATATTATATAACCGTATCTAAAATATTTCACGAGCAATATTAATGTTGATTTAATTCTATGACATTATCTCGTATCAATACATTGTACACGCGTAGTATAAACGAAGCTGCGGCGGCTAGACATTGTTTCTTTTTAATCCGAAAGGATATTAAATTTAAAATGTATTAATCTACCCCCGCCGTGGGTAGTAGTTTACGAAGGATTTTAGTCGAAACATAAACTCGGTTTTTTACACTATACATATTATATTGTGCACTAAGACCTGAGATAAAATTAAATATTATGATCTTTTGTGACTCGAAAGCTTAATAACGTAATAAATGGATTTATCCATATAAAGTATAATTAATGATATAGATCTATTGATTAATTAATTTTTAATATATGCGTATAATGTATAATAAATCCACAGGCTAAAATCAATATTAATTGCTCATTAATATTTATTGTAATAAATAATTTTTTGAGTGAACAGTATAGATTTAAGTGTCTTTTTAATTTATTTATGGAATTGTAGTTGTTTTTAATCCAAGAAATTCACTAACGTCGTTTTATTTAATTATGCATTATGCGTTTTTAATGTTTTTAATATTTGTTAAGATGAGTAACATCAATTTATTCGTAATGAATTCATGAATAATCGTGTTCTTTTTTTAAATAAAAACAATTTTTTCAGTATTTTCATTTGGTTTATATCACTATGGACGTTTATTTATATAATATAATATCGAAGAAAAATTAAACATAATTTTAACAATCTATTGTAAATAAACATGTTAGTTTACTGTTAAAATTGAAATTTATGCTGTATCAAATAAATTAATCTTTTAAATTCCGATTGCAAAAAATACAAACCCTATTTCATTTAATCGATAATATTTACACTACCGTCGTAATGTTTAAAAGCTACAGAAATTACGGTTCTGAAAATTCAAATATTAATAAAATAATATTGACTAACCAAATTAAGATTATGAACTTTATAATTAGCCTTGAAATGACCGGCACTTGTGCATTAAATTTCACACTGAACTGCATGACTCATAGCAATATTATCACAGAATTGTAAGTGAAACAGTTTTATCTGGCATTGTTCTTATATTAATTATCTACCTATTCTAAATTTCTAACCGTACGAAATACGAAATAACTCGCTAATATTATCGAAGTGACACACTTCCATTTAACCATTTCTATTTAACTCTTTAAACTGAACTGCATTTTATGTGATTTTCACGGCTTGAAATCATATCGCAAAATTATGTCTGTTGCAATCAATTCAAACCAGAGACTGTCCGTATTCATAAATACCACATGAAATACCTATAAACGTTAAAAAAAAAAAATGTGAAATTGTAACCGTATCAAGTTGATTTTCGTATATTATGTTTATTCATTATTCATATATTATAAGTATAACTATTATTATATTTATCTTATGATATAAATTATGCCTATTTTTTAATAACCATTCGGAGAAAATTTCAGGTCGGCTGTTAGTTACATCATTAGTGATGAATTAACGTGACAAATTGCCAAATATAAAAGATAATAGATATTAAATACTCGAATAATAAAATACGATTAGTAATTGGTTATAGTTAGGAAAAGCGGTTGACTTTTTATTTTTTTTAACCACGTGGTAAAAATATTTCGGATGATATAAATTGATTAAAAATACTGTATAAAAACGAATTGCTACTGAAATGAAAAATTTAGAACACTTTAACGCATGTGTAGGTTTTTATGTAATAACTCGAAGAAAAAAATGTATCAAACTACCAACTAACCGACAGGCGCTGCCTGTGACGTTGAAAGAGCTAATAGGAGTACTAAAAAATCATTCAAATAGAAATAGGTCCTTACAAATCTAGACGAAAAAGAAGAGTGGATGGCAACGCATAAATGATGTAGCGTTGAATAAGCGATTTCAATATATAAGGACGAGAGATAGAGAAAAGATCGACAGGATTAAAAGGGGATGAGAAAAGGGAACGAGTGGGAATCGTATAGATTTGTAGGTTATAGAGTGAATAATAAATAAACGGTATAGTCGAGATAAAAGATAAAATTGAAATAACGAAATTATACAAACTAGATTAAGTATAACTCCTAAATAAATGATAGAGAAAGAGAGGTAGATTAAGATTATTGAAACAAAAAAAAAAAAAAATTTAAATTTTTACGCAAATAATTTAATTATTGTAAATTATTATATTATATCTAGAAACGTATAGAAATTATTGGCTTATATATCGCACAATGACTTCGTTATCGCATATTTTTTTTTTTAAAAATTCTTATTTGAAATCTCGACGTGTAATTTTATAGTTTCGGTAACGCGAATAAATATTTGATATTGACGTTTTAATGGTTACAGAACTAGAGATCGTCGATAATAGCAGCTTAGAAACAGAAAGTAGTCCTCTCGATTGCCTAGCTATAGTAGACGTAAACCGTTTAAGTTTTAGTAGTTAAGCCCTTGAAATTACGTAAAATTATGTCATCCTAGCGGGGATATACGTACTACACACAAGGATAGTCAACATCGTGTATATTGCATACACAATAATATGCATAAGTCAGTTTATCACACGTTAATTCGATCAGCAAATTAGGCAAGTATAACGAATTTCAAATCAATGCATATCAATAACTCTGTTTAGAGCTGAACGTGTGTATAATATTAACAAAAAAAAAAAAAACCCCATTCAATTTTCAAGAGCGTTCTTACTCGCTGCCCGCGAGGCGTATACATATAATATTATAGCTATATAACTATGTGTGTATTAATATTATCGTAAACGCTTTATTTGCAACGGTTTGAGTCAACATTACGTAATAGTTGAAGAGCATTTCAATCCGACAAACCGTCGTTAATAGGCGACTATTGTCCTTATCGACATAATAGATGTTTTCAGCACACGTCAAACGATAGTCTGACCAAGTTTTATCGGCCACTTACATATGTTCCAGCTTATGAGCAAACACTTGAAACACGCGCGCTAATCTATATTGTAGTCATAAAATATCTGCACGCTAATCGAATCCGAATAGATACGTATACGAGGTAACGAGATAAACGTATATGTTCGCAATGTGTAGCAATATATAGGTACGCGAGAGGAGCGAATGTTCGATGGGGAAAATAGCGGCGTATAACATACGGCGGGGGGGGGGGGGGGCGTCGGCGTCTGAATCGATTTCAAATGATCCGAGAGAGCATAGTTTATGTTTGAATCTGAATCGATTAAAATATATATTTTTTATTTTCTTTAATAGGCATTATTACATTGATTTACGTTAAGACTTTCAAAGTACTACAATGTACGTATATGTATTATGGCATTATGCCATTTAATTATCATTAATTATTTAAATATTATAAATGTTAAATAAGTGTTTTTGACATAAAATAATTATGAATAATCATTTAAACGTCGACACGTGTAGTATGTTCTTTAATAGAAAGAAGGGAACACTTGTAAGGACTTAACTGGTTGTACTATAGTGTGTTTGGGAGATCAAAAAAAAATTGCCTGGTACACGTTTCTATACGGGACACTAGAATTAATAATATATAGTTATTTCGTTAAATGCGATTTCGACGTTACATGGCCACGTGTTTTTATGTTATTATTTTGAATTCGATAGCGTCCGTCATAGCGATAACCGAAGAGATATTATCCGGGGTGGAACACAGTTCAAATTTTGAAGGAAATAAGCACTCGTTTATTCGTTTCATCTTGTTTGCCACAACCTGAAGGGGGACTATTTTGAAATTCTTAAGTAAAATATGGGTCCGATTTTGACTTCCATTAATATAACATCGAAAACTGTTGACGGAAACGAGCAAGTCGTAGTGAATCCGTCGCGCGGTTGCGTTCGGAATTAAAAATGTAACTGTTAATGATATTGCTAAAAATTACGGTCAATATAATGCTAATCTCGTCCCTCCTTATATTAATGAGGCAGTGTAATCGACATCATATTAATGCCGGTTACTCAACCGTCTGTTTAATCTTTCTGTCCGCGCCACATCTGAAGAGTGTAGACAAAACGTCGAGTTATGACATAAAATCAATTTTTGATCATTTTAATAGGTGCGTACTGATTTCTCTTAATGAACGATTATTATACTCTCGTTATCAGCTAATGTATCTTAAATAAAAAAAAAAAAATTAATATCTTCAATGGTTAAATTATTAAAGTTAAATGTCTTTTCGAGTAAGAGTAAATATTTACTAACATTATAATCGCTACTATCACGTCATGTAATAATTTAAATTGTTTTTAATTAGACTTTTTTAATTAAATAATGACACATCTATGGTTTAATTATCAAAGACCGAAAATAATATTAATATATTTAATTCATCGATAATTTAAAAATTAAGATAACGCCATAATATGTATAATATTCTATACTCCTGTTTGTTTTATTAATTTGTTGTTCCAAAATGTATAGTTGTAATCGTAATCATTTTAGCGATCAATAAAAAAAATAGATTCCTCGTTTGACGCAGCATCTAAAATTTGTGATTTTTAGAATTGAATTTACATGGCTATGTCCTACAATACAAACGAATTAAATATATTTATCTAAAAAACATTGTAATAATGCCAAATTTACTTACTCGTCCTTTTATATAGTTCATACATCACATAGTTTTGTAGTCGTGGATCAGTTCTTCGTGGCATTATTTTTATAATCAAGTCCGTCGCAGAGACTGAAATCTATACTTTTCCATACTGCACACTTTTTTTGAAATCATACATTATCATAGGCGTCTTCCCTCTATAAATTATTTTTAGTCTTTTACTATAATTATTGTTAATAGAAGTATAGATTTTACTAATAGGTAGCATTATATTGGTTATATTATACACGAATTCAAAGCAATTTAAAAATAAAATATCTAAAACAAGTCACACGCTCAACACGAATAAGCAAAATAAAAAAAAAAAATGTTAATTTTTATTATAATTACAAAAAATATCAGTTTCGATAGTGTATGGAGGTAAACTTTTAAAACACGTGAAAACTTCAAGTCAATAAAAGTCATGTAAATTAAAATATAATGTTAATATATATAAATAAGTACTCACTTTCAAAATGACTGTTTCGAGCCATATATTTATTAGCAGACGAGGATGGTCGATTTCTTTTGATATTTCTTATTAACCACTCATACATAGTCAATAATTTCTGCAATCAAAAGTGTTATATTTTCAATAAAATTGTTTTCAAGCTAAATAGTAGAAATGCACACGTCACACATCATTAATTCGCAGTATCGTACTATCTATATCAAAACCGTCAATAGAATAACTACGAAGTACGAACTATTCCTCGGTTATCGAATAACCAATAACCAATATACACTGATAATGAAGTGGTACGTTTATCGTCTTTGTGATAGCTGTCAATGTTTCACGGGTCAACTTGTTATAGTATTTTCGATTTCGATAATGGTACGATGTTTGATTTTTTTTCAATAATAATTAAAAATCTATAAAAAAAATTCCGAATTTAAAACGAATATCATAATAGGACCGTAACGCACTCGATTTCGTACTGCGAACTAAACGTTTCGTTTACACAGAGCGTGTCGTAATAAACAAAATCCCTCGTCAAAAATCAAAGTGTTGATTATCTGTAGCAGATGTACACGGGTCAAGTTGAAAAACAAATTGTACAAACCGCGTAAAACGGCCGTTGAGTATCTGCTCATATCTGTGCGCGTCATTGATATTCATACATTTGTTTCCTCGTCCTATTACGAGATCATCGAAAAACTTTCCACGCTTTGTTGTATCCTATACAAATAAAATATTAAGATATCATTATTAACAATATAAAAGCAAATGTTTCGTTTTCGAAAAAAAAAAAAAGGTCTAACGATTATTAGAAATCATATTCGAGCAGACTTAAATTGAAAATTTAATCCCATTACGCAATGAAAATTAGTCGGCACTTAAAGCGTTGTCAATTTCTTATTCTAATATTAAAAATCATAATTTTTTTCAATAGAATTTTAATCAATCGTTTTTGTAGACAGTAAATAGCAATAATGTAACGAATAAAATATTTATTTGAAGTGTATTATATACATAGAGCTGTACATACATTTGTTAATTGAATAGATAAAAATTGTACACCTTTCGATGCTCGTAAGAGAATATCATATTATCTAGAGAAAAAATAAATATATATATATATATATATATATATATTAATAGAAGAACACAATCCTCGGTGCCATTCGATATTACCATTATAAAATCGTTTGAAGTAAACATCCCTCGAAAAAAAAACTTCCAGAGATATATTATTATGTTTTATATTATAGATTCGATTTTTTTTCTTTTTTATTATTACTCTCGTCGACAATAATAGTATTATTGTAATATCATTTCGTCGGTGGTCGCCGTATCGATTGCGACGATAATTATTTGATTACAGTCACCGGCCTATATATTATAACAATATGACCGGCCTAAACAGAAAAACGGATTTCTACATCGGTATTAATATCGTTAGTAGGCGGTCCGCGTGTTAGTAGACGCCGACGAGTTCTAACGTTCGTGTATTTTATTTTTTCTTTCCTACATTAGTTAACGTGAAAGAAGCGTAATACTGTGCGAGTAGTGGACGTTTAAGTTTTCGAAGACGTATTTAATTTAATCGTTCGTGCTTACTCTAATGGACTTCGCGAATAGCAGACGAAACGAATATTATCATATACTTTTTTCCTGTGCATAACAAACGTAGCGCATTGAATGGCATTACTTTGAAATTATGTAGAGCAATACAATTACGAACACGGTGAAATTTTTATTTGGTAAAATAAGTGTCCGTTTTAGTATTATTTTTGTCACATAATATAGAGTATTAAGTAATATCCCAATTATAACTGAAAATGTTATTAATAGAAACGTACAATGAGGTCGTTTAATATTTGGTACTAGGTCTTAGTATTTTATATTAATTATTATATTCGAAGGAATCGCGTGATCACAAAATAAGTCCAAAACTAGGATCAATATTGTTCGTAGGCGTATAGCATTGTTTGGAAGAATAAAAAAAATTATATCGATATACAAAAAACCTCTGAAAACTCTATTTACACAAATCAATATTTTTGTTTTTATTTTTTTTTCAGATCTCGAGTAAAACAATAGACCGAATCGATGATTGTGAAGTATTTAAGATCATCTAAATAAAGGTACCTATAAAAATTAATTTATATTATAATGGTTTATTAATTTTGTCGCTTTCGCCCATCGAACAATCGAATACTCCTCTATATAATACCTTAATTCTTTTTAGCGTACTCGATAATAATGCTTTAGCATCTTAAATAAAATTTGATGACATTGATTATTTTTATCGTTCCTATTGTCTAAAAACGCCGATTATATACGGTCCGGGCTAGGTTGTAAATTGCCGTTACGTATTCGTAAACGAAAATAGATTAATTACAAATGAAAATAACGAAAAACAATTTTACAACGCGACTCGTGTGTTTATAATAGATTTAAATTTCCTGTCGTGCCTCCGTTTACACCGCGCGATTTCGGGTGTACGATTAATTTTAACCGTAATAGAACGCGCGAATTAAGCTAAATTATTATACTTGTAGAACGTATCAGTGACGAGTGTGTGTGTGTGTGTGTGTGTGTGTGTGTGTGTGTGTGTGATGTGTATAATGGAGAATAATGGTATGCCATGTTGTACGAGTATTACACATCAGTGTTTTCGTGTTATATATTCGCTTATCAAATTTATATTATTTCGACATGGAAAACAAAAAAATAACATAGATTACGTGACTTGTAAAATCGTTTAGTTCCGTATATTGATAATAGTGATAACCATCGCCCACAATAATTATTGTTGTGCAACGGTAAAATGTTATTTACGTGTGGTAAAACGTAAAACATATTGTTATGCTCGTTGTCTTGTCAACATCGATTCCGTCGTTATCACACTGCCCGAGATAAAATCGGCCGGATGAAATTGTGCAGAAGTAGTTCGCCCTCGTAGTGTTCGCCTACAAAGGTAAAGGGTGTCGACGACGGGCGATGAAAGATTTGTTATACAATCGAATTCAGTTCATGGATGGTACGCTGTATGCGACAGTATCGTGTTTTTTAAATTTCAACTTATAACTCTGAGAACAATTAATTAATAAAAACAAGAAAAACACAACGAAAGATTAAAATATTTCGACGGATACAACATATTATTATGACGTCTTGTTGATTCGAAACCGTACACCTATCGCGACTGATTACGGTATGAAATCGCCAAAACAATTAATCAAGTTATTTCTTCAGATAACAGCATGCGGTATGCAATATAAATATATTATGTATGTGTAAAGATAATAACACCTTAACGACTTACAACAACCGTATGGTCGTATGGAAATTTAACGGCGATCAATACACTTATATTATTTACACATCTTATTACGACTAACTAATATTATAATATTATGTACCTATATGGTACGGTGTTTGTGAACATTCCCGACGAAAACAAAACTAACGTCACAAATGGGTATGAAAAAAAAATTAATGAATGAAAAAAACATAAGTAACAATTGAACGACGGTGGTGAACAACCGGGCCCCGGGAAACGCCGAGATCATAATAATTACTAGTCCGATTTTTCTGTTTTTTCGTAAGAATAAATTTAATTATATGTATAATGTACGTATTTAGTTCTAAAAATTATCCCAGTTCAAATTTCGAAAATCAAACGTTCGTTATAATTAAATCTAATCAAACGCGTAAACTTGTCGAAGAAGATTTTCAGATAGATTTTTCTGTAAATCGAGAAAAATTAATATATATTATCGAAAAGACCGTTAGGTTTTTATTTTGTCGTAGATCGATTTTGTTCAGAAAATTATACTAATTATAATTTGAGGCGATAAGATGTAAAATTGTTCCGGGCAGAAAATTTCAAGAGACGTTACATTTTCAAGACTATTTATTTATTTATTTTCAAATATACACCGACTAATGCATTCAAATTCACTTGAATATTCACAGAACGTCATCAACTAAGATGCGAATCTTTAAGTATTAAAAAATGACCTAGTTAAAGAAAATATATAGGTCATTGAGCCTCAAAAGCAACAAATTGTTTGTTCTCGAATATAGAAAACGAATTTTGAGCTTAGAAAACGTTGTTATTAAGCTTCTACAAAAAATGAATTCCACGTGCATTCAAACGCACATCGTAGTGTTATAATTTTAGTGTTGAAACAATTTACTATATACTGAATAATCGAATAAATTGATTATTTTGCAATATGAAAAAAAAATCGATTATTCAATCATATTCTATTCAATGTCGTCAATTCCAGCTGTATATTTGGGCGAGGCGTATTGTTTTAGTATCAATTGCACGTCATAGTAATGGAGTATGAAAATAATTATTATGTCTATGCAAATGTAACGTCTGTTCCAAGTGACTATAAGCTGAAGTAATTGTGCAATGTCAACATAATGAAACAATGAAACAAGAACATGTTTACCTGCTTTGAAAAGTAATTCGTCTTTGTTCGCTGGACTTGCAACGTCAAAACGACGTCTGTAACAATACAACCGCGGCGTCCATCACTGCAGCCTGTATTCATAACAACGATTTAATTTAGATGTCAAACGTTCTTGAAACAAATGAAACGCTACGCTCGGAAAAAATAAATAAATAAATAAAAAAATACGGTGAACGCCATATTCGCCAATGGCGAAAAGATAAACAAAATATTTCGGACGACTATGACCGACGACGATTGGAACAAGACTGAAACGAAAAAGACTTACGTATTAGAGATAGCTGACGATTTTCGTCCGAGTCGATTTCATCTCGTTGTCCCTATTTCCGGGTCTACCGTTGTATTCCCAGGTAGGAGGGCGGTATGATAACAACAAAACGATTCGTTTTAATGGCTTATTTGAACACGATCCCCGGGTATTAAGTATGCCACGTGACAATAAAAATCGCATTCCTTCTGTTTATTGTTTTTGTTTAATTTATTTTCTTTGGTTTGGTAAATACGACCCACCCGAAGCATCGTGGCAGGTGAGCGCTTACAAATGTAAGTTCCTACAAAAAATACACCAATATGTAATCTCCTACACAGCGATAAAATGCAATGCATCACCATCTACTTATCTAGACTTATCTTTATTACTCTGGCGTGATTTCAAGTCGAAGGATATAATATATTATGTATGTGGAAATTAATTTGCACCTCCTACACCCCCCAAAAATATAAAACATTATATTATGATGATTTATTTACGGTTGTTTTATTGCATAATAAACCTCGTGGTACGTAAAAAATGATTAATCGGTATAAATGGTTTAATTAAAAAATGAGTGTTAACCAAGTGAATCGAGGAGAAGCTCTACTTTGAATTATATATTTCGTTACGTTTTATAATTTTAATTGGCATTAGAAAAGCTCTAAAAGTTTCATACAAAAACCGAACAGAAATTATACGCTTTAAGGAAGACGAATTTTACTATAAATATACTATAATTTTACTGTTTTAATATAATTTTATAATTTGCTAACGATACGAAAAATAAATGTAAGTAAGCGAGTGAAACAACGGTTTAGTTAAAAATGTATATATTTTTTCAAACAGATAATTTTTTTCCAAATACAACGCGTCGTAACATTAACTTGAAATTTAAAACAATAATACGCGTTATTCGTGCTAAACAGTACATAATATTTTATGGCTTGTGGTAAAACTGTGTGCGAAGGATTTACGAAAGATAACATTTTTCCACCGGAAATTCGTTATTATATTCTTGTAAAACGCAGCGTCCGTTTGTTTAGAGCCACAAGGTGTTTAAACGTGAATTAATATATACTTTATTTTAGTCCTGTGATCCTTGTGATTTGACCACACGGTAATTTGTACACAAGTATATCGTATTACGTTGTTAGAATGGTGTAAAAGTATTATTATTAAGTACCAAGGTTTATATGTTTAAAACACAAACGTAATAATTTTAAAATCAATAACCTACATTCAAAATGTACATTGTTCGGGTTTAAAAGCCGTTTCCCCGACGTTCGCTATGTATACTCTTATTATATAAAATATTGTCGGTGTCCGATTCTTCAAATACCTCTCGTTTTTTTTATCATCGAATATATTTGTTATCGTCGCATATTTTTTATCGTCGCATATTATAGAAGCCCCGGAAGTGTATACTACAAGTATTTGTAGTACTAAATTTCGATTTTCTCAACAGTTGGCAAAATGTTTAACCGTTCATAGTCATTAGATCGGTTACGCGATTTACTTATTGATCTACGTGTAGATATTTTACGGTTTTCGGCACCGTAAACTCGGAAAACAAACAAACAAGTCGTCTTCAAATCGAAACTTACCACGCTAGTAGTCTCCGTTGTCCGCGGGTCGGCGATCCTTCTGTTACGATATTCACGCGGTCCGTGTCGACGACACGCTATATTGTTTTCATCTCGCGATTTAAAACCAAACACATAATTTCAATTGATCGTTAACGTACGCTCTCTTCGGTCAACATTATAAGATACGAATTACATAAATCATCGACTCGTAACGAATCGATAAAATAATATCTGAAAACGTGTGGGCATTAGACATCGACTCGTTGGTGTCGTTTAAATTTCATGCGATTGTCTTCCCGGCGAAAACGCTGAAAATGTCCGGGGTTATGAACACACGTCGAGTACATAAATATTAATATAATAATATATGTTATTATTGAAAGAGTTGTATGCGATACTCGGATCGGCCAAACAAACAAACAAATAATTAAACTGTTGTAGACCTAAAAAAACAACTATTCACGATGTAACGTAAACACGTCCTTGGTATTGATCACTGCGTACCACTCTTGCCGTACGATAATACCATAAAACAGAATTAATACATATATATACGCACGCGTTCTCCTTTATACCGTACGTTATTGCCTTGACGAAGAATCAAAAACACCCTACACGAGTCCTACAACAAAATCAAATTGCAAAATAATAAAATAATGAACACAACATTATTCAAACGCGAAGTTACCCGTGTCTATAGCCGGTTTGTGAAATGTGTTTTCAACAATATCTGCAAAACAAATTTTATTTTGACGTCATTAATTCCTTCCTCGTCGATATTATTGTGCACGAAGAACGTCGTACGGTGGTGTGCTCGAAGATATTACGTGTTGTTTTTTTTTTTATATAATATAGAACGTAGTAAATTTTGAATAACATATTATACTATGATGTATTCGAAATGAAAATGTAAAAACAAATCGTCTCGACGACGTTTATATTATGCGCGAAACGCGATGTAATTTAATAATAATAAAAAGAATCTAAAGTTTAACAACCATCATACTATACAACAACATAAATACCATTATAATAATATGATATTTACGTACAGTTTATTTATAATTTTCATCATTACAATATGTCTAACACTTTCGGGTCGAACTATATTATTTATATCAATTGATTTTTGTAGGCAAAACACTATTTATACTCTACAGCAGACACTAATTAGTAATTGTTATAATTTGTAATTAACAAACGAATGATCGCTTTTTTTGGACTTTGTGGGGTTGGCCGGGTACCGAGATCCGAACGAATTTTTATTATTTCGACGACGATGTTCGCGAAGGAACGCGTCACAGTAAGAACACGAAAAACTTAGGCGTTATTCGTTTATGACGAGCCAACGATTACTATAAAATCTTAAGTGCGTCAATGCGATGATTTACCGACGAGAATATTGATGTCGTCATTACACTCGTTTAACGTATTATAAATCTGTTTATCTCGATAATGAATACAATAAATATCTTGAAAATTACAGCGAGACTTTCGGAACGTAACATTTCAATCTAAATTCATTATATTTCATTTCGCGCCTACAAAACTACCGCATTTACGATCGATATAATAACGTATCGGGCATACGCGCAGTACGCTCGTGCGAGACTTAACATTTTCTTACCACTCGATTTATTTTAAATGGAAACTCGCGGTCAGTGTCGTACTCGGCCAGGGATGATGGACCCGATCAGTCGAGTGATTTAGTATTTATATGGATTTTTTTTCTTTACAAAAACTAATTTGATATTTTTCTCTCGTAGATTTTCTAAATATTATATACAGTATAGACTAAACAATCATACCGTATTTAACGATTGAATATTATGAAATATTTATACTAAAAAGTAAAAAGTCAATAGTATTAAAACAAAAACCACGGACACTTTCAAATTTCGCAGTGCACACTTCACTTTTTGAATTACACAATGTGTGTCGCGGTACGCACAATTTTAATCCCCGCGCTTAGGTATTATGGGAGATATAATATTATAAGAAAAAAAAATTAATACTCTCAAACTCGCACGTCAACATAATATGTACAGGACACGGGTGTGTAAAATATACAGCTCGATATTTTTAACGAAAAGATAGTTTCTATATAACAATAATTATTATTGTCGTCTCATAAGGTCATTTACACCGTTGTATTTTTAACGTCTATCTGTTTGTATAATAATATGTATAGTAACGACACAGTCCATAATCGTAGTCGTAAATTGACATTGAAAAAATGCGGTTTATTGTGATATCTGTCTAAACAGTCTAAACGGACCATTAGCGCGGATATTTCGGGTACCAATAACGGACATGTCGATAAATAGAAGTGTATTTATAACTTGAAAATATATTATTAGAAAGTATGTAATTACGTGTAGTACAAATTGATTTTACGCCGAGCGTTCCGAGTAACTCCATTATTAGTCGTGAATATTAATTGGAACGTTTAAAACGGGCGATCGGTTTTTTTTGTACGTTTTTACTGCGATTTGTTTTATCGTCGACGCGGGCACATTGTACAACGATAAATTAAAAAATATTTTATTATTTAATATTGACACACACACTATATTTTATTATGACGCCGCCGCCGCCGCCGCCGGGTCACGCCATTCGTTTACGACGCGAACCGGTAAAAAAGCATGCACTCGCCGATAAGAATTCGTTCTTACGTTTCGACGTATTGCGATTAGTTTAATAATAATAATAATAATATTATACGTAGATGGGCCATCTCTCTTTCTGAATAACCGATGGTGTGACTCCTCTTACCGGATATCTTACTCAAAAATACTCGGGTATCGTCATTTGTTGTCGAAACACCCTCCCCCCCACACGTGGTCTCGAAATCGTTGCGACGAAAACGTACAATACGATTAATCTAAATTTTATAAAAATGATTGTTTCCAAGGGTGGTACTCTTGTTCGCCAGTTCAACTTTGTTAGGTTTTTTTATTTATTTCTCGTTAGGTTAAACAAAAATTTCAAGGTCACATACGAAACGCAGTTAAAAGATGTTTTTCTTAATTTCCGAGGTCGCGCGCGAGCTTAACTAATATGTTTTTATAAAAATATAATTTTTTTTTCAATTATAATTAAAAATTGACAAGATAACCTTTACGCGCGTTGACAATAATTCCGTATTATTGTCATCCGTTTGTCTTTTATTACCAAGCTGTAATATTTTTTTTGAATTTATTGATTTCTGTTTTCAGACAAAAAAAAGCAAGCATACTTAACACACTCCGTGCAAAACTATTTAAGAGTAAAATAACATTTTATGGATTTGAGAGTTTACAAGTTTTCTATCGACGATTTTTCTAACGTATTTAAATAGGTTAAATAAACTATACTATTCTCGATAAGATGTCGAGTGGCGATTCGAAAACAACTGACGTTAGATTTTTACAATGATTTTTCGAAAATAATAAACCAAATGATTCCGAGGGCAAAAAGATCATTATAGTTAAATAAAAATTAATTTGAAAAAAAATATTGATTAGAATTTCATATCAAATCGATGTAATTATTATAGAGCGATATGATGGATTGAAACATTTTTTTCATCACTTTAATAACAATAATGTTTTAATTATATTCGAGCCGCGAAGTTACTTATTTTCCGATTAAGATATTTACCAATTTCATTAATCCAATAACGCGGTGCAGCAGGGAGCAAAAATAAAAATAAAAAAATAATAGAAATTAAATTTCTCATAGACGATTATATCTCTGCTCGCATTTGATTTATCACGTCATTATTTAAATTACAATATATATATATTATTATCGTTATGCGTTGGCATTGTATGACTACTAACAAAGCGGCTTTTTAGAGTTTCGATTCATATTTTTAATGACGTTAAAACGAATAAAGAAGCATTTGATGATATAAGTGTATACGCGCACACATACATGATAGGTACATGTATAATGTATATATATAAAACCGCTATCAATGCACATTTTCCCCGTCGCCGCGCGCGTGTATTAATGAAATATTTTTAAGTCGGAAATCAGAACGAGCGTTTTCGAGACGATCTTCGAATTTAAAACTTTTCGCTCGAAATCCACACAAACCCGTCTAAATATTATTATGCACGACGCCGCTATATTATAATAATACGTACGAATAGAAAAATATCGTCGATTTAACCCAGTTTCAGAAAAACATTTCACACACATAAATCACGGTCTTTATAAATAAGGTACGCGCAATCCTACAGTCTTCGAATACGCGTAAACATACGTATGTACTATACTCGGGTACATCGATTAAATATTAACGTAATTTATATCAAAAGCGTATTTTTTTAATTTTTTTTTCGTCGATTTGGACGATTATTATTATTTCTCTTTTCCGAGCCGGCGCGGCGCGGCGGCGGCAGCACCGTTTATGAATTTTAATCGGTCTATAAATATAGACCTATTATGGATAAATAAATCGTAGGCAAATTTTTTTTTTTTTTTTCTAAGAAATCCTATCGCGTTACACAAAACAGACCGTGTAATATATATTTTTACGTTCGATAATTCACACGTTATTTCACAGGCGCGTTAAGATAATAATCGTATGCGCGAGCGGCGCGAAAAAGACGACGACGCGCGACGGCGGCGCTCGAACGAAATAATAATAATAGTAAAATTAATAACGGTCAAATTACCAGAAACAATTAGCGGCAAACGCATTGCACAATGTTACACGATCGGTTCCCATGCTCTCGGTCCGAATATTATTATTACGCGCGACACATTCGTCGTCCGAGGAGCGCCAGTTGTTTGAGAACAAAACGACGACGGAGCGATGAAAGTGAAAAAAAATTGATTTTTCTTCCGTCGTCGTCGGTCGGTTGCCGCTTCGAATCCTATATTATAATATACGGTATAGATATTATTTTGTATAGCCGCGCGCGACGAAAACTAGAGAAAAAAAATGTGCTACGAAAACCATGAAAACCGGTATCGCGTGTTTTGTTCGTCGGATTTTTTTTCCCGCCCAAAAGTCCGTGAAAAGTTCAAGTACGCGTATACTAAGAAGTATAGGCACAATATTACATATTGTGTGTGTGTGTATTTTTTAAACGCGCGCCGGTCGATGATACGGAAGTGAAAAAAATAACAAAATAAACCGATCGACGACGTGTTAGTAATTCGTTAAATATTCAACGGCTCGCGAATGACACGGCTAGCCACGAGGTGGTGGTGGTCGGCCACGGTTGAAATATACCCTTGCCCCGTCCGGATTTCGTCTCGTTTCGACATACGTTCTATGTTATTATATCGCGAGAGCTAGTTTTTTGAAAATATAACGTTCGGTAATGTTTCATTATTATTATTATTATAATTTTTTAATAAACCTGAAAAATCCATCAACCGCCACGAGCCGCGACGCGCTTTTATGGGTATCTAGGGCTGCGCGGGGGGGGGGGGGAAACAAATTAAATTAATAAACGTCGCACCGTAATTTATTACGGCGATGATACTTTAATATTTTTTTTGTAATAATAATTCGCGCGAAAATGTATGTAGGGCGGCGCGAGACGGCGACTGCGCGCAGGCGGTAAAAAAACGGCCGTGTATATTCGCCCCGGGACGGCGGCGCGGGTAATAGGCGGACGGAGTCGGCGAGGCGAATGGAAAAAATGTAAGAGCTCTCTCTATCCCGAGGGTTCGAAATGAGAAAATCGCCGCCGATGCCGATTGGCCGGGTGGAGCACAGACCAGTGATGTTATCGAGTATTCGAATGATTTCAACGGGATATTAATAATGTTACAAAACGCCGTATAAATATTCGCAATCGAAAGATCACGTCGTCGTCGACGATTTTATACGCGACGGACGCAGAGAGTGTTAAAAAAAACCGAAGCGTAACAAGGCTACGAGTGTTCGCAATATTGTTCGCCGATCATGGGCGCCAGGTTTTGAAAAAAAATTCACGGAAATCAGTTTTCCCGATGACGAATTATTTTTCCAAACCACCGGTACGAACGACTGGTTTTCAAGTACGCGCGCGCGAGCGCACACGAAAATCGACTACGATATTATCTTTATAATCCGACGACGAAGAAAAATTGTGAATTTTAAAACATTTTTTTTTTTTAAACATCTCCTCCCCGGTACTCGGTTTTAACCGTCAGAGTGTATTTCGACATTAGGACTGCAGAGTCGCAGTAGGTCGAAATCGTTTCGAATATTCGCACTGCAGTCGAAATATCGCTCGTATAAAATGTAGTACACGTTCGCCGCCAGAGAAAACGCGGTTAGGGCCACGCCGCAAACGGGAACGACGGCGGCGGCGACGACGTGCGCAGCGACAGGCACACCAGCGACGGCGGCGGCGACGGCGCGCGTGCAGTCCGGTCGCCGCCGCCGCGTAGACTACGTGACTAGCGGCGAGCCGGTTTCGTTGATTACGCGCAGCCGCCAGAGACGAAATCCACCGGGTGTGCATACGGTTGCATACGATATTGCGCGCGTGTTTTGTACAGTAGTTGTACTGCGCGCGGAAATCTTTTGAATTTCCACGCTGATGTCTCGGATAATAGGACGTAATACGAGTTGGGATTTCCATCGCGTGCGACAGAAATCCATCATACGCGTTCTAAGATAAACGTCACCAACACTTGATCCTTTTTCGAAATTAAGAGATGCTTTCCAATACACACCACTCGCACACGTGAAATAAGTTAACACAGTCGCAGACTATTGACCGAAATCGGGTAATAATAAAACGACGATAAGTCGTCGTCATTGTGGCTTCGACGAACAAAGAACGGTCGATTTTGTCGGAAAGAAAGAAACGACTGCTCTATGTAAATCATCGTTTTTCACGATTATTACCATGAAAATAATTAAGCCGAAGAATTCATTATAGCTATCAAATAGTAACCTCGGCCGGCATTATAAAGCGAAAAAAAATTCGTTCACTTGTTATTGTGTATATAATATTATGACCGTAGTGTGTGACCGTTATTATTTACTTTATTTATTAAATTATTATCGCAACAGTGAATAAACACGCGATTTGATAATATCTATATATAAGATATTGTTTTGATTTTTTTTTATGATAAAAAAAAAAACCCGTAAATACGGCAACGTGGTCGTACGTTTTGATGACGCGCCACCGTACATGTATTTTTACATATATTTTACCCCGAAATATACGTTCTATTGTCCCGCCAAAACGCGCGGCCACAAGAAGAAAAGGTCGAAAGCGCGCTAAAACGTACCGTACTGAATCCACCGCTCACGGCCCTGTGGCGACGGCGGCGGCGGGTACCTGCTTGCTCGCCGAACCCGGAATAAGGTTACCAGCTTGCCGAGAGATCGCAGACAATGGATACGCGAGAGACGCTATGATAATTTATACCGCACGATAATGTATTACGGCCGGTCGCCCACACATAGCGCGTACAGTAATAATAATAATTGTTATTATTTGACCGTAACACGGGCGGCGCCGAATCGACGTGGAGAGAAAGGAAAATCGAACGGAAACGTGAAAAATCGCATTCGCAATTATCGGTGTCGCCTTTAAAAGCGATCAGAAGTAGTCGGAGAAAAAGAAAGACCGCGCGCGTCTAGAAACTTCTCTTCGTTTCGCGGGGCGCCCGGGGCAGGTTTTCGTACCTCGAGGAACAGTCGCCAAAACGTTTCAAAGTACGTCTCGATAAGAATTACGAATTGTTCGTAAACGACTCCGGCGGTAGAAAACGATTGAATAATAATAATAAAATGATATAGGGTACACGGAATGCGGTATTCGGTCGTTATATTATTATGTGGTGGTGTAGCCCTCGAGCCCCGCCTTTCCGCGAGTACGCGCAACAGTTGTTATCCGATTCGAACGCATAAGACTCGCACGCAACAAAACAATGTTGTCGTTTATTATTCGACCATAACACACACACACACACACACACACACACGATGATGGTTGTTATTTTGTTGGACCCGTTACAGACACGGACGGAACGGCTGAGAATCAGACGTCGCGCGTGTGCCGGACGTGTTGACCGTACGCGCGGCGCGAGAACACTTGACGCGTTCGGCCGTCGTCGTCCGCGGTTGGGAAAAGGTTTATCTAGAAAACGTAAGCCTCGTCTCGCGCGCGCGCTTAAACAAACACGTCTGTGCGTGTGTAAGCGAACGACGCGTGTACGCCGCCGCCGCCGCCGCCGGAGATAACACGCGCGCACCTTTCCCCGCGGTTCGCCGCCGTCGCGACTGCTAATACAATATAATAAGAATAAGATCCGTTACGCGTTCATTCGACCGAGAAACGAGAAGTGCCGCGGGCGACAACCGAGACTTCGATATACGAACCACCACATCTCGTGTAACGTTTTTGATTATTATTTAAAATACTCGCGCTCGTTCGTGTGATAATAATCGGTTTTTATTTTTTATTTTTTTTTTTCGCTCTCTCGTCGCGATCCAATATATACATTTATTTATTTATTTATTTTTTTTTATTAAAATATTTTTCGCCGTTCGGCTGCGTGTGTGAGCGCACCTTTTAATATTATTTTTTGTCGCGCACTCGCACGCGCCCCGTTCCGAGGTTTTTATTTTTCCCACACGACTATACTACGAGTTGCCGCCGCCGCCGCCGCGATCTCCTCTCGATTACATTATCACACACACACGCGCGCGCGTGACGAACGCACGCACACACGCGGGCGCGCGTCGCTTCACACACACACACACGTTCGTGTCCCGTAGCGACTGTGTTGTTGCCGCCGCCGCTGCTACTGCTGCTGCTACGACGACGACGACGACGACGACTGCTGCTATCGCGTACGAGACGACATTCGCTCGACGATCCGAACCCGGAGCCCAAGCCCGATCCGCGGACAACTGATTCATTTTCCGACACCATGTCTGCTCCCGTCGCGCGGTGTTACGTGCCCAGGTCCGTCCTCGTGGCCGTTGTCGCCGCGCTCGCCTCGTGCACCGACGCCGCCACCATAATGCTCAAAATGAAAGGTGAGTGATTGTTTTGTTTTGTTTTTTTCAATTTTATTTTCTCCACTCTACCGCGCGTCGAATTTTCAAATCTTTTCTCTCTCCGCGGATCTCGTCGATCGACGACGTCGAGATTTCGCCGTCGCTATTCGTTCGGACGCGAACACCACGACCGCGACGAGTCTTCTCCGCCGCCGCCGCCGCGGTCCTACCTCAACACGTGCCGCGACAGTGGTTCGGTCGCGTATTATTATTTCCAACCGGCCGCACGACGCTTCGCGCGACATATTTCATCGGTTCGCATTTTTTTTTTCCTGTTCCCCCGACGCGACTGCAAAAGTGTTTCTACGCGACCGAAACCCCGTCGATCGCGCGACGCCGATTTTTCCCTTCTCTCTCGCTAGCCCACAACCATCGCCATATTAGATTCGAGCGGCGCCTCGAACCTGGCACCACCTCATACGTATACGTTTTCGATCGCGCGCATAAGCGAGCGCCGAGCACGTAGACACATCGCACACGCGCGAGCACGCGCGACGGCCGCCGTTTGCGAATTTAGGAACGATAAAAAAATAAATAAAAAACACGTTACGCGCGTATTTATCGTCTGTCGTCCGGCACACGTACGATACCTATAGTCTTTGTTTTATTGCGAATAAAACGGCCGCGAAAAATTAAAAAAAAAACCTCCCCCGGAGATAAACGATCGTTTTTTGAGCGGCGACGGACGTGCCAGGTGCTCGGTCGCGCGCAGTGTCCGCGTATTCGGCCACCCCGAATGTGTTTCGCGTTCAATTCTATTGCGGGGCGGGCTGATGCGTTTGATCCCGAATTTATTCATCTGCGGCGTTTGCCAAAGGTCATTGTCGCCCATTCGTTGAAAAAATAAAACAATTGCCGAGACGACGATGTCTATAATAGTAGCATGTATAACAACACCGCGCGTATGTTACAACTGCAGCGGTAGTGTCTTTTTTTTCTCCTTTCATTGTCAATTAAGCTTTATGTTCTGCACAAAATACGTGACTAAACCGTAATAATTGATGCGACACATATGGCAAACAAACGAGCGCAGTCATAAAAAAAAAAAAAAAAAAAAAACACCACACGTGCATACAAAAACAACCGAACTTTTACGTCAACACGGGGCCGCGGGATCGGCTGCGCGAGTCGTAAATAATTGTCATTACAATAATAATGTATCGTCCTCGTCAATAACTCGGTTCGATCATTCGGCTCGCGATCGCATTGAATACAAATTACAATTTAGAATATCGCATTTCGTCGGGCCGCTCTACAACAACACCATAATATGCACACATACGTTACGTATTGTATATCGAGATACGCGCGAATGGGTTTGGGAAACAATATTATCGATATAGTAATAATAAACATTCCTCTGTTTGTACAACGCGTCGCTTTGTTTTCGTTCTAAAAAACGAACCGGATTCACACGTGCGGCGTGTTACGACGGCGTATTAATCCCGAGAGCACATTAGTTTTATAATAACACACCGATGTCGAGATAAAACGCGCCGTATTGCGTTTCGACATGATCGTGGTGGCCCTTTAGCGCGTTACGCGTTCTTCGCGGATAAAACGAAAAAACACATCACAAAACAACAGCGCTACGACGTGTCGTACACGTAGGCACCGCTATTATACGGTACTATTATTGCAAAAGGTATACGCAACTTCCGCTCGCGCCCGAAATACGCACGTCGGGAACACCGGCGCTTCCGGTCGCGCTTGAACTTTGTGTGTCGAAAAACCGTTCGGTCGCGCCAGACCGTACCGGGCGTACGTGCGAGAAAACAACAAGTTCCGTTCGCCCAAACCGCGTATTATCGCGATCAACAAAACAACAACGTGCGCGAGCACGTACACGGTCAAAAGTCCACGTGAAGAAACGCGTGCGTTTATCCGTTCCTTTGATTTTCGTTTTTCACACGTTTTAAACCCGCGACACGCAGATTGCTCGAAAATATTTTACCGTATAATCGCGCGGAATCCGCCGCTACTACAAATACGGATTTCGTGGATCGAGATTTTTCGCGTATTCTCGACGCGATAGTAATTATTTACGTTTACGGAGAGAAACGCGTGTGCGCGCGTCGAATATATTTTCCGACGAACTCGGATTACACGTTTCCGAATAGAAATTAAAATGCGTTTTTATTCGAGCGGTCACTGGAATACGCGCACGTATTCGTTTAAAAAACCGCGTCGCGCGTAGGTGTGTTATTTGGTGCCTGGACCGCGATAGTATTTCGATCGCGTCGGTCGTGTTTACCCTCGGTAACGAGGTTACGGCCGGATGTGTTCGGTATTTCGGAGAAACGCGTAAAACTAAGGTGAAAAAAATTGTTGTAAAAAAAAAAAAAACCCATCGAAACGTAAACAAACTCGTCGTCGAGGAACGTCGAGAAAACAAGAGTCTGCTCTCGTGTCGGTTGGTATACTGTGTGTGGTCGGTCATCGTCTTGGTCGTCGTCGCCGCAGCGTTGGCAATAATCATAATATAAAACGTACGACGGCCGACTCTCGCGGCCGCGACGTAACGTGTTATTATTGAAAAAACGCGTGTCGATGTGACGATAACGCCTCGCGCGTTATATACATTATGAGTCACAGACAATCACGCCGCCGCCGCCGCCGCCGACGATTGTTGTTTTTCAATCACACGACTCGTCGTCGCGCGTCGCGTTTTTGAAAATCAAACGGAGAAAAAATAAAAGTGTTGAGCGACACTTGGTCGACGACGGGAAATCGCGACGATAATAATTTGTATTATTGTTGTGTATCGAACGCGGCGCGGGCTCGGTGGTTTACGTATCGTCGCGCGACCAAGACGACGCAAGGCCGTCGGAAAAAACGACGCGCAGTAAGCGCGTGGACACGAAGCGATCGTCGTACCCACCCGACGACGACGACGTAAATCCGCTGCACAATAATAATATTCGATCGACAAAAACAACAACAACAACAAGCATCTGCTGCTAGGCTCTATTTTTTTTATTTATTTTTTTCCCAATAATAAACCGCCGCCAGTCTCGCGATAAGACCGAAAGTGGGCCGCGCGTCTGCTCTACGCTCTCGTCGAGAACACGTGTGGTGGCTGCGTCGCGCCCGTCCGTCCTCCCCCGCCCCGTTCGACACATTTTCTAGTCGCTCCCGGTTCCGCCGTTTGTGACGATCGCCCGCCCCTCCCCGTCAGCTTTTATCACGCTATTTTACGTCGCTCCGAAACCGTCCCCGCGGCGGCGACCGTCGAAAAATTACAAGTCGACACGGTTTTTTTTTCTTTTTATATTCCAGCGAGACCGCTGCTCTAAACAATATAACATGACGATAATAATAATAATAATTCTAGACGGTCCTATCCGTCGGCGGTGGAGGAGAGCGCGCGCGCGCACTCGAGGTCGGCGACCTTTGCGCGGTCTTTGTGACGCGACGCGAACCCCGGCCGCCCACCCGTCCCGGGCCCGTTCCACGCCGCGCGGGATACCGCGTCGTCGGAACAGATATATTATTATCATAATAATATTATTATTAATATTATAATAATTTCATGTGCAACGTAAATACGAATCGCGTTTTTAACGAGCGCCACGCGGCCGGCGCGATTTTTCACGTATAAACAATATAATATTACTATAAATGTTTTATCAACGTCGTCGTTATCGTTTGTTTTAATTGATAATGACGACAATTATTATTATTCAATAAAATAAATTATCGTGCTATCGCGCGGTGTTATTTTCAAAAGATTGATATTGCGCAACATTTAATTATTATATTTTCACGTAAGACGTATTTGTACTGATGGTTTTTTGTTTTTTTCGTTATTTGTTTGCAGACAGCACGATATTGAGACCGAAGGGCGCCGTAGACGCGGTCGACGGTACCGGCTCGACGGCCATGAAAGACGGCGCACAGGGATACTTTAACGGACAAAACTACTCGAACGTCGCCAACCTAACCGGTAAGCATCGATAAACGAGAGAGCGTTAGTACGGCGGGGAGTGGACTGTTTTGGCGGGTTTTTCTACGCGCGCGCTGCGAGACGAAGTCGATCCCCCCCCCCCCCCCGGGGACCCCCTGAATATCGCCCGCGGGATAGGGAGACGGGAGACTTTGCGTTATCGTGAAAAATCACTCGCTCGTGGCGGCGAGATGGGTCGCCCCGCGAGGTCGACGAAATCGTCACGCGAGTTTCGCGATCACCACGTGCGAACTTGAAAACGCGTTTATCGCCGCGGCGGCGGCACAGCACTACGGCCGGAACTGTATACTACCAACCGTGTGTAGCGAAATACGAGTATAGTTTCGCTCGCTCTGACAACAAATTCGCGGAAATCTCGCGATTCATATACATAAATTTTTTCAATAAAACACAGCCGATGATAAAACGAACACCGCGCGTTTATATTATGTAATATTGCGCGACGTAGACCGTCTATAAACGCGTATCGTGCGCGCGATAATATTTTATTATGATATTCGAATGTTTGTTTTTTCTTTTTTTTTTTCTCATTCGGTCGGGCAAATAATTCTCCGCAGTACCGATTATTTGTTTTTGTTTTTTCTGCAAACTCGCCGTTTTTTCCGCCCGTACGGTCTGCCGCGTGCTCGCCGCCCGATAACGAAACTTTCAATCGTGTGCGCTTTATCGATTTCGTTTTATTATTATATTTTCTCTCGAAAATAACATATATATATATTATACGTATTATATATTTTATGGGTACGATGTGCACGATGTTCAGACGAATATTTTACAGTCGACCGGACGGTTCAAGGTAGTTTGTGCGAAAACGATCTCGCGCGCGAAAACCCGTTAAAAAACTCGTAAAATTTCATTTAGGTAAACGACCGCGCGGCGGCGCGCGTGTCTCGCGCATGGTCCGGCCAATAATAATCGCACGGCCGTCCGCGATTGATTATTGTCGTCGTCGATATCGATTCGACACTGAATTAATTGAATATAATCACTATATACTATACATTGCACACAGTCTATAAGAGCGCGACGATAAATCCGTTTATTTTTCTTCGACAGTTCGAATTCGGTCACCGTTAACCACCTGCACACTATGTAGCGATAGTTGCGTATAGGATTAATAATTACAACACACATGTACAATAACTATCCAACTCGGGCGCGCTTAATACGGAGATGCCGCCGGTCTGACTAATATGCAATAAATCGTTTTTTTCTTCTTCTTCTCGTGATAATACTTTTTTAATCCCCTTCAGATTTTCAGCGAATTTCCAATAAACAAATACGTCATTCGAAATACTACTCGAACCGAGTGTTCACACCGTTGTGTGATCGAACGTGGTACTACGGCGATATTATCGAGTGAATATCATAATAATATTATTATAAACGTATTATCGTAGAACATTGGTCGTTTCTTTCGAGATTTGTTTTCTCGTTCGTTTGGTCGCCGCGCGTGTAACTCGGACGCTGTGTTTCACAAGGGCGCCCGCAAACAGAAACAAGACGTTACACTACAGCAGAGAGGGGGCATGCACGTAGACGCGCGCTATTACGTTTGTCCGCGAGCGAGGAGAGGAAAAAACTGAAAGAAGCGATTCGGCAGGTTTTAATATTATCCGAGACCCCACCTCGCGCGCCGTATTCAATAAAATAATACCAACTTCGTGCGACGACGTTATAATGCCGGCGGAGAGTGCAAATATTTTAATACACACACACGCGCGCGCGCGCACCACCACCATAACCATGACGATGACGCAATACCAATATAATGTGAATGTACAAGAGTTTTATAAACGTATTTTCTGTGTCCCATTATATTTTTCTAGCTTATGAAATTCAACGTACGCCTCTCGTAACTTTATAACGACGCCACCACCGACAAATATACGAAAAAAAAAATTTTTTTTATTAAATCATTTAATATAATATTATAATACCACTTAAGCCGGTCTTCCCGTTTCACCCTTATCTGCGCACACAGTCGAGACTCTAAATCACAATGAACAATATCGCAAAACACTAATTCGTTTATAGTTCTAACGAGTTAAATGTATATAAATATAATATACTATTTACTATATAGTATTATATACTGTTATACACACATGTTGCACGTGCGCTTTACAGCGGAATATCGACTTTTGGCATTCAAATCGTATCTTTTGCGTGAACAGACACACACACACGCGCACACTTACGCTCAAATTTTAGACGTTTTTTTTTTTTTTTTTACTTCTCATTGTAATTATATCTAATCGGAAATTAGCAGTAGGTACTTAAACCCCGCAGTCGTAAAATAATTACGTTTTTCATACATCTTTTACCTCGTAATATTATCGAGCTGACACGGTTGTGCGACGATAATATTAAACGGAATTAAATCAGAAACCTTGTGTCAATCAATATTCAATACGCGCCGCCGCCGCCGCGGTCGTATGTCACAATCTCGCGACGACGCATTAAGAAAACGCGTATAAATAAAATGCATTCTCGTTCATATTATTATGTACGTGTAGTAAGTTTAGTTGCGTAAATGACGACGGCGCCACCGGAGAAATCTATCCCGACCGAACTGGAAAGCGCGTTTACGAAAAATACGACGCGAGTAAAAACTACTCGGAACGATAATAATAGCGATATTAATATTAACGCATTGATAAAATAGAACATCGGGAAGCGATGACGGGCGGGAGGAGGCCGTAGTTCCGGTTCGGGCCGACATCGTCGACTCTCGCGCGCGCGCGCGCGCATATTTAGCCGGTATTTTAAAACAATACGGACGACTAGGGGGGGGGGGAGGGTTTCTCCGTTAGAAAATCCACTTTTTTTTTTTTTTGTGTTAAAAAGAAAAAAAAAATCAACAACATCACGGTCTGACGGTTTTTTGTTTGTCCCTCACAGCAGACGGCACGAAAGACGACGACGGCACGTCCGGCACCGACGAGGAGGCGCTGTCCGCCGTGTGGTACCTGGCGGCGTTCGGCGGCCTGGTGCTGTTCTTCTTCGTGGTCACGTGCTCCGAGCTGTTCTTCGGCAACCCCATCTACACGCGCCGCGCGGTGGAAATGCCGCACGCCGGCTACCTGCGCCGCCACGTCTACGGCATCCGGAACCACCAGCACCGCGGCGGCCACTGCGCGCCCGAGACGCCGCCGCCGCCGTACCATCTGTTCGCGCCGCCCAGCTACGACGACACCGTCAAGGGCGGCCTGCAGCACCAGCAACAGCAACAGCAATTGCCGCCGTACCACCACCGCGACCCACCGGGCACCGGCCACAAGAAGCAACAGGCGCAACTGGCCAACGTGTACGTGGTGCCGGTGCACTGCGCGGGCGCCACGGCCGGCCACGTCGCGGCCACCGCGGCGGTGGCCGCGGCGTCGGACGCCAAACTGCTGGCCGTCGTGATGCCGCAGACGAAATTCAAGTGATCCCTCCCCCCCTCGCCCCCCTCCCCCCGCCCATCCCCTTTGAACCGAGGCCCGAAACCTGTATGACGGGACGACTGCGACACCCCGGGTCTCTTCGCCGCGCTCACGACTTTTATCCGAGGCGTTTTCATTGATCTCATTTTTTTTTTTTTATACGCATCGAGTAATAATAATAATAATAATATATTGTACATAAAATGATTAAATGAATAATAATTGATGATATTGTAATGTTACATACCGAAACGTTATTTTTATACCTATGCATACGATTTTAAATTATATAACATTATAGTATATCATATCGCGCACACACACACACACACTATACATAATATGATATCATATACTATTATTTTAATTCACACTATTTATGTAAAAAAAAAAAAAAAACAAAATTTTTTTTATATAAACGTTTTTTTTTTTTTGATAATTATTATTATTACCGTCGTCGTTATTGTTCTGGACCATATGTTATATATATATATATATACGTTATTCCTTCTCGACAACAACATTGTTTTGATATTTATTTTGTTATTCGTTTGTCGTAATAGTTTCGATGCGATGGCGGTGGTACGCGACACGATTATTGTAATACAGCTGCCGCCGCCGCCGCCGCCATCGCGTTTGTCCATAACAACACGCGCGATCGTGTTTTTTCGAGTTTACACACGCGCGCGCGCGTCATCGAATTAATTTTTTTTTTTTTTTATCGAATTCTTTATTATTTATATTTTTTACACGTCTATTATGTATACACATCTATACATTTTTATTTATTATTATTAAATCCTTTTGTTCGTACGAAATATTTGATTTTTATTCAAACGCCCGGGCCGCAACACATACATTACGCGCGCGCGCACACGCGCGCGGATTGTGGCCGGACCGCGTTATTATTATTATTAATTGTGTCCTCGAACTCGTGGGTTTTCGCCGCCATTAATCGTCATTATATAATGTTATTGTTGCGATCGACACACACACACACACACACACGGTGAGCCGATATACGTACGTCTCGACGGACACCACACACCAGTGTGGCGGCGGAGGCGGCGCGGCGTTGTCATCATTGTTAATTTCGTGTTCGATAACGCGCGCGCGCGAGCATCTGTACGTAGTTACACATGTGTAAACGATGCATAACAATATAAAACGACACGTATACACGATGAAAATTATGCACGTATAAGAGGATAAACGTATTTTATTTTATTTTTTTTGCTACCGAGAGGTTTTAATATTATATACACTTATTATTAATTATATATTATTATTATTGTCATTATAAAATGTTTTTTTCTATTGTATTCGTAATATTTATATTTACACGTATTTTAATATTTATAAACCTATAGTTGTGTGCATTACCGTGTTCAGAGTAGCCTATA
This sequence comes from Drepanosiphum platanoidis, assembly GCA_948098885.1. Classification (NCBI taxonomy): domain Eukaryota; kingdom Metazoa; phylum Arthropoda; class Insecta; order Hemiptera; family Aphididae; genus Drepanosiphum; species Drepanosiphum platanoidis. The sequence continues at coordinate 25,184,003 of OX402529.1, read as the reverse complement.
TTAGGCGATTTCTTCTTTTTTTTTTTTTTAATTTATTAAACGGTTACCAAACACTGCTGTTGTATGAAAACATTCGACTGTTGTGATATTATTTTTCAATTTAATTTAATCGATTACGATCATATCTCGTCCGCCTTACCTTATAATACAAGTCCTTCCTCGTAGAAAGCAAACACTTTTCCGCTTAACCCTCGGTCGGCGCTGTCCTAGTTGTTCTCGGAGTGTTCGAGCGTTTGTTCGTTCGTTTCCTGCGACCAGAACGAGGTTCGTCTGGTTTTGAGAAAGGTCGCGTGCGCGATATCGAGCTTGAGTCACGCCGCCGTGCTCTCTGTCAGAGATCCCGGCAAAACGCGCAACCGATCGGCAATGAAACCGCGCAACGCCTAAAACAAACATAAATGGAAAACGTGTTAATCGTGATCAGATTAGACCGATTCGTGAAACTGATCGCAACTTGCTGCGGCCGAACAGTCCAGATACGTTTCGGTACGTAAAACGCAACGTATACAATTCGATACAGTCCGATCACACTCAACTAGCGCGGAATGTCGACGACAGAAATTGAAAGTTTCATTCCTCAACGTCGTCATTTGGAGTAAAATCACGATGGGGCAGCAAGAAGCATCTTGAATAACATTCTAAATTCAGTTTTAGTCTAATGAAGCGAGAGAGAATTTTGGAAATATCTGCGAAATTGCCCGTATACCGTTGGGACTAGAATTCTCGTTTATACCGAACGCCGGGCATTCGATAGTTAATAAAATATACAAAGGATATCGGTCGTTTGTCGGTAGGACATTTTTTCGTTAACCGACAAAACGCGTAAATTGACTCTTGCCGTAACAAGACGTAAACAATCGTGCCAGCAATAATGACATTTCGGACTACTGACTATATGCGACCCGTATTTCTTTTCCGCGGAAAATATTTAAAATACCCGAAGTCGCTGGCGGTTAGTCATTGTTCAAAATCTGTCAGTATTTCAACCTCGTTCACTGTGGTCAAAATTGTTATAATTGTTCAAATCGGCAAGAAATGCTCATGCTATCGTACACAATGAGTTATTATTTAAATGTACGGCTTTATACTATTTATAGGCAAACGTGCGTGTTCCGTGTTTTTGTATATTTTTATATTTTAAATGATCCAATTACTAAAACATACGAAAAATATAATACTAAAACTAGTTATATAATACTGTTTTTTGACTTACAGACTTGATTTCCAATCTCTATTAGCGCAACGAAAATCGTTTCTTAAAATGTAGAGAGCCATCTCTTCGAACAGCAACACGTTTTTTTTTTTTTGACAACAGCTACGGAAATTTGAAAAACGCATCTCAATCGTCGGCCATCAATATCGACGCCCAGTCGAATTTGACAAATCCTGGTCGTTATAACCTGCAGTGATTGAATGAATATGGGAATTTAATTAATATTACAATATTGCAGGCTGACGGCTGCAGTATTAACATTGCCTTATCATTTTTTGTCATTTTTGACGATGACTAATTATCATATTTACTCGCGTACGGACGTACTTATATGGTAAACAATAGGTGGAGTAAAAATAGTTTAGCTTCGAGAGAAGGACATGTAACGAGTTTAAATTTGAAGCCATCACAATATTGTAATAAAAATAATGTGTCTTCAAACAAATCTTAATCGTTCACAAATCCACGGGAACACTATATCAACTCCGAAATTTTCTTTTCGAATTATTATTGTCACGTTCAAAAATATTTAAAATAATAATACAGCAATAGGCACATCAGTTTATACACATTATACGATTTCATCGAAGTAATATATATTTCTTCTTTTAACTATATTATTTAATTATATATAAATATATGATAGAAAATAAGCAGGATAATATGATTGAAAAAAAATTGTTTTTTTTTTTTCATAACAAACACAACATTAAAACATACATAATATCATTGATTATATATTATTTTATATTAGTCTCAATAATCAATGATAATATACCTAATATACATCATCATATTATCTTATCTAGTTAGTAGTTATAACTTATATTTCATATCAAGTTCATTATTATTTATTAGTTATTACACATACCTATAATTAAATGTTTTAAATATATATGTGTGAGTGTGTCTGTGTCTGTGTCTGTGAGTGAGTGTGTGTGTGTGTGTATAAATGTTATATATATATATTGGTGTTATTAATTTTTATATCACAGGTAGAAGTGGCCTTTAAATTATTGTTTTATTATTATTGTCATCATTGATATTATCATTTTGTCTTATGGAAAATAGTCGTTTCTGGCAGTGACGGATTAAGACCGAGCATAGCCCTAAGCACAGTTTTTTTTTAAGCCCATTGTAAAAAACCAAAAATGTTAAAATGTTTAGATTTCTATTTTAATTCTCATTTTAAAGATTTTTTAACCATCGCGCATCGTACTAATTTTATATTATTAAATTCACATAATTTTTTATCAAATAATTTATTCAGGACATTGATTCACTTGCTTTTTAGATCTAAAGTTATTTATAAAAAGCATTGAAATCAATAGCATTTATTAATATTCATCTCCAATAATCAATCGAGCTAAACCGTTTAATCTTTCCTTTAACACAGAAGATCTCAAGTAACTTTTTACCCGTTTTAAAACTGAAAACGCCCGTTCTCCGGTACAATTTGCCACTGCTGTACCGAGAAACATTCTCTGCAGTAAACATTATCATCTTTTTTGACTAAATTAGTCGGTCGTCAATAAATTAGTTAAAATATTTTCCACATTATTATAAACTGTATTTCTAACTTAATTGTGGACAAATATATTATCGACAGTAAAAGTGCAGTAAAGAACCAAATGGTATGGGTAACGGGGAAGATTGTAGTCATAATAAATAAGTCGGGGTCCGTGACGTTGGAAAATTTACAAAAGTGGTCAGTGTCGAGTTGAGAATCACTGCTCTAAAACAATAATTGGTTTTATATAAGAAAATACCAATAAGTATAGGTAGGTACCATTAAATGAACTTATACGTACGCCTCAACTAGTAACGATGTATATATATATAATTTTTAATAAATTTACTCAACAGCGTTGTAAGTATCGTTCGTTCCCAACTGCCCTGCAGATATATAATTATTAACGATTGGCCAGCGTACGGAATGTCGGAGGAAAACCTATGCAAACTGAATAAAGTAAGAATCTTTAAAAATCTATAAGACTAAAATTCTTAAGAGTGAGTTTTTCTTCAACTCCGTTTTTAAATTGAAAAAAATAAATACTCACTCACTTGAGGGTTTTAGTTGTAAAATATGTAACGATTTACAATTGCATAATAGTGAAATACCGAAGAAATATCTAAAGCTAATTACTGGCGTAGTGACGTTAAGGATGATCTACTGAACCGAGTAATTAATGCTTAATCTGCCAGCAAAAATTTTAAATACGGATTAGAGCTGTGTAACCTATGCATCTTTCCTGTGTGTTTATTGAAAATATTTTATTAAATATTTTATAACTAATGTTTAAAAAAATAACCACCGTATACTTTGTAAAACTGTTACCTAGAAATGGCAATAAGAAAAAAAATTACAGATTACAAACGATTTGATCGATTCATATAAGTAATGTGTGATTAACTATTTCATCATCTTCGAATAATATAATATATAAACATTAAAATGGCATCGTGAAGACGAGCGAGATGTACGATTTAGCAGAATTATTCGTTTTAGATTGAAACGAGGAGCGTATAGATTTTATGACGTGCGCTTTTTAATTTGATTAAATTTTTTGCGCCCGTTACTCTACGTTTTTTACCAGAAGAATAATATTGGTCGTCGCTTATAGTTTGTGATGGCAAATATTGTATCCTTGATTAAAGTTCCCTCTACTACGGTTCCTCTAATGATCAATACAAACTGAAGAAAACTTACATACACCGGACCTTATGATGATAGTAAATCAACTACGCTATTTGATACGGACACAATATGATTTCTAAAAAATCTGTGTTCTCGAAAAAGATCAGTTATTCCGGCTAGCCTCCGGAGAAAGAGAACACAGAAAAATACCTAGAAGTTTCGGTATAATATACTCGATATATTATACAAAGCAAATTTCTAAATCACGAAAAGCCACATAATAATATCGTGTCTGTCAATATTCTGATAATATACAAATACGTCAACTCCCATCGTGTTACAGTTGCACATATCATTTCGATAGACAGTAATAATACGAACTCAAATATTTATCGAAACGATTTTGACTATAGTCGCACCGGCATGACGTACACATTCGAATTATTCCAGGGGAAATTCGATATTCCGAATCGATCGTAATCTGCACGCTCCAATCCGCCCAGGTGTCAAGCCTATATACGGTCGAGAACTATAATAATACCGCAATGCATTGCACCTATATAATGTAAATACTTAATAATTATGTTATATTGTTACGGGCTCGTAACAAACGTGTACGTTACGTCGTCGTCGACGCGGTTTGGTCACAATTTATTGATGATTTACGAAAATACGATAGTAGATTTTCTGATGAAATTCTTTCTGATGCCATTCAAACAAATGCTGTACAATTATTTTAAATTATTTTGTTATGTTTCTTTTGTGTACGTCTCCGCTGTAAATACTTTTGTGATAATTGTGTGCACATCAGGAAGCGTGTTTTCGCCAGTCGTTACGTATGTATAACATTAAAAATTAGATTATCGATATTAATTTTTAACGCATTGACAATAATAATTATTATAGACTTGTTGCCGTACACGAGTGCGCGGTTTGTGTGATGAAATATTATCTGTATCGATAGACTTGTTTGCTCGGATATATTGTGTTATATAATTATATAAACGTACTTACGACTACTCGCAGCGTGTTACATATATATATATATATTAGGACTCACGAGTTAAAAAAAAATCTGTAATTTCATACGTTTTCCAGTTGTTTTTTTTTTTTTGTAATTTTTTTATCGGTTTCGCTCATTTATAAAACTACGAGAGAAATCGTTTAGGGAATTTGAATGGGCGTTGCCAATTAAAAAACAAATTGAACAACGGAATTTATATAATATATCATCGGATAAATACGATTTATAAATTATTGAATGACATGCCGGGTAAAGTGTATACCTTGCCCGGGCAAAATACTACAATAGCCACCGAATATCTACCTTGCCCGTAACATCATGTGCATCGATTTTTTCTTTGAACTATGATACCCGGTTTGAATCGTTCGCGTTAGTGGATAGTGGATTGATAATTATATAATACGAATAATATTAATTGATAATAATTACCGACGGGCGGCGCTTAGCAATCATTCTGCACCTGCAGGTACCGGGCACGTTCTCTCTCTCTCTAACCCGTCGTCAACAGGTGCGTTTCGATTTTTGATATAGTCCACTTGCGTAATAATCTTCATTCAACCCCGGGCCTAATAAAGACATAAAACAAAGTACAAAATCACTCGACGTAATGGATATTATTAGCTGCACGTCATCAGACGAACGTTTTTTGTGACGATTTGTGATCGTCGATATAACAATAACATTTACGAGCGTAATACTTTTATATATAAATGTGTGTGTGTGTGTGTGTATCAAATAATAATATTGTATAAGAAATGTGATAAATGTATTTTGCTTTTCGGACTCATTTCATAATATTATATCTAATAATGATTATTTCATCGCCGCGCGTACAACACAATCTGTGTACCGCGAACGTGTTGTTAATCGTGTTGATTAGAGCAGGAGAATAATACGTAAGAGTATAATATGTGTACGTGAACAGAGTACATGACACAGTACACGACACGGGGGCAAACTCTTCGGACTTTATGAATAGCGGCCGCCTCTTGGATCTTGGTGCGATAAAAATTTGAAGATCAAAAACATAATTGAATAATATAACGTCGAGTACGTGCGATAGAAACAATGCGATGTACACAATATGATTTGTACCGTTGTATTTATAGAAATATTATTCAGAGTGAAAATTATACGTGATCGAGAACGTGTGGCACGATCGTGTGCAACGGTGTTGTGGATCTGCCGCACGTGTTTTATTAATCAAAGTAAAATCACACGGCATTGGTCTTGGCGATTCAATAATAATACGTACAGTCTATATTCTAGGATTCGATTTGAAATACCTAGAACATGAAATTATTAGAACGACGCCTGTGTATCATAGAACATAATGTGTGAAAAAATTTTAAGTAGGCACCGCCGACGACCACGGTAATTCAGATAATGCGTGGTAACAACTGACGTCAGTATATCGAAAACACATCGCGATAAGTCACGCGTGTAGTCTATCGTTTCAGTACACACTGTGCGTGAATTATAATTTTACGCTATGCCTAAATACTGGTGTTTGTTATATACGCGCGCGTACACGATAGCAGAACACTTATTTATTAATTTGATAAGGACATAATATTTTCCCGTGATTTTGTCAACCAAACGAGACGGATACGCGAGCAGTCGAGTCGGCGGCGCATCGCAGTGATTGTGAATGTACGATAGTCCTTATAGATCTTTACGACCGTATTTTCGTTTTTTTTTCTTAGGTGTCGTCTTCGCAAGTCTAGTTTTTCACCTCTCGCATTGCGATCTCCGCTGTCGACCACTGGCACAAACACTATGTACGTACGTACTTATTGTTAATTTAATTTAAATTAAAAACCAATATGTAATACTCGTATATTATAAATGAAAAATGTGATATTTATTACTCGCTGTAAAATAAGTATCATTCAGAGAAATATCAACGATAAGAATTCGAATTTTAATCGATTCACGTAAGAAATTCCCGAAGGCCACGTACATATCGAATAAATGCACGAAAGATACACTCGAGTCTGGTTTTCGATCGTCAGTCGCATAATCCGATATAGCCACATAGGTAATCATCAAAGTATTTATTACATTCGAATTTAATAATGTACTCGACGAATAATTCATAATAAAACAATAAATAATACTCAGCAAATCGAATCTAGTCACTATCATATTATAATATATTATTATATTATATATGGGTGAACGACGAAGTGAATTAGATCAAATACACCTCGCATACTCGTGCCGTTCATTGTTTGCGACTACTTTTTAATAATAATTTATATTTATAATTACCAATAGTTTATTTACCATAATAATAGTAGGACAACGCCAAAACAAATACAATCTGTCACACATCTATAGGGATTGGCTGCGTTTTGAGGGATTAAATCTTAAACTAAGAACTTTAAACTCTACACAATCGACACCTTACTATATTTGTTTTAATGAACTGCAATCAGGGCCGGATCGGGGGGTAGTCTTTGCCCTTCGAAAAATGTTTTTTTTTACCGGCCCATAATTCCATATTTCAATATTAATAGTAAATCAGTAACCTTGATGCGGAGCAGTAGCTCAGAGCAGCCCAGAGCTCTCCTCGGCTAAATAAGATCGAAATGCACTAAAGCGGGATTGCGGCTTTTTTTCGTTTTTTAATTTACTTTAAATTCAACTCGATTAACACCTAGCCATGTAACGAAACATTACGAGAACGATAAAATATAGTATTTTACTTAAATATATGTTATACATTATATACTTGCTAGACACGTTTACATATATTAACATTGACTAAGTAATAAATAATAATGTATGTACTGTGTATGTTGCAACTTACAAATGTATATTATTTAGCTCGATCGCATAGAAATAATGTTATTCAAATAGAATTTCATCCGCTTTGACGTGTCACGCGCCATGTGCATAACGTATATCATAGCTTATCAGTAATAATATCCACTAAATTGAGTACAATTTGTATCAATGCTGTGTTATATTACAATTATTTCAAGGCAACTGATTTATGTTAATTACTATTCAACATACCACGGGCGTGTCACTAGAACAATGTAAAATTAATTGTTTAAACCTCTTTAATTTTAATATTGAAATTTAGAATCTAGCGGGTCGTTTTATAGAGTTCATTAGAGATTTTTATTGGTCAATTTATAATTTCCATTAGCCTGTGAGATCATTTGTACTGCGTCAGAGGTTTTTTTTTTTTTTTTTAACAGAACACATACACTACATATACCTATGTTATAAGTTATGGCTAATGAGTGAAAATTAGTTCAATAACAATTAACGAAGCACATGAAAACAATTAGTAACGACCAAGTTTAATGCGAGAAAAAAATTAAGTAGGTGATTTTGATAACACGAATTAATCTTTGAAATAGGTTTTTTTTTTATATGATGACAACTAATGAAGAGCTAATTCAATATTTAGTAAGCTGTAATACATATAATTTCCCAATTAATTAATTAAATTTAATAATAATTTATATTCAATCAATGTATAATATGATTTATATTTCCAGGAAACTACCAACATTCAAAAAGGGCTTCATGTAATAATCAAATTTCTGAAAAAGCCGTTAAGATACTGGTTCCAAGTGTAAGTCTTTTGCTATGTAAGTTATTATTTGTATTTTTTTTCATATATACATTATAATTTGAAAGGAATAATAATCGTCGCATTTGAAAAATGGTTCAAAGTGTAAATCAAAAGTGTTAAAACACCAAGTTCAATATACTTATATTGAACATATTATTTGTATCTAATTTTTCCACTTTGAAATCAAAAATAATTTGAACAGATAAAATAACTTAATTGGTCTTACATTCAATTTTCAATCCATAAAATAACAAAACTACTCAATTTATAAAAGAAACACAAACGGTTGGTGCCTGCTAGACAGAATGTACAATTACCTAAGTTTTTCTTTTTTAATAATGTTCTATATAACAGTTACGTGTCAAACATGCATGAACTAAGTAGCATGGAGTAATTTTTTTTTTTTTTTCATGAGGATTATAAATAAATAATTAATTTCGTCTATTAACCTTATTGTTTTGAATCGAGGCTCGTTTAACGGATTGTGAAGTTGTAAAATGTAACTAAAAATTCAGAATATCAAAGAATCGTGTTAAAATATCTTATACAAAATAATATTGTCGTCTAAAGAGGATTGGAACGTATAACATGTCTTAAGGAGTAATATTTAGGCAATCCATATGACATTGTAAACCAATACATTCCTCGCTTTGCCCAGAATCTCAAATATAAAGAATCTGAATTACCTTTCTTTTATTTTTATACAATTTAAAAAAATCACCCAGTGAAAAAAAACCAAACGAAATAAATTTATTTTGATAATATTTAATTCAAACAATTAATGACCTAAACGTATACACAATAACGATACTGTATGCCATATGGTAAGCTGTAATATGTATTATGTTATTGACACCGACGTGAGTTAACTATGTTAAAGTTATTTAAGTAGATTTATCATCAGTAATATCTAAATTTTATATACATACCTGGATATTTCGTGAACTTCAGGATAGATTGGTAGTTGACCCAGTGTTCTGTAATCTAGCATCGTTTTATTCAGACCATCAGACCATTGAATGCCACACCCATTTATTCATATCTCTATTAATTTTATAGGGAAAAATTAAAATTAAAAATTGAAAATTTTGTAGATAAGTAGGATTTTATTTCAATCCTCACATCAATGATTAATCGTAGTTTACAATCACGAATAACGAAATAATCAATTAGATCGCGGGTCACCACGTATTTTTTATTTTATTATTTTAGACACAAATTTTTTTGGTGTCGCCAAATGCCGACCATATACTTAAATTCCAATAATAGACAAATCTATTATTGGTTAAATTGTGAAAACTGTTCATACCTATTTGAGAATAAACGAAAGCAATACACCCAATCAAACCAATATATTTTTACTATGCCGGCATAAAATATAAGCCCAAGTGCAATGATAATGCAATATGCAGTTTGAATTTCTTATATAATAATTTTAATACTGGGCTTATAAAATCGAATAGTTGAAATTTATAATAATATACAAAGAAATAAAAATACTAAACACTGTGATAAAAAAAATATATATTATTATCCTTTCTTTAAATAAATTTCATACTGTTGTATAGTTAAATATTTAAATATAATGTGATTATCGTATACGATTATTTGGACCTGGAATTATTCATACCATACATTTTCAAATAAAAACGAGATTAAATGATAACATACGAATTGCGGGTCATCGTAGCAAGAAAAAAACATAATAATTGTATTAATATTGTTTTTATTTGTACGTAATGTGACCGGGTCGTGGCATTGGATATTATTGTTGTTCTTGAATAGAATAATTAAAATAGTATTAGAATTAGCTGATGAAAATTGTTTATGCGTATAACAAACAATTTATTTAAATGGTGTAAATTAATTTTAATTTCTTATATAGGTATAATTATTTTACGTGATATCCATTAAAATGCAAGAATGATTTATTTGTACGTGTATAAAACAACCATAATAATACAATTATATAGATAGTGTAATGATAACAAGGTAATAAAAATAATTTTATTTGTTTACTATTTAATTTAAATAAATAAATAGGACCTACCTATACTTGATTACATAATATATTAACTAACTAACTAACTAACTAACTTACTAATTTATTCTATACAACACAACAAAAAATATAAAAAACATCTCAATAAAATAGGAATCTGGTTCATCTTTGTAGGAGAGGAGAGGAATATGAATGATCGCTCCTAAAGTCCTAACCGTGAGCTTATCGATTATTATAAAAATATTATTGAAAACTAAAATTTTTCCATACAACCGATAACACTTACAAGATTAAAACTACATAGGTAATATAGTCAACAATTTTTACATAATAATAATCTTATTAACAATATTTTATCTGATAAAATAATACTTTCGTAACCTATAGTTCTTTGAGGGGGGGGGAGGGTGATTCTAAGACAAATTCAATCGACAATCAAAATATCTAAACTAAAATAATCCAGTCATCCAACGTACAAAAAAAAATCCAATTTTGTACCCCGCGAAATGTGTTGTCTTCTTATGAATAAAGGCTCGTATATAACATTTAAGTGCTTATAAATTATAATATGAATTATATGACTAATTAAATAATTATAAAGATGTAAATACATTTTTATGTATGTGCCTAATTTTTAAAATATGATTTTGTTTCTGTTTATTTCGTCGAATGGTAATTTATCTGATGTTATAAATAACTTATAATTATAATATGTATGAATATTCTCAGTTCTAGAAAAAAATTATTTCGTAAACTATCTATTATAAAAACTAAATACTATGCAGAAAGTATGGCATTAAAACCTCACGTACTTATACACACAGTGGTATAGTCAGAAATACCGGATACGACAGGTATGTTACTATTCCCCCTCCTTAAAAACAAAAAGAAAAAAATTATTTCCAACAGTTAACGTTTCTCCGTAAAATAAATAATAATTATCGTTATGGTTTTGTTATTTTATACATTGGCATGTAAAACAATACGGATATAGACATTGATGAATAGTAATATGTTTATGATAAAATAATTATTGATGAAATAATGTAACAAAACAAATTAAATCTATAAAACTTTCACATAAATTAAGATCGGTTGAACAATATTGTACTTCAGACGAAGAAATTAAATTGACAAGGATTATTGGATATTATATTTTATAAAATAATGAAATAATAATATTTTATAAATTTAAACATAAATAAACAAATATATATATATATATATACGTATATATCATTTATTTTTGATATTTGAGGAGTATAGTTCATAAAATATTGTATTTTCATTTTTTACGTTTTATGTGATATCGAATACACTATAGTAAATAGCAAATTCGTTAATATTTTTTTTTTGTAGCAACACTATCGTGTTTTATGTTTATTTAATCTGAAAGTTTATTGTATAGTTGCATCATCAAATATTATTTAAGCCAATAAAAATTATCTTCAATGAAAATTGAAAATCACAATCCATATTTTATGAATGTATGATGAAAATATCAAGAAGTTTACTCTTTTAGCAAGGTAGGCACTTACATACATAGACACTAGACGACAGTATTTAAGCCTTGTCAAGTTATATTGCATATTATTTTAAATGCTTCACAAAATACATTTTATAACACATATGTGTGTATTGCACTCTTTTTGATATAGTTTAATATTATACTAATTAACTTACAGCGGCAGTTGTAAATACAACGAAGAACAGGCAAACTTTCAGTATTTTAATTTGAACCGTATGTTATAGTGATGTAAGCAGAAGTACGTCAGAGAAAATCCACTACAGCAAGCCTACAACAACAAAATCGGGATGATTAATAACAAGAAAAGCCCTCTCACACACTACAACTTCACACACCAATACATTATGTTTATGCTATTGATTACAAACTGGATGTGACTCGAGTTTGTCATATTTGCAAAAAACCTATATCGTTTTCCATGAAATTACCATGAGAAATGTTATCTAAGACAACATTATACTATACTCATCTAGTCGTTCAAGTGACCTATTCATATTCGACGGTATTCCACCACTTATATAATAAGTATCTTCTACGTCTAAAGTAGGTTTAGGTTCCTACATTTAATGTTAAATGAATTAATAATTTTATACTTTCTTTCTATTGAAGGCTTTAGGAATTAAATGTAGCATTTTTTTTTTTTTTTTGTAATTAATATTTAGGTATGATGATTTAACATTGTAGTTTTAATGACGTAGGTACCAAATAATACTGCTATTTAAATCCAGATTAGCAATGAGTAGATAATTCCTTATAAGTGATATTTCAATAAACGGTTAAGTTTTTATAAGTGATTTTAAATTGCTTAAAGTATTAATGATACCTAAACAAAATTATTTAGTATACATTAATTAACTGAATATTTTAAAAAATTACCCTAATTATATCTTCATCTTTTTCGAAATCATAGTTTGTAGTATAAATAAAAAAAATATTAAATTATTTCTAGTAACTTGATAATAAAAAATAAAAAATTTGTCCAGCACATTTATCAAATATGTATCAAATCAAATATAGTTATGCTCAAAGGCGTCTGAAAAAACCATATTTTGATCAATCCTTTTTAATTTTTTTAGACTCAGAAAGAAGATGAATTAAAAATAATTTAAGATGAAATATTTTGTATTATGTTCATTGGTCACTTTTAGAAAAAAAATATATCAGTAACGAAAACATTAAGTCTCCGAGTCCATTGCAAAAAGTCATAAATTTTAAGCATGTTTGCCCAATGTTCCAGAAAATAACTGTTCATCTATAATGAATTTGAAATGAAAAATATGTTTACATATCAGAAGGTAAATGTATCTATTGTATAATTTAAGATTTTTAAAGTAATATTTTCATGATATCATGTACGTTTTTGTATAGATATATAATATCGTTTAATGTATTGGGTTGTATTAGAGACAACAGGGAAATTTCTCCAGAAGTAAAAAATTGTCAGGACTAGATTTTAAAAGCAAAATTTCCAACTAATGAAGTAAAATTAAAAAATGTTAGAAAATTATATTTGAGAATAAAAGAAATTATGTTTTTACTTTGGAACAATGAACTTATTTTGTGGTGACATTTTAACTTAAATAGTTGAAAATAAATATAGGTAAAAGGTAAGTAATTTAAAAAGTTTAAAATGTAATTTATTCATTCCATTGTCCACTAAAAAAGATTAACATAACCGTGCTATGTGCATTTGTATTAACATTAAACATTTTCTAGCGATTTTTTATTTAAATTAGGTATATGATACTAATATTAATGGCACATAAAGTCATACAAAGTCTCTACAAAGTCATATTGTTTTAGGTATAAACATTTAAATGAAATAAAACAATTTTGGGATAACCTTTGTGAAAATTGTATTTAATTGCTTTAAATAATATTATAGAACCTAATTTAAAAATGAACCATGACTCATAAGAATAAAGAGTTTTAAATCTACTGGATTCAATCGGACCTAAAAAAAAACTACTTAATTCATCAGGTGGTGCGTCAATAAAGAAGTTATGATTTTGTTTCTATTTTAAGAACTAAATCCCGTTAAAATTTACATATCTTTTATCATATATCTATAATAAGAAGTATAAAAGTATTAGGTAGTGTACCTATAAAAAGTAATGCAATAACCAGTTTATTTTCAATCAACAACTTTTAATAATATGTTATACCGAATAAAGGTATTTATAAAATACATAATACTTAGTTGCATAAAAAAATTGAGAAAGTTTTTCTTAAAGTTAAATAAACATGATGTGCTATTTATAGTAGCATGTACATTGTATTTATTACTAATAAAATATAGCGTTCAATATTTTTAATGTAAAATTAAAATTAATCATGAAAGTCTGCAGTTTCGTGAAGTTGGTAGATAATTACACCAAAAGAAAATACAAAGAAATAAATAAAAAAAATATATATATATTTTAATTTCAATTTCAACTTTTAATTCAGTATCATAAATATGTTAACTACAATAAAATCAAATGTTTCTTAGTCTGGACGTTCTTAAAACATAGTTGATGACAATGTTTCCGCTTGCAAGCGAATATCAAAGGTATCAAGATAAATAAATAAATATTAAAACCCCGAAATCAGTGTATTTTATACTAATGAATTTATAATTTGATTTGATTGGATATAAATTATTAATTTGTACAGTAAAACTAAGAATAATTATTGTAGTTTGACCTTTTATAAATGAGATTTGAGAAATCGTAGGATTGATACAAGTAAAGCCCGAAAATTAAAAAAAAAAAAAACGGATTATTTCCTAGGTATTTGAATATTATTGTAATAAAATGTATTTTCATTCTAACATATTTATCTAAGAACAAATATTAGGTTTTAAAAAATTATTATTAAAATTGATTATATAATTATATAATTGTACATAATATATAATCAATGTTATTACATAAAAAAACATTATTATTAAACAATTGAGACAATGGCACATTGTCCCCATTTTTGTACCTAAACTGAGAATAATCTCAAAAAACTTGATTTGATCAAGATTGATTCAAAGTTCAAATAAAAATTTTCCAAACAACACTAATGGTACGTGTATATTATTATTTTATATTGTATATAATATAAATTGAAAGTATGTACAAACTTATAAACGGAAAATTGAATACTGTATCGTTTCTAACATTCAGGCGTATGAACCATTGACTAATATACAGTTGAAAAAAATTAATTGCCTATACCATGCAAAACCCAAGGCGATATTATAACATAATATCTGCAACGAAATACTTTGAAAGTTGTGAATGAAAATACTTTACGTCGGAAATACTCTTAGCAAAAAGTAATTTGAAAACAAAACATTTTTCGTAATTTAATCTCCAGGCGACTACGAATAATATAAATTAAATTTAATCGATTGTCATAAACACGAACGTTTGCAAAATATATATTTTTATTTTATCATAAATATATGAAATAAAAACGACGCGATAATAACCGTTATGATTTGATCATAAAAATCATTATTATCGATATTATAATCGGCTCCTCCAAATATTTAATAAAACTATCGAATTTAATAACTATAGATTCAAACGCGCATTCTGAACGTAAACATCGGTCATATAAACGTACATGATATATTACAACATTATAGCATATATTATACTCGTGATTTGTCGCGATCGGTTTTATTCGTTTATTATAAACATTATAATTGTTGTTTTAGCAAGCCTTGTATTTTATTTTACGAGGCATAAACCACTTACCGCAATCGAAGTTGCGTCTCTCTCGGCGACTGGATGAAGCTCGGAATGACTGCGCGAACTGCGACGAGATTTATTAAACGACGACGAAATAAAATATGAAACGTCTCGGGCGGAAAACCCGAGAAACGTATGGTTCGGGAAAGAAAAAAAAGACCCAAATGAAAATCCGGAGAAAATAAAATGGCAGTTGTGTCGGCGGCGCGCAATTCCACGGGAAAACCGCGGCAAGCGTCCGCCGACAGATGGCGTTCGCGTCGGTTTCGCGGAGCAGTGCGTGCGGGCGACGCGACGCGATATTACCGCGCGCCGACCGCGACCGCCCCCTCGCCCCGCCGACCGGGGTTACACCACCTTTTCACTTTTTTCCACCGGATTTGTTTTTTTTTTTTTGTTCTCTCTTGCTCGATCACCCACTCTCTTACTCGCGCGCTCCCTCTCGATCAATCCCTCTCCGTCGCTCCGTCGCGCTCCCTCTCGATCAATCGCGCCGTCTCTCTCTCTCTCTCTCTCACTCTATCTCGCTCGTCGTTTCGTTTTTGTGTGCATCGTAATCATTACGACCCACCGCCGACTCACCTACACAATTAAAATGGCGGCACGTTATCAACACAACAGAACATGTCATTGACGCTTTTTTATTGTTTACGATAATATTATGTGCTGCCGCGGTCCGCCGACCCGATAGATCCCGTCTACGCCGAAGTCCGCGACCGCGACGCGCGTACCGCGAACGTACTCGCCATCGACCAGTGCGCGGGGGTGTCCGACCAGTGGTGTGCCGCGTTTGCGATACGATGCGCGCGCGTTTCAAGCTTCCCGATCTCTCGCCGTCGTCGTCGCCGTCGCCAAACGATCCCGCCGCCGCGGCGTCAACCCAATCGGCCGCCGTTGTCGTGCGCGCGTAACCCGACGACCGAACGCGCTGCTGAGACTACGGCCTCGTCGACCACCACCGAACCGTTCCGCGGAGATCGTCGGATCCGTTTTGCAAGTTCATGTTAAAAAGGTAAGTCCGTTCGCCCCCGCGCAACGTCCGCGGGTGGTTTAGTGGACAGGCGTTGTACCTATAGTTATCGTTGTCGACCCCGTCGTTTCCAGGTATCATGACAATCTTCAACCAATACGATTGGTGACGGACCATCTGACAGAACGGCTGAACCTCGAGGGCGCGTTCACGTTACCGACAGTCAACCCGAGCTCGGCGTCTATCGAACCCAAGCCGGCCAAGTCGACAAAAAAAGGCAGGCTGACGTCCGGATCGCAGAACATTAGGCCTGCGGCCATCAAAAACCAACCCCAGAATGACGTGACAGCGATGAGTAACAATCTCATGTTTCGAAGCATGTTTTTTATGAACGAAGAAGCTAGACATTTCTTGGCGCCGCCTATACAATTGTCTACGACTGATGGTGAGTACTTTCGGAGCAAGACCGGCAACCCAAACTTGAACACGCATCATCAACAACAACAACAGCAGGCTGTTGCAGCTATTACCAATCACGATTCGAGTTCCAGCGTTGAAAAACCATTACAAGTAAGCAATTATCATTTTACTCGTTTTCCAATCCATCAACTAATCGTAACTTTTTATTTAGCCGCCTAAAGCCCGCCCCCATGGTTGTGAAGAGTGTGGCAAAACATTTTTAATGAAACATCATTTGTCTACACACATGAGAGGTCATACTGGTGAGCGACCACATATATGTCCCGAATGTGGTAAGACCTTTGCTCTCAAACACTGTTTAAGTACACATTTGTTATTGCACAGTTCCGAACGGCCTTACAAGTGTTTGGAGTGCAATAAAAGTTTTACTTTAAAACATCATTTGGTTAGTATTTTTCACATTCTGTCAATACCGTTTATATTATTGTTCATTAATAATTGTCATTTATTGTTTTAGGTAAGTCATGAAAGAGTACATACTCGAGATAGGCCATTTGAGTGTCCTGAATGTCGTCGAAGATTTCCCCAGAAACGTCACTTGACAACCCATATAAAATTCCATTCTGGAGAACGACCATACTCTTGTGCTGTAAGTATTGATTTTGTAAATATTTCTTTTCCTGAATGACGTTTCTAATTGTATTTTAGGTTTGTGGTGAGACATTCTCGCGTGAAGAACATTTAGTCATGCACTCGAGGTTCCACGGAGGAACACAACCGTTTGTGTGCCCAGATTGTGGAGCTGCATTCCTGCGTAAATTTGAATTGGTTAACCATGAACGACAACACGGTCGTATACCTGAATCTTGTCCCGCTTGTGGTAAAGAATTCTTACAGAGACGCACGTTGTTAGTCCACGTTAGAAATTGTGGCTTAAACTCATCGACACCAGTACATAGATCTCCTTACACCGCGACGGCAAGCAAAGCATGCCGGTAATTATATTAACTGTTTTTATCTAAAATTGTATATTGGATCAGTCTAATGTTACTCAATATTTACAGTGAATGCGGTGAAACATTTGCCAGTGACGAAGGTCTGGCACTCCACATGCGATTACATATTGGTGACCATAGTTTCCTGTCTGACATTTGTAGTCTAGCAGCGACTTTGAAACAAAGCGTACAAGGCGTATCAAATGGCATTGCAAATGTACAAAATCATCACCAATCTCAACATCCAACCGGTACTGTAGTCAATAAAAAATCTCACTATTGTGGAGATTGCGGTCGCGGTTTCACCCAAAAGCATGGCCTACAACAACATCACATTAAATACCCAAATGCCACCTGTAAAGACAAACCGTTTTCTTGTCAAAAGTGTGGTAAGAGTTTCATGCAAAAAAATCATCTTGTTCTGCATGAACGACAACATATGGATCCACCACCATCCAGAAACCGTAACCCTACGACCTCGGCTGTCCAATCGATTCAACATTTACAGTCTGAACAAGTTGGCTTGCAGCCCACTCCTCTTCATGCATCTATTCTGGGACTTCAGCCTATTAGGCATATTCAGTCTTCTGGTGGTAGTCAACCTCAACTGTTAAGACACCACCCAAGCGAGGCTCATTCAGGGTCTTAATAATTGCCTTAATTGATATCATTATTTACAGAAAAAAACCACAACAGAAGTCACTATTTTTTAACTGGGATTGCAGTTTTTGCAAATCCGTTTTTCTCAAACTACAATTGCAAAATCATATTTGAAAGTGGTAGGGGTTTTTATTCGATTATTCAAGAGAATACCGCTTAATATTTTTTAATTACCTAAATGTATTATTTTATGCAGGAGTGCAGATCGATTTAATATTATTTTTTAAATAGAAAGACATCTTCAGCAGAATTTCTGACAATTATTCGTGTCTTTACTAGATATTTTTTCCTTTAGTATTTTTTTTTTCTTGCTTGCTCTTTGATTAAACATTTACGAAAGTATATTTATGTGTATTAAAATTATTAAATGATTAATTACGTGTATAAACATTATTGAAAAAAAAAAAAAAAGAAGAAACACATGTATATTTGTAGATTCTTAATTAAATTTAGAACTTATTTTATTAAAATGTATTAATAATTAATGTGAGTGTAATTTCATATTGCACTAAAGGTTCACTAACAGTTGAATTGATATCAATGCATTCAAGGCAGCATAACATAATTATTCTATGTTGATTTCATGCAGCTATTCTCACTTGGAAACAATTTCCTATTTATATTTATTTGTCTAATTATCATGAGTAAAATACGTCCTCGCGTCTATTTGATTGAGTTTGTAAATATTGTGAATTTTTTTTCTTTTTTTTAATACCTAATCAAATTATATATATATATATATTTATTAGACTCATTAGATAATAAATTATATTAAGTTAATGTTTGATTAATTTCGCCGGGCTTTTATCATGTAGTGTGTGAATGATAAAATGTTTGTGTGCATATATTATTATCAATAAAAAAAAAAAAAAAAAATAATGATATGTGCGAATTGAAAGTGTAATTAATAATTTAAAAAATAAAAATAAATTCCCAGTATTAATGGGTGCTACTAATATGATGTAAAAAACATTTCTATGATAAATTTATTTTAATATTATTTTAATTTTAATTTTTTGTTTTTCTACTGTCTTGTACCAATTAAAATGTAAATAGTAAAGACTAATTTTTAAGTAATATAAATATATACATACATCTATATATAAATATATATATATATATATATATATATATATATTATATATATTTGGAACATACTAAAATATAGTAAAGATTAGCACATTTTAATATCTATCAGAATGACCATTTTTATTGTTATTTTGACATGGACATTCCTCTTTGGTCGTAATAATAACTAAGGGATACTACATTTTACACCTAATATTTCGGATATACATTTTATTGGCAGGGTAAATATTATAATAATAGAGATTTTAATTATTTTTTTAGTTCATTGGGAACACTGAATAATTTGTGTACTTGAACATTGTTTTGTTCCTTGACAAGTATTAATCGAACAAGAACCAATAGAACATGTTAGACAATTGCATTTTATAAATCTTAGAAGAAATCGAAAACCTTTTTTTCAATTCGTTCTAAAAACTAGACATTTTGATAAAACGCGCGAATGAAAAGTTTATTTTAAAAATTCAATGAAATTGGGTAGGCTTGAATTTTATAATAAATAAAGGCCAAGCTCCAGAGACTTTCATCGATTTTCTTTTTAGTCTAGGTGCTTTCGGCAATGCGTGACGAGTTTAAGCGGCCCGAGGATAGCTTGTACAAATTTGCTCTTGTCTTCGATCCTGAAATGGAAGCGAACTCGCAGCCGTCGCCAGATAGATGATTGGCGTCAACGAGCAATGTAAGATTCCACGATTGATATTATTTATCAAATAGAATATCGATAAACTGTCGATAAGTTTTAAAACTAATATATTATTGATTAAAGACTAAATATTTTTGTATTACTTGACAATAGGCACAGATAATACCAATTAAAAATTTCGCCAAGCAAATTTATCCGGCGACAACTGTATTTTGTATTATTGATAAGAAAAACAATTTTTTATTACATATGAAAATAAAAATATATTCAGAGTCCAAAGTTGAATTCAGATAATATTTCTCGAGAACACATAAAAGTAATAATACAAAAAAAAAAATAAAAAAAATACCTCCGGAAGCAAAAATATATACATTTAAATAATATAACTTTACGTTTCAGTCTTTACATGAATATAAATAAAAGATTATCGTCGTTTGACATATATGATGAATAGACTTCAACGTTTCAATTGATCACCGGTTCTGCAAAAAATGAATTATATTACAATTATAATAAAACATTTCATTGAAAGACTGTTGTGAAATCGCCGAGTGAAATTAACTAAATAATGTACGTACTTGAAGCCAAACTTGGATAAAAGAGTCTGACTACTTTTCCCAGCGCTTTTGGACAGTCCAGCTCTCGGACACGAACGCTTTTTCTGTTTTGGTGTTGCTTTGGAATTTTTCGATTCTTTTATGCTCTGACTGCAAAATCCTTCATCAATATCGTTTTCACTGTCGACCTGTTAAAAAGTAATTGCACGTATTAAACATAAATGTAAACAATAACGTTTTAAATTCGGAATATATTCATATGTCTCGAGGTATATCGAAAGATTTTGATCAAGAAATATTCATTTTCAAAAACTTTTCATTAAGTACATTATATTTATTTTTTTTAATCTATGTACTCTAAAGGATGTCTTAATTTTAAAGTAAGAATTGTTTTAATTTAATTCATGTCTCGTTAGTCATTTTGCATTAGGTCATTCATTAAACACATACTTAAAATGCACATGCACACATGCACAATGTAAATGCATAAAATTACAAAAACTACAGCCAACAATGTATGATTTCAAATCAAATGTTAACTAGAGATTACACATTATTGTTTTACAAAAAATAACTCAAGTAGAATCAAGAAAATATTGACTACATTTATAGGCATCTAAAATATACTTGATATAACTTGGAGACATATGGGTTTGGCATAGTGATAATATTTTTACTTTTGGAGTGTCATCGTCATCTATTAAAATGTAATCAGTTTGTTGACTATTGTGTGGAATGACTTTTTGACACTGTTTTTCATTATCATTTTTCACTGTTGTATTATTTGAATAGCTCTTCCAACTAAAGGATGTTTGAGTCGTACTAGGTGTATTTTTATGCAATGTGTTTGTGTCAATCTCGGAGACATTATCGCTTTCAAAACTTTCAGATTTATTTATTTTTTCAACAGTATCACTAGAATTCAAAGATGTATTCAGATCGTCTTTAACATTTTCCTTTTTAGGAGTAATTGTTTTGCGAATTTTAAACGGATTTATGCACTTTTCTTCAAAACTCATTGGTACTGAATTGGAAAAGTATCTATAAACAAAAAAAAGTTTATCATTTAATATTCTTATAATTTAACCAATAATATTTTCACTACTTACCCACTAACTATTTGTTTTTCTGAATCTATAATTGTATATTTTCTTTTGGTCAATTGTTTAGAATTACAAAATTCTTCATTTTCTGCTGTAACACTGTCTATTTCTGGAACTATAACTTTCTTTAAAATATCTCTATTTGATATTGATTTTTTAGACTGGTGTTTTTCTTTAGCGCCTTCGGATACTTTTTCATTTTCATAAATTTCATCAAGAGTAATTAAAATGTCATCTTCAGTCACTAAAAAAATACACATAAAATCACATCAAGTTAGAATTCAGCATTGAATAAAAATCATTATGGTAGCATGTTGAATTTTAAAGGAATAAAAATATATTCTTAAAAACATATTTAAAACTGATGTGCACTATGGATTTTACCATTGAAATGCAGTTACATGTATAGAAATTCAACATCTACAGTGCAGTATTATTGTTCAAAACAATCAAGTTAATCATTATAATATCCCAACACATCTAGTTTCTTATTTCATATAGCTCTTTTTTTTGCATAAAAATATTTAAATTATTTACATATTGAACAATTAGTTAAATACTTTAAGGTTGTAATTAATTTGTGCACATTATGCAATCATGTTCATACAAATTAACCAACTTTAATAATAAATACCGGGTAGACGTTTTTTTACTGTAGGTGATTCACTGGTTGGCGATGATTGACTAGCCTGAGTGACATTTTTAGAAGTTTTGCGACACGAAGACGGAGAACTTTTGACAACATCCTGAGTCAAGTAAGGCTTGAGTTTTGAATCGTTTGAACTATCTAAGTTTTCTGTGTTAGGCTTGAATTCAGTTGATTGATAATTTTTTGACCATATACTTATATGCCGAGCTTGAATAACTTTATGTTTTTTCTTATTATTGGGAGTCTGAAAAGTATAAGATTAATAATTTCTTACCTAAACAAGTAGTACAATAATATTTTACCATTTGAACATCTGGATCCCAATCGTCCATTACTTCTAGAGAAATGGGATCTATATTTCCAAGAGCAAGTTGATAAGCTTGATCATTGGTTAGGTTTGAAACAAGTACAATTAAACTAGGATCTGATATTTCGTTTAATGGTATTATTTGACGAGATAATGGATCATATACAGGTTGGTATAGAAACATACGATCAGCATCCATAAATTTATCACGGTATTCAGATGGAACTTTAACATTAATGAAAGATCCTAACCTCGTGAGACTCTAAAACATAAAAACAATATTATATTTTCAAAAAAAAAAAAACAAAAAAGTACTAATACTAGATAAAGATATTATAAGGTATACAATACTTTATAAATGTCTGGTTCGCTTGTTCTAGAGATGAATTGTCTAGCTTTAACCAATCCTACACCAGGAATTGAAGGTAAATAATCACAACCAGACAGTATGCACATGTAACGAAATTTATCGAAACTGAACTGTTCGGGTTGCATATTCATTGAAAGGTGGATTTTTTCTTGTTCAATTAGTACACCACCGCCATTTTGATCCAGTTTAAATAAAACCTTTCAGTACAAATAGGAAATTGAGAAATATAATTCAATGACAACGGAAAAAGTAATATTATTTTACCTTTTTGCAACCAAATAACAACAAATCTGAATCTTCAGTAATGACAATATGAGCAATACCGCTTAAATTTAAATAAGCCAATTGAGAATCGGCTTCATACGGTGCTACAATACAATCAACATTAATCTCTCGACAACGCTTAATGAGATTCAACGCCATTTTATGAGTAACATCAATACTACGCCTTAAAAGAGATGAAGCTTCTTTTGTTTTATCTAAACGCATTAGCTCAGCTGCTTTCTTACGGTTTTGCTCTCTTATCCTAAATAAAAAATAAATTTAAAAACAAATAATTTAACTAAAAAATGGCATATTATTTCAACAATATAATTTAATCAAATAATAAATATAATTACTGATGTCTTTTTGATTCAGTATCGGCTTTAGCAGGCAAACGTTGTCCATCAAAAACTAAAATCGGCTTAATATTTTGAGCTAACAGCATAGACACAAACCGCATACAATAATATACATACCTGTAGAATTATAGATTTGTTAACTCAACAACGGTTATTCAATTAAAGTCGATATCTTAAATAAATCTTAAATTGTAGACCGTTGTCAGCTATATAGAAGTTAAGATTACCGACTATAACGATCGCGTTTGATTTCGAAAAAAAAAGAAAATACATCTACTTAGTGTTACGACTTTTACTTACTCTTGACAATTCTCTCCTCTGGCCAATTTTTCGGCACATGTGTATACGCCTTTGTGAAGCCAACAATAAGCGTCGATGGCCACAGTACAGCCCGCGAACTCTGAAACTTTTACGGGTCTCCAAGATTTTTCCAACAGAGGAATTAGACCAGAAATACCCATATTCCTTATGCGTTTTACAGATGAAAAAAAAAAAAAGAAAAAGAATCACACGCGAGCCGCGAGTTAGCAATTCGTGTAAAGTCGATTCGTACAAAATATAACGCGATGAGGAACAAAATCGTTTTGAGAATTTAAACTCGAATCACGTCGACCCCGAGACACTGGCTGTAAAACGATATGCTTTCGAGGACTTGACGACTGTTCGCGAAGTGAAAAGGTACTCGGAAAACGTCAGTTAAAAGTCTTTTTAATGGATTGTTTATTGTTCGACAAAAATTTATCTGCCATATTACCCGCCAAAATATTGATAGCGAACCGAGTTGTGGAACTACTGGGTATATCGCGGTATACCGCGGTGGTAGTGGAACTACGGTTACTACAGCTGTTTACGGTAAATAAATGGTATCGCATTATCGTTTTAGGTTAGTTTCGAAAAAAAACCGAAGATTTCTGAATTCCTATCTCTCAGATAGCGAAAACTCTACCGATCGGCCGAACGAACGAATTATCGAACGCTCGGTCCAGTTTGATTCCGATTTATCAATTCGTCGAGGTCGACGTATCGTCTTCTTCAAGCTTCACTCCATCAACCGCCTTGTCACCATGTTGTTCAACACTTCTCTCCGTGTGTTCGGCCGGCATCTGCGACCCGTGTCGAAGAAGTAAGCACAAACTACTTTGAATACTGCGGTAGACGCCTGATCTATAATATGCGGATACGTCCGATCGGCGACCGACTGGCAGCCGTATATTCTATTTCAATATCCAATGTTCTACTAGTTTCGTCTAGGGTGGGCCGCGGTCTGTCCAGAAATCGACAGGCCGCCTCTTACCGGGGTCTGCCTGTCCATTTTACCGTCGTGTCTAATGTAAATAAGTCGCGTATGGATATTTATATTCTCCGCAAGACCTGTTATTGTTAATTTAACGCTTGATTTTACATTGTCATTATTCATTTTGTATACTACATTCAAATATCTAAATAATCAAATCATTTAAACGTGCACTGTATAACACATGGAGTTTTAGGTCCTCATATGACCGCGTAGATCTTGAACGGCACTTAATTTGATAATAAATTTGGCCATAGCGAAAATTAGGTTTTCCCGGTTGGCCCTTATCTTGGAAAAAATCTGGACACCACTACTAAATTGTTTTCACTTTGTACAGAACACCCTGTTCAAAGTAACATGTCAATAGTCATTGTAAAGTGTGAATGAGGCATTCGCCGCTAATAAAATCATCTACTAAATTGCAGTACTTATGTTTCATAATTGATTGTAGGGCATTGAGAATGTACTCTGCTGCCACACAACCGTTGGCTGTACCTGAGCCAGACGGCAGCACTGCACCGAGCACTCCAAAGTTGGAGAAACTTTACACCGAAATTACCTCTTTGACAATGATCGAAGTGGCTGAGTTTACTGAACTCTTAAAAGTCCGTCTCAATCTAAAAGACATTCCCATGGGAGCGGTTGTCAGCTCACCCGTGGCTGCTGGACAGGTGAGATTTGAAAACTTATGAAACTTTTATTCTATTTATTTTTTATCACGTTTTTATTATTTTCAAGGATGATGAAGATGAAGTACCCACAGCAGTCAAAACGAGTTTTACTGTTAAACTCATGAAATTCGATGAGAAACAAAAAGTCGCTTTGATTAAAGAAGTGAAAAACCTATTGGAAGGCATGAATTTAGTACAAGTTAGTACCTTCATACATTTAAACATTTTAAAAATTGCTTTTGTCTTTGTATTACACAATTCATTTGTTGTTTAAATGTCATTAAGACATAAATATTAAATACAAGGGGTATTTAATTATTTTTTTTGTATTTTTAGGCTAAGAAGTTTGTTGAAAGTGCCCCAACTGTTATTAAATCAGATATTGGTAAAGACGAAGCAGAAAAATTAAAAGAAGCATTTACTAAAGTAGGCGGTGAGTGTACAATTGACTAAGTTCTACACATTTGTTATGTATGTAATTATTTTATTTTACAAAATTTTAATGAATAATGTAAGTAGTCAACATTTATAATGTTTCAATAAAATGTTATTTATGATATTAGATTTAATGAATGTAATGCCTGTCCTCTTGGAGTTGTAATTTTGACAACTATAGTTATTGTATTATTGTACACATTTTATAATAAAACTGTCTGTCAAAATAAATTGTTTAAAAAATATTCAAAGAAATAATCAGCCCCTAGCATTATAATCACGTACAGAATATTATTAAATCACACTTTAATTTTCACTCTTCAGAGAACTATGTTCCTGAGATCATTTGAAAATATTTAGTTTAAATCAAAAGAAATTAATTGGTAAAGTGTCGGACATTTTTAATAAATCATTTTTTTCTCTCTTAAAACACAATAATTTTGTAAAGCTTTTGAAAAACAGAAGGGAGGCAAAATGAGTTATTTTATAACAGTTGTTATAACATTAACCATGTTAAATAGTAGTACTATTTATAATCAATGGCATTACTTATGTTTATCCAGAAATATTTTCAGTAGGCTATTATTTTAAAACTTAAAATATTTAGTGTTTTACAGATTAATTATGAATATTATCATAACAGTTATAAACTTATAAAGTATAAAAGTAATGTTGGTTTATACTGTGATAAAATTGTTTTGTTTAACTGTATATTTTTTACGATTATTCACTTTTTTTCATTCGATACTCTCAAAGAAATTAGGCAAATTAAAGAGAACATTAAGTATATTCAAGTATTAAGTTTGTAAAACTATTGAAGTACATTGAAAAAGATTATTTACTAAAACAGGGATAACAAATATTCATATTTTTGTTAAGAATAAGATTATTTTATTTTTAAGTCTATAATATATTTAAAAAAATTTTGGCTTCAGTTACTACTTTTGAATGTCATATTTACTTGACATGTTATCATGAAAGTTTACAAAAATCATTAGTTAATGTTGTTGACATATTAATTAAAATTGTTCTGTATTTAAACATTCCTCAGTGAACCTTGTCATTTATATAACGGTGTAGGTGAATGCTAAAAGAGTTAATTTTTTTTCTTCAAGAATAATCCTTGAATTATGGGAAAGTATTAGACAATAATTTTTATACATTGACCTTTAATTTTTAAAGGTTCTTTAAATCAATAAAATTATTAATAAATCAGAAATTAGTTTTCAGTGTGAAAAATCAATGAAATTTCAATTTACTGACAAATTATATTGAAGCTTCTACTCTTAACTAGCATTACAAAAAAAGAAGCTGTCGGAATATTGGAATTTTGTGTAATAAAAGTGTCATGAAAGTTGATTGTATTACGGTAAGTAAAATTACTAATATCTGATTTCTATAGGTGTATATTTTATAACATTGTTTTTTTTTAAATATATAATAATTAGGGTTATGAATTAAATGCTCTAAACATTTAAAAAAATGCATTTATAATCTTGAATTATGCATGTTTAATCAAAATATGGCTAGACAGTAACAATTGGATTAATTTTGTTTGTTTATTATACTTTGAACACGGCTGCACCTTATCATCGCAGACAACAAACTGAGTTTTCACAATTTTGATTATTTTTTCCCAAGTTTTATATCTCTTTATTCAATGATACATTTCATTTATTTTTAATTTAATTAAAGTAAAAAATAAACAAAAGCCAATAAGTAAAAATTTGGACTGTCAATGAACTGTTGGAGGATATTTAACAAGCTTTATTTACTTCAAAAATTCAAATGAGACCACTTATCTTGCTTCACCCCAAAATATTCACTAGTTATATTGTTTCAAGTTTATAGGGTGTAAGTATATATTATTATATGTATAATACAAAATCGGTTTTCCTTTAAAATGTTATTTAAGTTATGCTCAGGTAGAACTAATGCTCCTTTGAGTCAAAATGTACATCTCGTTAGCACGTGTACAGACTATAAATATTTTTTTAAATTTAAACATAGTGAACGTTTTCCACTGGCCTTTCTACTGGGTATAGTGTCAAATAAATCAATTGTTATTCTATTTTATTGTAACTCTAAAATATAATACTGCATCAGTGCTCGATTCTGTGGGTCGGCATTAGCTGCAGTGCTGCAATTGCTTGATGTGTAATTAATAAATCCTTTTAAGAGTTACGCGTACTAGGTAATTCAAATTCTTTTTATTACAAATATTGAAACCAGTAAAACAATAATTGTTAGTGCCATTAAATGTGGATTCGTTCAACATTTGGTTTTGAAATAAAAACAAATTTTTGATACGAAATTGGAAACGCACTTTATTTATGTTAAAATAATATGACATGCAGTGTGAAATGTGAGGCATATAAATATAATAAACGTAAACACAAATCACATATCATTAGCTTAAAATAAGAGTAATTAATTATGTGTGTCGTTTCAATTGAAGAAAATACAATATTTAAAAATATTTTAATTGACTTGACACTATGATGTATAAACAATATACACAGTAGTAACTTAATATATAAAAAATAACAACTATGATATTAGGAAAAAAAAAAAAAATCATAATTTCTACTTCTGCTCTAATGATATATAATGTCATATATTTATACAATAAATATTAAAGTGCACTTAAGCAAAAACTATCCATTTATGATTAACAAAAATATAAATATGTATTTACAAATAATTTATCAATAATTATCGTCCAGTGTTAATAAAATACAAATATATAAATAACACCGCCACGACGCATATTACATAATAATATATTAAAAATGTATTTGGTATGTGTCTAGATATTGCTGTATATTCGAAAAACGAAATTGAAATTGTTCAGATTTAATAATAAATAGGTTATATCCGCAACGGGAACTCAAATGGAACAGCCGCGCGATATCATAACCAGGTATACTTATCAACTACAATAGTATAATATAATTTTTTATTTTACGTTTTTGTGTCTCGAAAACATTTTAAAACTCGGGGCGTTTTCCCGAATTTTCGAACGCGTAAAACTTATAATATAATAATTGACATAATATTCGACGTTTATCTCGTAACGCCCGTGATGTGGTGCAGTAATAATTAATAATGCAATCGCGATCGATATCAATACGCTTAGGGTACCCGCGACACGCAGTCGTGAGTCTGATAATAATTATCATCATCGTCATAGCAACTCCGGGGTGGAGTCCTGCGACCGCAGGATTGGAAAATACTCGGAACAGACTATAGGGATTTGTCCGTGTTTTACTGGAACGGGTATACGAACAATAAAGCACTAGGTGCTGTGATACACTCGCGCGAAATTTAAATTTAAATTTAAAAAAACATAATATAATATACGAGTAGAAAAAAAAAAAAAATGCTTATTTGATATTGTATTATAATCAAATATTGTACGAGACGAAATCTTAATTAGATAAAAAAAAATAATGATCTCTCGATTATTAATACGAATACATCGTACGGGGAAGTAATAAGGGCAGGAGAGTATCTCTCGTACCTATGTGTACGTGTGCGACTTGTGCACTTTTTAATTTATTGCTGTTGGACGGTTGCGGTTTTTGATCTCTTCCAGTCGGCGAATATCAGGTACACGCCAGTCGCGTACACGGCCGCGTTGATGATTCCGAACAACTGTAAAAAGAGAAGAGCAGTTGAAAAAAAAAATCAGATACGAGGCGTACAAGGTGAGACGGATGATTGAAATCGATGACATGTTCTCGTTTGTCCATTCGATACCGACGTTTTTAAGAAGGACGATTCTAAGTGTAGAATGGGGTGGGGGGTATATCCGAACCGTCGAATGGTCTTTAACTCGACTTCGTAAGAGTTTGATTCTCTAAAGCTTATATAAAACACTTGTGTTATTTTTGTTTTGTTTTTTTTTCTTCATCGACTAGAAATGATTAAAAATCTTGTAATAAATCGTTCGGCTCTGAGTGTTTAAGTTGAGAGTTTAATAAATGTTCGACTAAAAAATACTGCAGATGTTCGTGATTTCGTTAAAATGATTAAAATTCAAACTCTCATAAAAAAAAAAATCGGATTTTTGACATTTTCTACACAAGTAAGAATAACGTAAGAGGAATACTCTGTATTGAATTTTCAAGATTTTTTATCCAATTGAAATTATTTTATCGATATTTTACGGGGGAAAAAAATCTATGAGAAAACTCGAACATTTAGAATATTTATAATACGGTCCCGTCGCTTTAAAACGGTTTGAATTTCCGCGGACTACCTCGTTTCGTATAATATGCGAAAGACTTACCCCGGCCGCGACGTTTGGGTTCTTGTAGTGCGAGTGATACGGTCTGGACCAAGCCGACAGTTGCACGATGAACGCGATCGTGTACAGCACGGTCAACAGTAGAGTGTTGAAAAATTCCTGAAAAATAAAAATCCCCGAGGTTTTTTTTAATTACGGCCGGTTAAAACGGTTGTAATCATCTATTTAGAATAAAAAAATTTTAATTTTATATACCGAATACCGAGTCAACCGTAATTGTTAAACTTCTAATTTCTATGTATTTAAAATATATCCGAAGCCTCTGGAGTTTTGAGGTACATATTTAATTTAGTCAATAGTTTCGTTTTATATAGCAGAGGCCCCTTAAGATAGGATTTTCCAAAATTCAACTCCCCTAAGGGGGGGGGGGGTTCATACATAGTAATGAAAAATCTACTAACTTATTTTTCAAAATTCAACCCTTAATGGGGTTGAAGGGGTTGAAAATGAAGAACGTTATTTCTCCCTCATATATCGGGAAAAACTTTTCACGGGCTAGATTTTGAGATGCAACGATCAGCAGCGAGTGCGTGGTAATTTGCATTTTATATAAATATATTATTATGTCATCGAAAAGCCCGACGATATTTACCAAAAGGTATTGATTTTGCAATATCATTTATCATTGCATAACTTTTATCGAAATTGCGTGCGTGCGATGAACGAATACAATAGAACTTTTTTCATTGGACGGTCGAATACGATCGCAGGCACGTCTATTGCCATTGGTCGATAAGCTCGTAACGTATACAATTACATAACTTTTACCGAAATTGCGTGCGTGCGCGCTCCATTCCTCTTTCGATCGTAGACGCCGTCCTCACATACTTACAATAAGTTATAAATTTATAATCAGCAAGTAATTATTATATAATCGTTTCGTTGTAATTTATATGTAGATCATACCGTGAGCACCCAGTTGATGGGGAAATTGATGGCTTCCCGGATGGACAGCAGGTAGACGAACGACCAAATGGCGGTGGCGATGAAGCTGATGATGACCACGAACAGGAACCAATTGGTACCCGACAAGCGAGCCGGGGAGGCGAGAGCCAGACAGATTATACCGATTATCTGAAACGATAAATGACGAGATCGTTACAATAATAAATCTCTGCGCCGCGGGTATGGGAAGTATAAGTAGACGACGGTATACGGGTGAGTAAAATATATTACGTCGACTTTTTTAAACACAAACTGGTCGCCGACTGCAGTCTATACTCTATTGGATCGACCACACACGCTGTCGACTTCCATTTCTTACGGTCCCTAAGCATATCACGCCCTCGTATACATCACTCGTATATCATCTCTCACGATCTCGTTTTTTACAACCCCTCCTTCTAAACCACCCCCTGTTTTTCATCCCGATATACGAACGTACATCACATTACATTTGAAAGTTTAAGCGTATAAATATGTTTTGAACGTCATCATAGGCGGACTTAATTTTTTTCACCATGTGCATTCTTGCACCGCGGTAGAGGGACTCGGTCCCAAAGTCCCTTCGGTAACAAACAACAGTGCTACACGACTATAGTGCACCGATTCACTGCGTATCGATTCACATCGGACGACGCAGCGATTAAAAATATGAAAAATAGTATTGAATGACATTTATAATAAACGTATAATTTCGATCGAACAGTCGTCGTTTCCCGTATAAATTAATAAAACAAAGACGCTTTACGACTGTACGCGAAATACACTCGGGTATAAATATTCATCTCGGCGTAGGCATATCGTAATAATTATATTTCGTCGGGCACGGGTATTGTATATGGAGCTCGTTATTGTTGTACGTTTTTTTTATTTTTATTATTATTCATAATTCCGAATGTCGAATACGTCGGCGGCGCGGCGTCTCGATAATGCGAGTACTTTGGCGTGTTACAAAATCTATCGCCCACACATACCGGAACAGCCGTGCAGTTATATCGTCGATATGATATTATTACCAACGACGACAACAATAATAATAATTATAATCTCCCGATAAATCACTATGGTGCAAAAAAAAAATTATATACAAAAAAAGAAAACAATATTCACGACTGAAGGTTACCTACTTGTAATAGTCTCGTTGGTACCACGCCACCGAAACGTACGCCTATGCCCACGCACATCCTGACCATGAAAAACCGACCGATTCTGTGGTCCGGTAACACGGAATATACATCGCATCATATTATACGTCGTTAAGTTATGATATTTTCGAAAGCGCGCGCGCGCGCTAATAATAACTATATCGTAAACATATACGCGCGTGACATAACTCGAGGCACGTCGTCGTATGCCTCGGCAAGGATTCTCCGCAGAGTTTTACTTCGGGAGGATATCGTGATTACTTTAGCGATTTAATTCTCACCTATACTATCGTATATATATCACGAGCCATATTTCGAATCGTTAGTATTGACACGTTTTGCGTAGTCGTGAGAGACGGGTACATTGTTGAAATTTATTTCACTGTATATTATATATTATAGGTGTTGTATATTAGTTGAATATAAATGTATAATCGAAAATCGCGCGGTTCAAAATCGTTCGGCGATATTGTCGCCGTCGCCGATCGTGAAACCGAAGCTATTAGTATTGTTTATTTAATATGATGATTACGGTATCTAAATCGCTATAACTGTAAAAAAAAAAAATCGATACGTTTTTCAAAGTTTTAAAGTTTTCATTGCTCGAGATTCTATCGCCATAAATGACGACGATATTAATAATATGATAACTATGACTCATCGAATACACCTACACGCGCTATATTTTGAACGCGCAATACCAATAGTCAAAATTAAGTACACGAGTATCCCGCGTATGACGTCCGTTGTACCGAAAAAATATAACACATTTAAGATTAGATACTCGAATAATTAATATTCTCTCGGTCAAATGAATGATATACGTTTTGGCCGTCCCGCAGCGGACTAATTTAAGTTTTACATTTCCGAGTCAAATGCTAATTATTACTTTTCGGGCGAGGGCGGAAACGTGTCCCTTCGGTCGTGCGTCCGCCTTAAGACTGACACTATATTATGCACTAAGAAAATTAGAATTTGTGGCTATTGGTCAACGCGGCGTATTGTTTTACTCCGGTGTTTTCGAACGAAACTTAATAAAATTTCAACTCCTCGAAGATATAATAGATTAGCGCATGAAATATCGACTCGTGTACTTTCTGCGGAGCACTGAGCTTAGATTACGTTCTTTACATCTGACGATGAATTTTGTTCGAAACCGGTAGTAACACTTTTTGCACCATTTATTATGCTTTATCGTGCTCCAGGCAAGACTATTATTTATTATAATATATTTAATAGCTGTAATAAATTATTTTATTTATTTAATAATAATTTGTTATTATTATACGAGTATAATTAACCACTGAACACTATTTTTATTTATTTTGTTTTAGATTAATTACGATTTCGACCAGACGTGTGTGTGTGTGTCAACAGAGTTGAAAGGATTGAATTTTCGAAAGGACAGAAAACGAAACGTTCGGCAGTACCGGGGAGACGGGTGAGTGGTAATAATAGTTTTTCCGAAACCAACAATCACCCGTGCCGGATGACGGTTTGCGCGGGGACGTGTAAATAAAACTCGGGCGTTGCATCCGTCAAATCGAGAATTTGAGTAATAGGAAGAAACACGCGATACGACGCGAATCGATAATGTTAACGTTCGCGTCGAAATCCGAAAAAAACGCCATGTACAGTTATTATTTCGTCGTTGCCGGGTATACCCACGACGTAAGTTATGACTCGAGAAGCGTACGCGCGTCGCATAGACCTATATTATAATGAGAATATTATACGGAGTGCGTGTGCGATGACGAGCACGTCGTACGCGCGCGTTTACTCGATTGACCTATCAAATTCATACGTTTTATTATTTATTCTTGTCGTCGATTTTTTTTTACCTATTTTTCGTTCCATCGTCGTCGCCGCATAGCGGTATTCGCCGCGATCCAGAAAACGATTATAAAGTACCGTTCGCGCAAAGCAAACACACACATACCTGTGCATCGCGGTGCAGCCATATATTCGTATATAGTAAATATTATGACAAGTACGCGCGATGTCTCGCGAGTCGCAGAAACGACGGAACCGTAGATAAAAAAAAATAAATACTGTTTTTCTTTTCTTATTATTTATTTTATTATGAAAACTCGACAACAATGGCTCGTACATAAATTATATTCACCGCCGATGTGACGTGTATAAAAATAGACGTGTACCCGATACGCGTATAATAATATTTGCGCCACGTCCCTGTGCGTTGGACGTAAAAACGTACGTTTTTCGTACGCACACTTGTTGACCGCGTCCGACAATGGCGATAGGTCGGCGGCATAATAATTAATCACGATCCTACACGATGTTCAATATTGTGGATACACAATATCGAAAAACCGCTCGGCAGTTTTATTGTTATCAATAATTAATAATGCGTACGACTTATAATGTACGCGCGCTCGTGGCGGATTCTATTACAATATACAATATTATACGCTCCCCGATGACGCTGTACAATACGCGCAAAACGTAAAATTAACTATTCGGATCACACGTTTTGCGTGATTATAATAATATAGTGGTGCCGATACGAAAAACGCGCGCGTTCCATTATTATTATTTTCGCAGCGCAGATCACGCGACCTATTTGCATACAATATAAACGAAATGTCATACGATCGAATATAGCTCCGTAAATGGACTTGCGGACACAACTCACGATATGATAATAAAATACCGCGGGGAGAAAAAATATGCGATCACAACGGTCGATATGGGACCCATATACGCTCTGAAGACACTGCCTCAGTCGAACGCGGCGATGAACGCGTCGTCTTGTTACTGTACTCGCGACGTTCGGGACGAGAAACTGCAGGCGATTCTGACGTTAAAAATGTGTATCGAAATCGACGACACAGCCCGAACAATAAGGAAAAGGAACGCGAAGTATTAGATAAGTATAGACGGTATACGATTTCAAAATTACGACATCGAAAACTCGAACGTTGCAACTTGCATCGATTTATAGAGCGAGAACAGTCGCGGTTCGTTCGAGGAAAAAAAAAATACGCGCTGAAACGGTATGTCTATGTACGGCCGTACATAGGGTATAATAGCCGTTCAACAACAGTTGTGACCCTCGATCGCATGAACTTTTCTGACCGTTTCTGAATTCGGTATCGATTTTCAATCCACTCGTTTAAGACTCTACGACGAAGTACGTGCATAGTGCTTATGCATTGCGTTGTATAATCATGTCCCAATCGTCATACGACCCGAAAATGTCGAACCGCGTGCCAGAAAAACGAGCACTCGTACGCGGCAAAACCTAGCAAAACTAGCCCTAAATTTATCGCTCGACATTCGAAACCGCCTACCGGCCGTTCTCACAGTGTACGCGTGACTTCAAGACGAAAAAACTCGAATTGGCAAAAACGACATACGGTCGTATCACATGTACATAAAACGAAACGGATTCGTCACACGACGGTAAAGGATTTCTAAACGTACACGGTAAAAGCATAACGAAAGCGTTATTCTACCGCGGTGACCGAACGACGTTGAAGATTTCCGCTCGAGAACGACGTGGGTACACAAACCACGACGTCATGTTGTCTCTATACGTATGTAGTTTCACGTAATTGTACGGACGCGCGCGCGGTGCTCGCTTCTCTCTCCGAGAAGCTTCTCTCTACGGTCCGCGACGATTCTCTCCGCTCGTATAATGATAATAATTGTCGCGCGTGTGTGATGATATTGTTTTTGAATTTGAGTTTCCGGAGACCACGCAATCGTGACGTTATATTTTCTCGCGGAAAAACACGATTTTCATCTCTTTATTTATTTATTCGTTGTCGACGGGATTTTTTTGTCCATTCTATCGCTGAATTTCTCTTTGTGAGAACGAACCGCCGGAGAAAACGACGTCGTTCCGTCGGTGTTTTAATTGTCAGGAAATAGATTTCACGTGTACAGAAAAAAAAAAAACCACCTTGTACTCGCTGTAAACGATCAGAGAACCCGGTCGAAATTCAACCTTACCGGCCGATAGTTTCGATTATTTTCTTTATTTTTCCAACCCCGTCGCCCGGCGATTTTCGTCGTAAAACACGTAACATACGAAATTAATTACTTTATCAAACGAATGGAAACATGATTCTTTTCTGTTCTCGTGACGGACGCGCGTTCGACCGGAGTGCTGCACATGCTTGCGCGATGTAATTATTATGCTATGGTTTTTTTTATTCTTTTTCTAATCGTTTGTTTTTAATATTTATTCACTCTCTGGCGACACGACAACAACAATCGCTGCACTGTTTATAACAATAAACAATATGATCGAAAGCATTTTTAGGACAATAAAATTCAATCGTTCTCAGATTATTCAAACGTAACCTTAAGTGTCAATCATTTACGTCGACAATCGATCAACAACTATTGAATTATACTAGAATAATAATTACCGTCATTATATAAATTGTATACAATGTTTTTTTCACTTTTTTTGACATTTTTTTGTTTTTTCTACTCGAAATCGACCGATCGACAACGAATGGAAAAGTTCTAGATTTAATTTTCGTTTTTTTTTTGATAAGAGGTACAAAAAACGTGTTCGTTGGAAAACGCAGTCTTTTAAATACATAATAATATACGATGTATATTTTCCGAAAATCAGAAGTTGCACGAACTCATAGTTAAAAACATCCTTCTCGAACGGTCTGTAAAATGTAAACAAACGTTTCGAAATCGTTTGTTTGAAACGTTCGATTGCAAACCGCATGGGCGAATACCGAAATTGAACGCGGGCATAAATTACGCGTTTCGAATACGTCATTATAATTTCAGTAATACTGCGGTTTTTTTTTTCATTATTATTCGTCGATTGATCGGGGCCGAGATCTGGTGACGTCGTTGTTTACCCTTTTACGAATAAAATACAAATCGATTTCAGCAGCCTCCGCGCGCGACGTAATGTATTTTGCGTTATAATCTTGCGCGCGACAAAAACCGTAGTCAAAACGGCGCGTGTTTGGCGGCAGCAGTTTTTTTTCTTCTATACATACCGTAATGATTTTTAAATCTGTTCCATTAATAAGTCGTAAAAAAATCACACGCGTTTTACGTTTTCGCAGAATCGTTGCGGGCGACGGCGCAAACGCGTCACGAACATTAATACATAATATATACGTATTTATGTGTGCGCAGTAAATATTCGTATTAGGTTCGCCGTAGACGTTCCGCTGCAGCGGCTAATATGGAAACGTCCAGTTACGACGGTTTTCCGCCATCATCGTTTCTCCTCGCAGTTCCGTAACCCGCGACGGCAGTTGTGCAAAGCAACAAAACTCGAGTATTTGACGGTCGTAAAACATAAAAAAACACATTTAGCCCGCGGCAACGCGGCTACAACAGCTGTGCAACGTTTGCGTATTGTAAAAAACACTGTTTATACGAGTACGTCGCCAATATAGGAACACTTTCGTTCGAGTGCATACCTACATTATTCGTGCGGAGGAGACGCGAATGCGGCTTATTCGAATCGCGTGATTCACGAAAAAAATAATAATTTAGGTGGGTGATCGGTGTGACTCCGGTGACTATTTCAATTTACAGACGTCATGGTTTACCTATATTATCATATACCTACACGGTATTGTTTTCAATATGAGTAACACGTCGTTTTTATATCCACACACAACTCGAGCCAATAAAATATTACCCGAAGAAAAGTAATACGGAAAAAGTATGCCTCGCATCATCCACGACTATGCGCGTTTGCGGATTTGTCCTCGTCGATAATGATGGCGTTTAAACGATTTCGTTTGTCATTTCGCATAATTCGCAAGCGTCGATTGCACAAGCCCCGGGCCCCGTACCGGCCGTTTAGTATAGACGCGCGGTGACTAGATCTCTCACGGATTTTCGCATTTTTGTCGCTGTCGGGTGGGCGTCGTCTATGGAAATAGCGATTCGAGATAAAAAAAAAACCGCGTCGCCAGTGTATTTATTTTAGGCATGACGCGCGTATAGCATGTCCGCTCATTACACGCCCATGTGCATACATCACGTTATCGTGTAGAACAAGCGCGGAGAATATTATTATCGTGTCGCCGCCGTATTTTCATTACGATTTGACGAATAAAACGATGTCAAACGTGTGCCTCCCCGACCTAATCGCGAAATTACGAACACGTTTGGACGTGGATATAATTTTAAATATATAATATACGTAATACCTACGTAGGCAAGTATATTATTTCGTGTGTGAAAAGCGGAGAGAAAACACGAGCGAAAAGCGTAAAACGCGCAAGTCTGCAAGTATATATACGTAATCTATTCGAACGGATCTATTCGTATCGTTTTAGGAGAGCCGATTCTGACTAATTTTTGGTTTGTCATACTTTATCGAAGAGCGCATATCATTTCATATTCTAATAGTTTTAAACTTTCCTTATTTCTCCGCCCTTAAATCGCGTTACATAACGCGGCGTGACGTGTAGACACTGTCGGAGCGACCGCGGGGCCGCTTCACGGATTAACTCGTATGGTTTTTTCGACGCGGTTGCCAGTTGGCCGAGTGTACCTTTTTTTTCCCAGTGACGTTTTGGAGAAGACAAACTGTGAAAACACGATTAGGTTCTTAAATAAATCTCCCGGGTGGGTCTTTCACTTTTTTTTCACAGATACATTTAAAAGACCTTTCATCTTTCGAGATACACATTTGTCGTGATAAATTATCGTTCACAGTGAATCCGGAACGCGACGACGACGACGACGCAAAAGAGAAGCCGCGAAAACAGAGCTTATGCGTACGTATAATTTAATGCACTTGGTTGTTTCCCGACGACTTCCGCGACCAAGTGAAATACAACAGTAAAAAAACCACATCGTATCTCACTTAGAGAGTCGTGCAATTATTATTACGGTACGAGATTTTACAGCCAATATTAATATAATCAGTGAGTAAACGCACGTGTGTATTTCAATCAACGCTGTATAATAGACGAACCCAATTATTATGGATAACGGCGGCGGATTAGGAAAAAATATTGGTCCGAGATATTAAATCGTTAACCACGGTAATGATATACCATTCTATATTTATAAACCCGGCTTGACAATTAGTCAAGAGGAGATGATAATAGGTTGTTAATGGGGTAACGTTTTGAAAAAATCAACGACCCGCTAATTAAACGTAACAGTTTTTATCCATATTATAGTAAAACATTCCGTGATCTTATTATAATTACGTGTGCGCGCGGCAGTAACCTATAATATTATGTGAAATTATTAGTTTATAAAGGTTATAACACTGTCTGGACGACCAGTTATAGCGTTTTCCGTCATTTTTTTTTTTCCAATAAAATATAATAATCACCCGTATGTATAACTGTTTCATCGAAATCATCGAGAGCTGATGCTTTCAAAAGTCTTATTTTCCGAACTTAAATTGAAGTCCGACTCGTGCGATTTAATAATAACGAGTTTACAAAGTAGTTGAAACTATAAAATTAATAGAGAAACCGCCTACCTATTATTATTATTATTATTATAAACGTTTTGAGAGAAAAAATGATTAATAATAATCGTAATAAAATATCGACCGGACGAGTGAAAAATAGAGAAACAACAACTCACGCGGCGCGGCGGCGGGAGAGCGTCGTCGACATTGTAAATCGAAAACGGGATCGAATTGTGAGTCGCATAACAGTTTGTTAATATTATAGTTTACATCAGTCCATCACACGCACACACACTTTGCATTGTCTACTGGATTTAAAATCCAGGATTTTTATCAGAAACAGATCAAACTGTTCGTTTATAAGTATTGATAATAATAGGTTATTTTTAACATTCGAATCGAGTCCCGCGTTCGCGCCGCATAATATTGTACGATTAATAGTGGTTCAGACCGATCCGTCG
This sequence comes from Drepanosiphum platanoidis, assembly GCA_948098885.1. Taxonomy (NCBI): domain Eukaryota; kingdom Metazoa; phylum Arthropoda; class Insecta; order Hemiptera; family Aphididae; genus Drepanosiphum; species Drepanosiphum platanoidis. Next base: position 25,143,233 of record OX402529.1, on the reverse strand, counting down.
ATGAATAATAATCGCGCGTATATTACCCGAGCGAATTAGCCACGCGTGTACGTGTCGATCACACAGTGTCAATAGTGCCAATCACGCGTTATATATACGAGTATATTTCACACATCATAGTCTATAGACCTAATATTCGACACTTTTATTGGGATTATTATTCGACGACGATTATCGTCACTCGTAAAAATAGCCTGGTAAAAAAGTCCGAGGACGCTGTGCGGAGTGATTTTAGATTTTCTAGGAATCTCGCTGTTCCGATCGCGAAAGTCACGGTCTCGGTCGACGAAGATTCGCGGTGTCATAGAGACAGAGAGAGTGTCAGCACTCTGAGCTCTCGGCGGCGGCGGCGTTTTGAGAAAAAAGAAACGCACCATCACGGGTGCGACCGAATCGGAATAATTTGCTTTGAGGGAAAACCAGTCGAGTAAAAGAAAATATTGAATTGCAAATCGTTTTCAATTTCGTACAGCTGAGTAAAACGAGCACGGTGTTCGATGAAAACGTTGAAATTCGTTTCGAACCGAACACTGCAAAACGAATCATTATGTATACGACTCGTATTGTGTGGTATAATAGTTAAATATAATAGTTAAACGGCGACGACGACGGCGACGTGTAAAAAACGTGCGACGAAAACGATCGGAATCGGAAGATATTTTCAGAATATGTCCGACACATGTCGAGATGAGAAAAATTTCCCTGAGACGTTTGTTTTGGACCAAGACGATTAACTGAGAAAAAAGCACATAAAACGGAAAAAATATTTTTTATTATCGTTTCAATCTCGCGTGGAACGAGAAGTAACGAACTGTTTACTTTGTTCGACTTTCAAGATCATAATATTATGTCACTTTAATACTTATTAATATCGTGTAGTTTTCAAATCGGTCTTGTAATGATAATATGTCCGCGGGTCTGGGCAAACATAAAAAAAGAACGGCGAGACCGAACGAGAGAATAAATAAATACACCACCTACCGCGAGAGGCGTTGTCCGTCGTCGAAGTCGATTTGAAAATAAACGACGAGCACTCGATAGCGATATTCCAATATACGAGATAAAGAAATAATAATATGTACGCAATCGCGTGTCTGAATAAACGAGAAAATCGTGCTGCGTATAAATAATATGCAAAGTAAACGGTTTTATGTATTTCCGCGACAGTTCGTTAAGCCGCGATTCGAATAGTATAGTTTTTGCCGTTTTATTGACCATCTCGCCGCAAAAATATACCGCGGGCCCACCTGCAGATCGACGTATACAGTTTAATAGATACACCTGACCGCGCGTACCTTCGGCACTGATATAGGTATGACCGCACGCGATCCGGTGTTTCGGGGACAGATCGGAAATCTGGCACGGCGATCGGGCAAATCGTTTAGCCTCGTATTCGTATTCTTCCTCCGATCCTTCCGGCGAAAAAAAGTTCGAAAAACCGTTTGCGATTACATTACCGCTCGACGCGTGACGGATTTCTGATTTTCATTCGCGGGCGCGGTATGGGGCGAAGAAAAATTCATCTCGACGCGGGTCTCGGTGGGTCAGTGTCCTCGCGGGGGCCAGTACGATCTCGGACGGGGACTAATAATATCCTTACGAACGATACTATACTATACAGTTTGCCTAATCGAATGTGCGGCGACATGAATACTACGACGACGTACGTGCGACTATTTTCAGCGTTATTAATTATACGTCGTCGGGGGCGAGACAATACGCGGCGGTGTCTGCGTTTAACGGTATAGCGCGGCGCGGCGGAACACCGGCGCGGAATACCAATCGGTCATTGAGAAATCGGCCGAGCCGCATGAGAAAAAAAAAACAATAATAATAACGCGATAATAATATGCGGACTACGTCGCGTCGTCCCGCACAGTTTGCCGAGACTCGTATTTTCGTCGCATTGCTAAACGATATTGTCGTCGGCGCGACTTCCGCACGAGCGACTCGGCGGGGTTAACGCGCGCCGCGAGATCAAAGAGCCGTGTAAATCCGAGACTCGCGCGGTCCTCTCCGCGTAACGGGCGTACCGGGACGTGTGGCGAAACGACGACGATTACGACCGCGTTTTCCGACGCATAATAAATATCGAATATATACAGGTATAATATACGGATACGACGCGTGCGGAACAATGACGACGAGAATCGTTTTCACAGTCGACGAGCGATTCAGATTTTCCGGCCAATATTATTCCGCTCTTTTCCGCTCCGCCGCCGGTTTCCGCGAGCGTTTTTCACACGGTATGTTCATAAAAATTATTTTATTTTTTACGTTATATTATTATATTTTAATATACACATATATAATATATATATACGTACACGCCACCGCCGTAAAAATTCGTCGGACATACTCGCAGACTATACACAACTACTAGCCGGGCGAATAACAAATAACGGCGTTTTTTGTTTTGCCAATAACAGAGCCTAAAATCGTGTGCATCTTACAGCACGCACCATGAGCAGAAGCAAATATGAAATGTGCGAATTAAAAAAAAAACGTGCGCAGTACTTTTATTCTAACAATTTTCGCGTATCTATAACATTGAAACGGCAGTTATTTTAAACTTCCATAGTTTTATCGAGGCCTCGTGGGAGATACTTTATGCAGCGTAGATTCCAGTGGTGATTGTGATACATACTCGTACAATAGTATCGATAGAAAGTCGTGTTTATATACAAAAATGAATTCACATCGATTTATGATTGAAATGACGAAAAACATTATAACTGTAGTGCCGAGACAAGAAGGTCGTCTCTTGGGCTGTTGAAACATATGATTTCTCGGTGCATTTTCAATCGAACGATAATAGTGGCCGTGAAAGTCCTGCAGCGACGCTCGCCCCGGTCCGAACACACAACTACGACCGGTGGCGGAAAGGGGAGATGTCACCGCGGCTTATAGGTCACTGCAGCCCACAGGTACACACCACATTGTAATAATGGCAATCCGCAATAAAATACTGACGGTACTCGTTCGGGGGGGGGGAAAACGGTTGAAAAACACTCGGACGATAGCCGTGTTTCGACGTGACTCGATTACATCGCGCGACCTCTACTCTCAACCTCGGCGACGAATCGGTATGTAATCGGAAGGAAAACTCATACCGAGCAAACGGTCTGGCAGCCCCGGCCGACACGACGAGTCGATACTCGTCGACGAATTGCCGTTATATTCGTATGGCGAAGGATGAAAACTCGAGAGAGGATAAAACACAAGAGCGCGCACACGTATATATATAGCTCGTATTAATGAGTGAACGTTTAATTGAATATCTTTTTCCGGTATGACGAGTTGCCGTCCGCAGACTTTTCACCGCAGACGTTATCCTGACATTCTTCTGAAACCGCTTTTTATTGCTTTCTGCGTATTACGTTACGATGCCGGCAGACTGTTGCGGCTATACGATACGCGCACTTGATACTATAAATATTATTGTACATATACGCATACGGCACACGGAGCATAATACGTTAACCGTTTGTTTCACGACTTGTCGTGTCATTCTCTTCACTGACTTTTTTCTATCTTCTCATTCCTATATAATTTATTTGTAATATGCGAGTATCGTAGTAGATTTTGTAATGATCGATTTAATTGCGCCGATAAAACAATCCCGACTTTGCGCCGCCGCAGCCGCAGCCGCAATCAACGTCGTTCAAAAATACCATAATTTTTTATAATGATAGGTATAATATAATAATAGTATTGATTAAAAAAAAAAATAAATAAATAAATACTATACGGTAGTTATAATCAATGGTAATTGCTATACGCGAGTATAGCGCACGTTTTATAATACATTACACTCGTATTGTTTTTACTTCCATTTCCGTTTTGGAACTCGCGTCGCATTTGTGCGATGTTTATATTTGAATGAGACACGGTCATAAATACGTCGTGGACGACAACGCGTATCGGAAACCACTCCCGCGCGCTAAAAGAATCGTCAATCTCGTCGCGATATTATTTAAACGACGAGAACGATCGATGAAATATGTTCACCATTCTGCGTGTTTACGCGCATATATTATATGTCGTGTAAACATTTTGACAATAATTATAGCAAACAAACGCGATTGCTTGTCGAAGTTTTCACGCGACGAACTCGAAAGCCGCGGAGGATCGGTGACGTCGAACGCAACGCGTAAACGCAATCTCGTTGTAATTCAATTCGGTCGTTTCGGTCAAATTATCCGTATCAAAGTGACACCCCTATCGACATGCGCCGAATAGGTCGTCACGGAACGTAAAAGGACACCGCGTTCGTCGCGCCCGCATGACGTAAAACATTATTATAATTTATTCATCGCACGGTATACAAAAACAAATACGCAGTTTTTCCGATACCGCGGCAGTAGGTTATGTACGTAGTAGAAAAAAAAAAACACTCGGCAACATTGTAATAGTCTCGGCGAAAAAATCAGACACTATTCTTCGGTACATCGATTCGGTCGTCATTTTCATAAATCCGTAGCTCTCTTCGCACGTTTTCACGGGGTCATTGTGAAAACTGTCCGTTCGGTCTAGCCCGCGTGTGATATTATTATGTTTTCGTTATTGCTTCGCCCTAGAAAACGACGCGCGACGCCTCGTCCCATACACGTATCGCTCGTATATTCTGTTGTTCTATGATATATAGTGACGCTAATGGAAAAAAGGCGACTCGGTGTGGTCCGTCCACCGCGCGTTATTTTAACGTCTCGCTATTATCATTATATTGTTATTATGGTTTATTAACCGGTGGAAATTGGTTTAATTACCGTTCAATTAAGACGTTTTAGGTCCAGGCGTGCGACCTGCGCCGGTCGTGTGTCGGCGGGCGGCGGCGGAAGGACAAGACGACGGCCGGCTCGGCATTAACAGGAAGCGGAAAATATGCACACGTGACGACTTATTTATTAATGAAAAAAACAACGGGCGCGCGCGCGCGTAGGAGTGCTTCTCGACAAAAAACACCGTTGCAGCGCGACGTCACCGCGTCTTTCGTCCTACTTTATGCGTACTATAAACACATATAATAATAATAATAATACACCGCACGATAAACTATTATACAGGACGACGATTTCGACGAGAATTAGTATACGTGATGATGCGACCCCGAATACCGTCTTTCCTCTCATAATTTGTAAATCATGTGATTATACGTATGTATACGACTCGTGACGTTTTACTCGACCGTCTATTCCTTCTTTAAAAAGAAACCACAGTTTATATTTAGAAAATTTAACGGGACAAAATTAGTATCGACGCTACTTATTTTCTTTTTTTTTCTCGATAATTTGTGCGATCAACACTCCACTGTGTATGCGACGAGAGACGCGACGAGTTGGTACTCGCATGAGATCTCGGTTTAAAATTTATAAAAAACGTCGTGAAAATGCACCGTGGATTTACAAATCGAAAGATTAGTCCGCCGTTTATTATTATCAACGTAACGTTCGTCGACGCGGTAGCGTAGCCATGAATTTTCCAAGGGGTGTTTTAATTTTTAATATTCAAACGTGCGGCTCGTCGAGTGATAAAGCTTCACACGATTTCAATATTGTATTCGAAAACGGTATTGTAGTCCGTCTTCGTAAAAATAATAGCAAAAATGTGAAATAGAACCGTACACGTTTTGTAAAAATCTAAAGCATGTTGTACGGTATGTTTAAGCGCAAATACAGTAAAGGACTGCAAAAAAACGTATCTTTTTTCCCTACACCAGTGTGGCCACCGGCCACGTGATAAAAAACCACGTATGAAAATCTAAACGCCGCACCGTATAAGAGTACAAGAATGTTTAAAATTGAATTTCGCGTAGCAAAACGACGACGACGGGACAAAAAAAAGAAGGTTATTTTCAACGCGAGATTTCTTTCACGAAACGACGTTTAATTTTTTCGAAAAATTACGGGCTGACTGGTCAATATTAAAACGATCGCGCGCCGTACCTTTAAACCTACATATTATGTATTCCACATTTACCAATATTATTATACGGCGTACTTAATAATATTATGTGAACTTTTCTTCTCTCTTCGCGCGCGTGGGTTACCCGTAGTGTGTGTGTGTGTGTGTCACATTAATCTGTACACGTTATTATTACTATATAAATACGAGTATATGTAAACGTTATCCCCTCGCGCATACTGACCCATAAATTTTTTTCTTTCCACCGCATTCCGTTTGTATATTATGTTATTATTATCATCATTATTACTACGTATACTATTCCAGAACCGAGCAGGTTTTCGATGGCCCGAAGCTTTATTGTCATAATAATTATTTCGTAAAGTAAGTCGTTCGCTACGAGGCTCCGGCATCCGCGTGCGTGATCGTCAAACAGTAAAATGTTGAAAGTCGTTTGACAAAGAAATCAAAAATCGTAAAAAATAAACCATTCGTCTCGAGACAAAATATTATAATATAATATGTAGTTTAAAATGCGTCGTCGTATACCGGCGATCCGATGTATTTTCTCCACGTTACTACAATAATAATAATAATAATATGATATTATAATATTATTTATTACACACCGTTTGAACGTGGAAACGCTTCACACACACACACACGCGAGGGTTTATTATACGGCGGCGGTAGTTTTTTATTTTTATGTTAATAATTTGTGTTTTAAATTGAAAAAATGTTTTTTTTTTTTTTTTTTACAGAAACCATAACATCTAAAAATAAAACACGTGTCTCTTTTGTGCGTACGAGCGTATTGCGTAAGCGTAGTATTATAGTTTAGACACGCATTTTGTCGTCGATGTCGTAACAATATTACACGCGTAGATGTTTTTCTCGCGCACGATATTCTATTATAATATCATCACTATTATTGTTGTTATTATTTTTGTAACGCGATAACCGTTTTCGAATGATTTAATTAAGTCCGTTAATTTTCTCACTGCAGACGTACCGTTTAAAACGAAAATTAATTGCGTCGAATCATTATTATACAGCACGATCGATAGTAAATAGTAATGGTGTATATACAACGCATATGCAAGTAAACAACTATTAACAGTTTATAACTGGGGCGTATATTTTAGGACGCGCGCGCGGTCTACGTTATAATAACTGTGGATACGCCGCAGTGACTTTGGTTTTATTTTTATTTTTTTATTTTTTTTTATAACGGACGAGGAGATATTTTTAAAACCGCGCATCCGACGATTAAACAATTAACGTATTTATAATGCACTCGACGTGTGTTCGACGTATTCCTCTAACTCATCGTAAGAACTCGGCGCTATCGTCGGGCGTCGGATTCGACGCGAATGACATTTACGCGTATGATGGAAAGATCGCAACGAGACGTGCAAATAAATTCGCGTTCATATTATATACGTTTCTATGTTTATTATAGACATTTTCGTTCGTCGTCGCAATAACTAAGCAATATTTAATTTGCACGCTGCTTTTTACACGTGACACGAAATAAACGCTATTGTAGTAACCTTGTGGAAGTAAGGTGCGCCAAGAATGCTTAAACCTATTTTGATGAGATTATACACGGTGGCGGTCGCAGTAGCGTGGGGCTTGGCTCTAATGGGTGTTTTTTTTTTTTCTAACTTACACGCGCACTTAAACAACAGATTTTTCAAAAAAAAACAGAAAAAACTTTTCACTAATATATTATGTGTTTATATTTCTGTGAAATTCTTTGATGTTTGTATGTACATATATATATAAACGTATTATCTAAAACAGTTCTACGCGTTCTACGGCGGCGGCGGCGGTTAAATCGGCGCCGAAACTATTGAAACCGAATGATTTTAAAATAAAACGCGATATAAAATCGAAAAACGAGAAAGCGTTGATTTTTAAAATGCACGTTCAATACCGATCGATCTCAATACGAGTGCGCACTGCGATACAGTTTTTTTTTTTTTTATCATATCGTATAAATTCATATCGTCAGTGACATTTATTCGATACATCACGTCAAATCGTATTCTCGCGTTAACGTTGAAAACGCGACGGTTGTGCTGAATTCGTTTTAAATAAACGTTGTCCGAACGATTTCCGAGTTGAAATTATTTAAATCTGATACAATTACAATATTATTGTTCTCGTTTGTTGTTTTTTTTTCCAGAAAAAAAATGAAAAAAAACATTCCATCATTCTGTTTTAAATAAAATTAAACGCAGACAATCTCTATACATAGACTGTCTACAACAGCGGTCAAATTACAACGTGGTGAGTTGACAGTTATTCGGGACTGGAGTGTTATGATTTCCACCAAAACGCATGCATAAGTAACAGTATAATATAATTAAGGAGGATTGTTGTCTCTACTTATTAGTATATTATCATTACTATTATTCAAACTGCTTTCGGAAACAATAAACTGCATTTTTTCATTTCAAAAGGACGGGGATATAGGTGTGATTTTCAGGACGCATAATAATGATTCGGCTATGTACAGAACCGACGACGGAATGTGTTTAAAGACGAGTTGTTTGACGCGGTCGTTTCGGACAAAAAAAAAAAAAAACCGGAAAAATTGTTTCTAAAAGAGTTTTTATCCATACGCGGTACATTAGACGTAAACGTACAGACTATGGATATCATTATATGTATAGCAACGAAACTTACCAACTGTGCCAACTTCAATATTCCCGGTAATGTTTTGAAGTAATTGTAATTGATTTCGACCCAAGCGAAAATGTTGTTCGCGCTTCCGTTTTCCGCTCCAGGTTTTCCCGCGGGTTTGGGCTCGGAATTTTGAACGGTAACCACGGTGTGGGACATATTGATTTGTATTCGAGTTGGTTGACGATGAAAAATAAAAATGTACGAGTACACCGGCTCACACAGCAGTTCCTCGCAGTCGTGCGTAAGGTTTTTACGGATAAGTGAAAAATACAATATGAACCCGTCGTTGCCCGCGTGTAGACTGGAATTGAACTAACCATTCAATAAGGTTCACGCGGAACTCCGGTCAGCTTCTACACCGCACACTATTCGTAGTGTGCCGTTTAGAGAGGGGCAACCGAGCAACCGAGAAGTGATCTCTATTTTAATTTCCTTTCGAATGCGATTCGGATATTATAACGTGTTTGTATTTAACGATTTTTACCTTCTTTTTATCTGTGAAAAAATATGCCCACAAAAACACATAAATCCAATCAATGTCGAAGACTATAAAATCGCGTTTAAAAAAAAAAATAAATAGAAAACGTTTAAACAATTTCATAATAAACGTTCGTCGTAAACAATATTATTATAGTATTCTGAATAAGAATATACTTAATTTACTTTTAACGTCATCAACTTCAACACACGCCAAGTCGTAAAATAATATTTTTACGTACAAATCTGACGACTCATCGTGCATGATAGGTATGATAAGTAATTAATTGTATTATAATAATGCGAGAACAATATTGTTCTTCTGTGGCTCAACGATGAAACCTTTCATCTCGTGATTTTTCATAACAGCGTTAAATATATTTTACGTGAAACGTATTTAACGTATTCTTTTATAATAATTGTCGTCATCGCGTCATTCGCCCACATAAATCCTACGTCCTGTCTAGAGATCCTAGATTATAAAATAAGAAATCAGATCAAATATATGTACACTGCAATGTCATCTACCTACTAATAAATATAAATATTATTATATACATTACCATAGCTCACATGATCGTTTTAAAATATTAGATCGACTGTTTACATCGCACGCGGTGTATATTACAGGTATAATCCTCAAAAAAACTTTCAAAAGGTAATAAAAAAAAACGCCAAGCTCAAAATTAGAACCATTATGTTCTTGTTACGGAAAAAAACTGTCAAAAAAAAAAAATGCACTGACATTATCCAAGTTTTTAATTTACGAGTGAGTACTTGTATCACTTCCCTAAATGTTGAGTTTTTTCGAAATTTTAATAGCCGCGGATCCCATAGTGACAGCCGAAAGAATGCCGTGCCCAACATTTCGTCGAATTTGATCGATTCGTTTTTTCTCTACCTTGTTTGAATGTTTTTTCAATTAATCGAATACTTTTGCACCCTTAGAGCTAATGTCGTATGCAGAATGTTAGTTCTCGTCTTATTCTACAGCTATGGGGCCATAGGTTTTAAGAATTCATAATAACATCTGCATTTATAATGCCCCTCCGGCCGCCACGAACGCCGTTTAACCCCGTTTAATAGAGTATAATATATAAGTCAGAGTATAATATAAGCATTGAATTACGGTCAACCGTTGTCTCGTTGCCGGCGCGACGCGCTCGCTCTGTCTTTATAAGCACGGGTTGACCGACCTGCTTGATGATAACATTTATATTCTAATTTAATCTCGTCGGCGCCCGGCGGTCGTGGGCATCGCTCGAAATGAATAATTATCCACGCGCGAGCCCGATCGAAGGTTAAAGCGAAATCTATATCGAAAATCAGGTCTAACCCTTTCGAAATAAAGGGGCACGGCGGCGCACGGGAGATTTAGTTTTCCCGAATCCCGGCAAAGCCGACGGCCTTGGGTATGTCTGATCATTATTTGTTTTTACTCGAATCTGAAGAAACTCGCGATTTAGAAAGAAATCGTTAGATCAAAACGGTTGAACAATAATAAATGTGCAAAACTTTTGGGCAATTATTTTCATTCGGGTACAGAATCGTTCAAGGAAAAGCAACGTTCCAGTCTGAAACGAACGAGTGTTCTACTATAAATTCTTGCTTTACACCAGGAGAGCCGAGTGTTTGCGCGGTACTGTTGACGTTGGATGTTTCGGGGGAGGAGAAAAATGATACTGTTGCCATCGATGCCCTTGCGGGAAAATTTCCGGGTGGAAATCCCCCCCTTTCACTTTTTTGTAATCTCGACATAATAATAATAAGAAATATTCTATTATGATTCACTCTTTAGTCGACGTTTTATTTTCAACACACATTTTTTTTTCTTTATTCGGCAGTGACGAAAAAAAAAACAACGACGACGTTTCGTGAGATATTATATCATACTGAATAGAAATTAATTATTTTTCTCGTGCGAACGCGTAAAAGCTTGTATTCAGAACGATACAGCAAATCCGGCGGACGTTGCAACATAAATCGATTAGTCGTAGTTCAAAAAAAAAAAAAAAAACGCGTACCTATATAGCCTTACTGGCGGTTTGTAGTGTTTATATTTATTGTGCTTCGATTGAAACGCAATTATTTATTGGTAAATTACCATTCCGCATTACAATGCGTCGTGCGACGACGAACAACATTTAATATTATAAACCTATAACGATAGTAATCGTTTGGAAACGGGACCATAAAAATGCGAGCGATCGACCGGTGAAATGAATATAATGGAACGACGACTGGCTTAAAGCAAATACATAACACCTGGTAAAACACGCACTCTCGATGGCTAAAAAATTAGTCCGACATATTTCCCCGTTGTCCGACACACGCGGCATATCGCGGCGACGACGACGGCTGAAACGCGTAGGAACATCAAAACAGTATAACCAATATACTGTTATAATATATTATAACGAACACTTTGGAAATAAATTTGGATCGGTTTATTATGTAGACACGCGCATTGCAAATTCGTCGTCTCGAAATATCACGAGAACAAACTCAATATCATATTCTAATAATTATTCATGAATCGTAATATCGATTTACCAAAAATCGATTTACCTATTTTTTTTTAGCGTCTGGATCTATATTATAGAAATATCTATACGAGACGGTGTTCAAGGATCATTATCAGTACAAGTCGTACCCCGCAGTCGGTGTTTTTGTTCGTCGTCCTCGTGTACATCCATCGGTGTATATTTTTTTGCCTACTTCATAGCCCAGAACATATTTTACATTATCGTCGAAAATGAGAATAATATTATTAGCATCGTTGATTCGTCTTCAGTCGTCGATCATTTAAGTCGGGCAAGACACTTTGTCGATAATTTTTATAGGAAATCGTGTAGACACAATAATTTACGATTTGATTACCAAGACGTTGAGAAGGATTATCGCACGTAATTTATAGAACGCGTTATCATTTTTCATGCTCATATATTATGTCAAACACGAATATTTTTATTTGCCATGATTCATTTTGATCGAATTAAAATATGAAAACGATAGTCAATGATATATTTTTACCAAGGAGGTGTGAGGAACAATTCGGCTCAAGCCGTATATAGTATAGAAACAGAGGTCTGAAAATACAATAAAAGTTTTTATTCAAACAAAGAGTGTATAATTTTCAATAGCATTTCAATAATAATAATTAATAAAGAGTAACGGCGTCGATGGTGTCGGTGTGCATCAATCACACAATTCGATAACAGTTTACACATTTGTACGACCCTAGATTATATGAATTTATAGACGAATGTTGTTTAACATCGATTTCATAAATCACAACAGTAGTGGGTAAAATGCACCGGATAGAGGTAAATGCAAATAAGATTTTTTTATTATACAATCAATAATATCATAGGTCAGTCGCCAGTTACCTGGCTGGTTAGTCGCGACTTTCAAACTTTTAAATCTCAACAACCGCCACCATCGTGGCGAGGAATTCCGTTCAAAAATACCCGTAACAAAATAATAAACGAATATATATATTTTAATACCGATGACTTATAATACATACGTTAAATAAGCTACAAGTAGGGTTTAAGGGCATTGAAAGCGGACCTTTTCTAAGGGGTTGAGTATAGACAATATCTTTCCCTCCCCTCTTTTTCCCTCCCTCTCCCTCTCCCTCTCCCTCTCTCTCTCTCTCTCTCTCTCTCTCTCTCTCTCTCTCTCTCTCTCTCACACATACACGTCCAAATACACGCGCATGCACATGTCAGCGATCAGTAACAAACTAAAATGAGTAAAAGAATTTATGCACGAAAAATACCTCCACGACCTCCAACAATTTTAATACTTAGAGTGGTTTAATTTTCAAAACGAAACAATATTTGAATTCAGAAATAAGTTTACTGTGCAACGGTCGGATCACATTTTTCAAAAAGCAAATAGTTAATAAGATATTTGATGTTGAACATATTGAAAATGTTGTAATTTTCAAACTTTTTTTTCTCGTGAAAAAAGTGCTCCGACCGTTGCAAAGTAGAAGTGTTAAGCTTTCCAAAACTGTTTTCAAAATTTCTGTAAGATTATTACAAGTACCGTTTTTTTTGGAAGTCGTAAAGGTCTTTTTGACGAAAAATTTGATGTGGCTTTCAATGCCCTTAATAATGTTCGACTCGTAGAAATTATAAACGTAAAAGATACTGGGCGTGGCTCGAAACAATTTAAGCATTAGATACGATTAGATGATTTAGCCTAACTCGCGAAATCTGCCAACTGTGTTGGCACTCGATCAGGGTCTCCGTGGTCTAGGTTTTTTCAGCGACGCCGTTTCGACCGATGCTATTTCGGCGACAATCGTTTTCGACTGTCCAGTGTCCAGCTTCAGCGCTGCCGTTTAGGCGATACCCGATAGCAAACATATTATATACCTACTTGCACGAGGTGAAAATTATTTTTGTCTTTGTTTTTAAATTTTATAGCAAAATAAAAATGCGCCTGCCTGATAAAACGAAACGAAAATTGTCGTGGACGAACTCTGATAATATTATGTAGTATCTATACGACGTATTATGTGGGTACTGTCATTGATTTCTATATTGATGATCTTATTATCCTATAAATCGTTGACTTGTTTTATAATTTTACTAGCTGAATAACCCGGTTTCGCCCGTGTGCAGTATAACTTTTTATTTTTTTTCATTTTTACCCCTTTTAATCCTTTTAACTCCGGTAGGGGTCGAATTTCGGAAAATCCTTTCCCAAGGGGTCTCCACTATATAAAACGAAACTGCTGACCAAATTTCATACTCAAAGCTCCAGCGGTTCCGGCCGGGGGAATTTTTCCTTTTTAACCCTTTTAACCCCCTCAGAGATCGAATTTTGAAAATCGGGCGACGTGGTGACACTTAGGAAGGTATTTGGAACAACTATGTGAAAAAAAATTGGAAAAAAGTTAAATAGCGTCGTCACAAAATGGGAACATTAAAAAAGACCTGTTCTTTTATATATATAATAGATGAGGAAAAAAAATGAACAGTGAATTTGTCCATCAAAATAGCTTATACTAATAGGTTTCTTATTCACTTATTTCAGTTACACAAAAAAACTCAATTATCAACTTAAACAAGTGACTAATAAACCCTACAACAAAAGAATACAGTTTATACTTTAATGTCTTCTCCCAATGTTCTTATAATTAATAATAATTAAATTAACATTTATTTTTTAATTAACATTAAAAAATGTTACAAAGAAAAGTTTGCGACAATAGTGTAATAAAACGAACATTTTTTATTTTATATAAACAATTTAAGGTGGGGAGAGGGGGCTAAGCCATCGTCGCCGTACCATCCGGTGTGTGATTCTCGCGTGATCGAACACAAATCTATCGATTGAAAATAACGCAATCGATATTTCGGTGATAAAACTCGATTCGTGAGAAACTAGCGCGAAACGCCGGAATCAAATAATTGCATAATATGAGTACAGTTCATTAATAAATATGTCGGATTTAAATAAATACGCGCCAACGTCACGAAATGCACAAAAAGCGCATCGAGATAATAAATTATCGCGGACCGTTCAACAATCGACGATAAATATTGAATTGTAGAGGAGTGGGTTGAAAAGTGATAACGTATCGCAAACGCAGTCTGACAGAAAAATAAATAATAATAAATTGGCAAAAAAATAAAATTAAGTGTTTATCGAGTGCTAATGCCGACCGTCGTCGCTCGCAGCCGGTCTTTCGCTCTGTTGCCGCTCATATTATCATAACATTCATAACATTATCAACAAATCCGTAGTGCGAGTGTGACCTTGCACTTTGCCATTATAGTTCGCCAGCAGTCCCGTTGTCACTGTAGTGTTCGTCTTATTCTTTGTTGTTTTCGATCCGTTCGTCAAACGCCGAGCGCCATGATGACGTGTTCTCCGCGTTTGTGTCTCGCGACGGCGTTCGTCGCGGTCCTGTTGACCACCGCGCAAGTCGAATCCGGTCGGTTACACAGGTTAGCACAGCCAAAGTCGTCATAGTGCGAACAACAAAAATCACTGTCGTAATAGGCTTCGTTCGCCGTACGATTATGTCGTCTCGACGTCATCAAATTGATCGCCGTTCGTTATTTATGTTGTTTCAGGGTCAACTTGTACAAAGCCGAAAGATTGCGCACGAAATTGGAACCCGACTTGGTGTCTAGGCGAAGCTACGGATTACAAGCGGAACCGCTGTCAAACTATTTAGATGTAAGTCGTATAATAAACAAAACGTACATTTTTTACAGTAAGCAAAAAAATTCTCCTCCGAGTACCTTTTATATTATGTTACTTTGTTCCATAATCAAATTCATTCGTTTACGCACAGGTCTTATAATAATTCACCTTAAATTCTTAGCGCTCTAGGCGAATGCCTACTTTGCCTATACGTTAATCCACCCCTGGATGTTGGGACGACCATGACGAGACATTTATTATCATACTTATTTTCATTATTAACACAAACGGTACCGGTACTTATGCCAACGTACTTTGTACTGTATTCAATGTTATTTGCTATTAACCAACTTTGATAACACGGGGCGTTTCATTTAACGTAAGCTCTGTTCAAATCCCCCCCTCCCCCACTTCCATAAAATTCAACATGCTAATCATGATTGTCACAATTATTTATGGCATCTCTTGTAGCTAATTATTTGCTAAACATATTTATATAGAAAAGAAACTAATAAATTGAGTGAAAATTTGGAAACTTGTTGAATTATATAGTCTGAATATCAGCAAACAACGCTATTAATTATTTTAAATAATAATTTCAGTTTTTGAAATCTATGAAAGAAATTTAAAAAAAAAACTAAACATAGAGACCATTGAAGTATTAGTTAATTATGGTTTATAGTAAGTTTTGTTTTTAAATGTTGAATAAATCTGTAAGTATGCTTTTAAGGTACATGTAATGTATTATACACATCAAAGTTTTTATAGTTATTATTTTAAATTACTAAATTAATTATCTATTTATACTTATCAATTAGATTACTGTTGTTTTTTTTTTAATTCATAATGACTAATATAAATATATAAATCTTGGGCCGGAGATGTGCCCCTCCAATTTATCAAGTTTTGCGGATAACATTGTTGACTTATCTATAAAAAATTAACTATAACTTTTACTAGCAATATTCACACGATAATAAATCATTTGGACAACATTAAAAAATATAATATTGGTTTTCTCTTCATTGATTTATAATATATCTGATTATTTTTGTAAATGGTTATTTCATTAGAAAACATTTCCAAGTGGAAAGATTTTCTACATACAAAACATTTTGATCAAGTCAATTTATTCAATATTTAAAAAAATTTACTAGTTGTAAAAGTTTATTTATCAACACATATTCTGTTTACTTTTTTTAAACGTTAAATATTTTATCGATTACTTTTAAAAAGAGAATATTATTCTGCATTTAGAATTGTTAATTTACTTTTTATTATATCTATATCATTATTCTACCTATATTTTATAGTCACGCAACTCAATGGTTTAATATTGGCTTTTATTTTATTTTTAGGCTCAATATTATGGACCAATCACTATTGGAACACCTCCTCAGCCTTTCAACGTGGTGTTTGATACAGGTTCATCAAACTTATGGGTACCATCAAAACAATGCAGTGTCTTGAACATAGCGTGTTGTAAGGAATTTTTTTTTTTTTTGCTCTCCCTACGCATAATTTTAAGTAATTTTCTATGCTTTTGTGTAGTAAGTTTATATGTGCATAAGACAATGTAAAATTTATTTCCATAAATATTGACATTTCATGAATTATAAAAGTACATATTTGTTCTTTATTTCTATAGTAATTTTTCTTCTTTTATTTTCAGTGGTACATAATAAATATAATATGGCTAAATCAACTACATACCAAAAGAATGGAACAGAATTTTCAATTCATTACGGTTCGGGAAGTTTGTCAGGTTACTTGTCTACTGATGTTGTTTCTGTGAGTACATGTATTTTTCAAATCATATGATTTGATAAAGTATTATTATGTTTTTTTTTTTATAAATTAAAGTGTTGATTTTTTAGTTTGATGGACATTCAATTTTTAATCAAACTTTTGCTGAAGCCATCCAAGAACCCGGATTAGCTTTCGTT
Source organism: Drepanosiphum platanoidis (assembly GCA_948098885.1). NCBI lineage: Eukaryota > Metazoa > Arthropoda > Insecta > Hemiptera > Aphididae > Drepanosiphum > Drepanosiphum platanoidis. The sequence continues at coordinate 25,126,041 of OX402529.1, read as the reverse complement.
GCTGCCAAGTTTGATGGAATACTTGGTTTAGGATACAATACAATCTCTGTCGATGGAGTTCTGCCGCCATTCTATAGCATGGTTCAACAGGGTATCGTAGAAGATCCAGTGTTTTCGTTTTATTTGAATAGGTAAAATCATAATTGATTCGGTTATAAAATAAATTTGTACGTTATACTTTTCAACATCCTGTGTATTTTTAAATTAAAAAAAATATTAGAGACCCAGCTGCTAGTTCAGGCGGTGAAATAATATTTGGTGGATCTGATCCTGAGAAATATGTTGAACCATTCGTTTACGTTCCTGTTACCAAATACGGTTATTGGCAATTTGGCTTTGCGGAGTATGTATATTTATTTTTATACGTTTCTTGTCGATATTTATCGTGAATAACATTTATTATTTCTATAGAATACTCGTTGGCAACACATCGATTGCGAGTGGCGATCTTCAAGCAATTGCTGATACTGGCACTAGTCTTATCGCTGGTCCAGTCGACAAAGTTAAACAAATCAATACACTTCTGGGCGGCACTGCTATACCCGGAGGAGAATATATTGTAAAGTTTTTTTTTCTCTTTTTTTCCCATAGATCTTGTCTATAGCATAGAATCGTTTCAGATTGCTTGTGATCAAATCGATAATCTGCCAGTGCTGTCAATTGTAATTGGTAATACAACATTTACCCTCGAAGGAAAAGACTATATATTAAAGGTATGTTTGTATTTTTAATGGCTGTTTGTTATTGAACGACCATAAACATTGAATAATCATTTTCTTCTGATAGTTAATATTCCAATATTTTTCACGTTAAAGGTAACCAGCTTCGGAAAGACCATGTGCATATCTGGTTTTATGGGTATCGACATTCCTCCACCCAACGGTCCATTATGGATATTGGGCGACGTCTTCATTGGTCGCTATTACACTGAATTTGATTTGGGAAACAATAGAGTTGGTTTTGCCAAATGTAAATAAGAAGTTGGGCACTAATCGCTAGTGTAAAACATCGATTTATAACGACTATATAAAACTTGGGTTTTTATGTGGAACTGATAGAATGTATAAGTAATCCAAGTTATTTACTATCATATTAATATTATTTATGACTATATTAATGTTCTATGTGATTTTCAGAATAGAGCTCTTTAGGCCATAATGATAACTCATTAGTTTTATAGTTTTAATGAATAATTATATTATTTTCTGTACTAGCATTTTATATGAATATTAAATATACGATATATTTTAATTTAAAAGGTGTTACTGAACATTTGAAAACAAATATAAAGAAAAGAGAGATTTTTTTAATATGACAAAGAAGATAAATTAAAGTAATATATCTAAACAAAAATGTGTTATTCTTATTATTTAATCCATTATTTGATATAATTGTACTTCACAATGTTCATAATTATTTATACTTTTTACATAATTTTTGAACATTTAAATCTTAGTGTTTAAACTTTTTTTTACAAGTAAACTTCCAAAATAAATTCTTTTAACAGTTAAACAATGTGTTTATCAATATTATTCATGTAAATATACCTATAATAACTCAAAATGATTTTCTTATTGAATAATAAATATTTGCTTTTAAAGACATCTCTCTATTTAATTGAGTAAACTGTTGTTGATCACTAAATATACTATGATAATACTTTTTATAAACTATGATAAACCCGAGTGAATAAATGATTAAATGTAAATTTAGCCCGTTGAAAGATTTCAAAGTTTATAGATGACACTGATTTTTAAACTGTTTATATTTTAGAAGTCCACGGGTGACGAGGAATATGAAAAAAATAATACTGTTAATTCTTCATAGAATATTTTATGAAAATTTGATAAGTAGAAGAAGTAAAATTTCAACTTTGAAACACAACTGATTGGAGACGCAGAAACCGAATGCTCTGTTTCAGATACCGATGGGATGGAGAAAGAGCATAGAAGAGTGCGACATAATTGAAATATTATTTTTTTTTGGTTGTGTTAAATAAAACACAACTTCTGATCCCGTGAACAGTGCTAATATTGATTTAGTAAAAAATGCAAATAAATTACTAAATCCATGATATTCCTGTACAATATTGTAGCAAGATTTTGTTTTTGACTCTGGAGGGGTAAAAAAATAAATATAAAATAAATAAAAAAATCAGATTTATTTAATCAAATTTTAATAAACAAAAAGAATACACTTGTAAGTATAAGATTAACATTTCTATTAATAACTAAAAGTTTAAAACATTTACAAATGTCAAAACTTGATGTCTAATGTTAAATTGAAGTATCTATTTTGAACTAGAGTAATCGTGTTCAATTTTTTATAACTTTCAAATACATTTTCAACTACCTAAATGTTGTTTGTTTTCAAATCGACTAAATAACTTGACTAATTCAAACGACCGTTGTAAAATTTTGATTTTTTTCCTTTTAATTTTAAAAGCCATCGTAGAGGTAAAAAAAAAAAAAAATAATTAATGTTTAATGATATTTGTGTTTTATTTTTTTACACATTTAATGTGATTTTGTATGTATTAATGTTTAACAATAATTTCAGTGTGTACCTTCGTGATAAACATCGATTAAAGGAATTAATATAATTATTATCTGCTCCAAAAATATTTAGACATTAATTTTAAAACATAAAATATACTTTTTTTTTTCGTTGATCAAGTTAATTTTTTATCTCCCAAATTAACTTTTAACGACTAAGAGGCAAGGCATAACTGAGAGACTTGTGTTGGATCGATTTCAATTTTGAAAACATATTTGAATTCTTCGTTATGTTTTCTAGACTTTGATTGTTGGGATTTTTGATATTCAAATTTATTGTTAAGTTGCCAACAATTTAAAAAAACATTCATTTTTCATATTTTATATACTTAATTACGTATTCAATAAATGTAATATCGAAAATCCCAACAATTCACGTCTAGAATACATAATAAAGAATCCAAATATTTTTTCGAAATTAAAATTGGTCCAACAGAAGCTTCGTAATTTTGTCTAGCTTTTGGGCTGTTTTACATGTATTTTTGTACCGTCTGGTCGGCGTCTGCAGCCAACTTAATAGTCAACTTATCGATCATTATGACATACTAATTACACAGTACACAAAGCCGTAAAAATGTCGAAGGAAAATCATTATTTTAACGTAAAGATAATATGTATAATGTATTTTCACACAAAATTCAAAATCTCAGTTTATTATTTTCTTTCTTGTAGTCGATAGAGCTGGTCTAAATGGCTAAACATATTTTGTTCTATTATTGTTTTACTGTTTTGGTAACCCCTGTTTTCCGTTTTCACTGATAACTCGTTGTTCACTGATTGTTTACAAGCTACTTTATAACTTTTAAGATAAACAAGAAGTACAAAAATTTCAAGTTTGAACTCGCCGGAGTGAAAATTATTCGAATAATAATTGTATCGGGCACTGTAAAAAGTCGAGCTATTTAACATCAGGTATCCTGAAAGTGAAGATTTGATTTCGACTCATGGTAAGGTAAGAAATTTAAATTGGGTAAAAGCTCAAACACCATTTGATTATTGTCATTGATAATGTAGCAATGCACATGCTGCATTAATGCGCACTTATGCAAAGCTGATCATAGCCATAACGATATTCACAATATTGGTGATCCTGTACTTCAACCCAAAGACTGCGGTTGACATCAGATCAAAGGTATTGTCAGCGAAACATGTGGTGGCAACCAACCAGACGCAGCCGAGGGTCAGCATATGGATATCGGTGACGAAAATTGATCACGGACACTTGTTGACCAAGTTCCGTAAGTTCTTCAAATCTCTAGTCAGTCAGCGTGGCAAGTGTCGCGCTGTCTTTGAATTAAATGTGATAACGGACAACGATAGTCGTCCGACAGTGGACAGTATTATATACGAGTTCAGTAAACAGTACAAAGAGACTCTTCTGACGGTAAAAATGAATTTATATTCCAGTTGAAATTATGCTCATGAGTGTGTACGATCGATTTCCAGTTGGTTCATTATGACTTTCAAGACGTGCTGAAGATAGTCGAGAGCAAGATCGAACCATTGAAACGGTTCTTTCAGTCGTCCAAAGGGTCCTACTACAGCGATGATGTCTTCTATTTGTCACCGGCACTGCATCTAGTCGCACCGAGTTCTTTAGACAAGGCCATCGTAGTCGATGTCGACACAGAGTTTCAGTCCAGTGTCTGTGAGCTTTACAATGTGTTCGAAAAGTAAGGCGATTAGAAACTCTCTTGAAACTGAAAACATTGTTACCCATTTTGTTCCAATTTATTGTTACAGTTTCACCGACATACAATTGTTTGGTTTGGCTCCAGAAATGTCTCCTGTCTATCACCATATCCTATGGAAATGGAGAAATTATAAAGGAGAAAAGTACAAGACTCAGAAAAACACAAACTTGAATGGCCTGAACAGTGGCGTCATAATGTCATATTTGGAGCGAATACGCAAGAGCACTGAGTACGATCGACTCATTAGTCCCGAATGGATCTCTAGCGTTGTTCAAAAGTATCTGTTCAAAGTGAGTGCCTTTGGTCCGATTGTCTTTATTCATAATCATTTTTTTTTTTTGTTTTTCTAAGGGTCATTTGGGCGATCAAGACTGGTATTCGCTTGTAAGCTTTGAACGGCCCGACTTGATATACCGTCTGTCTTGTGGATGGAATCGCCAGCTGTGTACGTGGTGGAAACAGCACGGTTATGCAGATACGTTTGACTCGTTTGCAAAATGTACAGACAAAATACATTTATATCATGGAAATTGTGATACGCCTATTCCACCTAAGTGAAATTTTTGTGCAATAAAAGACTATTATCGTTTTTTTTTTTAACCTATTGTTTGCAATACAATATTATCGTTACTTGTTTTTATGTATAAACTTAAAATATTAAATAAGAATAATTATATTATGTTATCAAGTTATCATTATGTCCGACACATGTTTTATTTAAATTGTTTACTTAATTGTTATTTGCAAATTTTTAAATACAAATTTAATCAAATATTATAACATTAATTTTTAAATTTTTATTTTCACAGATTATATTTAATTACTGAGGTTATTCTGTTTCCATTGCCTTCTATTCAAAATCAATATGTCGTTTATCAAGTATGATGTTCAATACAACACGAAGAAAACAATTTTACTTTTATATATGTTTTCAGTGTTCGCTTTGGACCAACTTATTATGCACTTCAGTAGAAACCGTCAAAAATTATACTTATTCCATTAGTTGTTACTGTTATACCTTGATAAAGTCAGTTGGAATATTCTTCATTGATTTACCAAACAAAAATTCATTGATTCAATAGTAAGAGAATTTGATTTAATTTATAGAAATGCGTGATATACTAATTAAACAATATTTTTATATTATTCAATGTCGATCGATGGCTGTTAAAATCAAATTTTAATAACAACCCTCAGTGTTATCAATACAATATGGTAATTAACAAGTGAGAGTTAAGGTTATTGAACATAAATCAAGTAATTATTCAAAACGTTTTGTTCAGTGTTTTAAGTCATTTACAATACCTTGGTAAATTTAATGATATTTAAAACCGAAACTCAAAATTTGTCAATTCTTATATGATAACACTCGTATATAATAATTTAATAAAACATTATTAGACAGTGTACAAGAGCGCCCATAGAGAAGAGGCGAGAGGGGGATATGTCTCCCCTGGAAAATATAAAACCCACGAAAAATTGATTTTCTTCAGGCTGGACACAACGATTTGACGGATTTAAGACAACATTATCATAAATCGTATTGATCAACTTTTTTACAGTTCTATGGTTTATTTATATATAAGTCTTTAGACGGGCATTTGGAAACTCGGTTTAAGTTTGCGCCCCCCCCCCCCCTGAAAATTAATTTATGGGCGCCCACGACAGTGTATACAAATAACATGGATTGGAAGTCATATTTCCTTTAGAACTATTTGGATTGTCTCCAAAATGATTTATCAACGGCAAACGACCATTATCGAAGGGTGAAAACTTGAATTTTTCCCGTAGGGGCAGTTGCCCCCATTGTTCCGGCGCCCATGGTTAAAAATATTATGCAAATCGTCTCGTTGATTATTATGATATAAATAAAAATGATATAATCTCTTTGGTCATAAAAACACAACTGCCGGCCGCTACGGGAACCCCGGGTTACGCGAAAATCAACAAAATTACGTTTACTTGGAAAATCTGAAATTTCTAAATCGCTGCGGCCGCCCATTGCCATTTCGCCTTTACGCCCATCCGCACGAAACCGTATTTTGTATTGTTTTCTATTATCGTACTGTGTGAAAGCCACTCCGCTCGCCATGTCTGGTAAGCACCGGTCTTTGCTGGCCAAGGGCGGTCGTAACCGGGCGATCTTCGGATCGTCCGGAAACGGCGTTCGCTCCGGCTGTCGTCTGCACTCGGTGAACGGGACGGTTCGACGACCGCGTCCGCCGTTTTGGGCATTCGTGGCCGACCACCACGGCCTACCGAGACCCCATCGTTCGCCGACGGAAATCGTCGCTGCCGGTGACGGCTCCGAGCCCATGGACTGGGAGACGTCTGACGACTGTGAGCCCATGGACTGGGAGCCGGTGGTCTCCGAGCCGATGGACTGGAATTGCCGGAAGCCGGTGATTTCCGGGCCGATTGGCTGGAAGCCGGAATTCTTTGAGCCGATGCGCTGGAACTGCCGGAAGCCGGTGGTCTCCGGGCCGATAGGCTGGAAGCCGGAATTCTTTGAGCCGATGGGCTGGAACTGCCGGAAGCCGGTGGTCTCCGAGCCGATAGGCTGGAAGCCGGTCGTCTCCGAGCCGATGTGCTGGAATCCGGTCTTGGACCATTCCGAGCACGCGGAATCGTACTCGGCTGACGACGGCTCCGAGCAGACTGAATCCGACTTGGACGACGACTATTCCGAGTACACGGAATCCAACTCCGACGACGATACCTTTTGCATGAACCGTTAGCGGTCCGTCAGACCGTTTTTTTTCTTTGAGCCGATTTTAGGCTATTTTGTGTTTGATTTTTTCGAAACCTGTTTTCGTTTTTTTGCGTCTTTTACTTATTTTTGCTCATGTCTGTGAGTCGCCGATTTTTAGGCTATTTAGTGTTGTTTTTGTCGAAACCTGTTTTCGTTTTTTACTTATTTTGCTCATTTCTGTGAGTCGCCGATTTTTAGGCTATTTTGTATTGTTTTTGTGGAAACCTGTTTTCGTTTTTTACTTATTTTGCTCATTTCTGTGAGTCGCCGATTTTTAGGCTATTTTGTATTGTTTTTGTCGAAACCTGTTTTCGTTTTTTACTTATTTTGCTCATTTCTGTGAGTCGCCGATTTTTAGGCTATTTTGTGTTGTTTTTGTCGAAACCTGTTTTCGTTTTTTACTTATTTTGCTCATTTCTGTGAGTCGCCGATTTTAAGGCAATTTTGTGTTCTGATATTAATTATTGGACACTTTTTTCATTCGTTGCAGTTATCGTTATATTTTTACGAGCTGTTTTTGTAGTTTTTTTTTCGAAATTTCGAGTGTTTTTGATGGCTTCATTAAAAACCGAATTTTCGAATTTTCGAAAGTGTTTTTTGTTGCTTTATTAAAAACCGAATTTTCGAGAGTGTTTATAGAAAACATAGAGGTTGTGCGGCACAACTTGTGCCCTTTAGGGTGTGCCCCGGCGCCACTCTACATAGGTATACTATGCGCCAACAGTTATAGTAATAACTAATAATTTTGATATCTACCATAAACAAACACGAAACAATAGAGCAAAATTCCCATCGATGATGACGACCTACTTAAACTTTATTCGAGTTCATGTATGAGTTTGTGATTCGGTTTGATACTCGATTTTCTTAGGATATTCGGAATCTTTTTACTTTGTCTTTGAAGTTTTTAATTTTTCACCTTTATAGAACTCAATAATATTATTATTTTGAATTTTCAGTTCAACTGATTTTAAATTTTAAAATACTCTATCTAATTATTTTTCTGGTTAATCCAACAACAACATTCATCGACCCAATGAAGATTCCATATCTTTTTTCCTTTTAAAAATAAAAAGGCCGGTTTTTTTTATTTAGAACTCTTACCGTGTCTACCGCATTCAAATATCCGTCGCGCTTTTCTTTTGAGTCGAATCTTTTTCACACGCCCCACAACGGAAAACGAAAGACTTGACGATATATCCGGTTACTTTGCAACGAGCGCAGAAAAATCTACAAAGGCAGTAAGTAATATACAGATTTATCAAAAGCTGTAGATTTGTTCGCGAGATTGGAGAAACGTATACACAGGACATTCACTCGTTTAATCTTTTTATCAAAATAATTTTCTTATTCGCCCGCATCAAATAAAAATAAAAAGTTTCTTCGAGAGTTATACCTTAATTTTATACAAACGCGAGTTATTTGGCCCGGCAACGTCGATAACATTCGAAAACGGTACGAATAAAAATTATAATATTTGGGCTGCCTCGAATTCGGCGGCACCCCTTGAAAAGAACCGAAACGGCGACGCCACAGCAGTCTCCAACGAGACGATGTAAATCCTCTCTCTCTCTCTCCGCGTTCGAGATCAGTTTTTGGCAGATTGCGCCAAAACCTATGATGGATATGCGTAAGAGATCTCATCGGATCTAGCCCCATTGCCCCGAAATTTTCGAGTTACTTTTCGCAAAAAACAGTCATAATTATTTACATAATTATTATAAACGTTCAGATCAAAACCAATTACTACCTACTGTGTGATTAAATACGCGCCGTTACTGTTGCACTACGCGCGTCATTTAAGTAATAGATAAAAAAATAATACTAACTAGTAATACATACTGAACGATCGCGAATATTATTTAAAATTGTTTCGAGTCGTCAATTGTTGTTCGTCACGTCGTAGGTAATATTGGAAGATAAAAAAAAAAAAACCTTTTTTTCCGATTTACATGGAAAAAATTATATTCTCTTCGTAAAAAATTCTCGTATTGGGTAGGAGGAGGGATTTTTTTTTTCCACTGACTCTGCAAAATAATAAAATCCCGGCCTGGATCCGCCGATCGTCATAGGAATGTCGTGTTCGCCACCAGCCAGACGGCCGGAGAATTCTCGTCTCTCGGCTAATATATTGATTATCGGTGAAACGCGCGGCGCAGCATCCGGCGGACCCGGGCGGCGGCACGTTTGTGTATTCAAAGGAATATATTATATGACGTTTTAATCTCGACAGCGTTACGCATGCGATGAAAAAAAGCGAACAGAAAAAAATGTCACGCCGAGAATAATCGAGACGTATTATGATGTTTTGGGTTCGCGGACGAGGATTATTCGTCCTTGCTACCACTGCTGTTCTCTCACCGCGGTCTTAAAACGCGTCACGTCTATTATGTGATCAACAAGCGATACGTGCGTGCGTACACACCCGCCATCATAATGGTTCGGATTGTCGCAGTTTTTATTATTTATATTATTCCACAGAAGCGTCGCGTGATCGGTTAATGAAAAAAAGGAAAGACAAAACGGGATACGTTTTATATATTATATTCAACGAGATGTGATTTTTTTTTTTTTTTTAATTATTATTATATTATCATCATTATTTTCGTACAAAAATGCAATAAAATAGGAACAGATTACATATACATATACTCCGTCGCAATGATACAACAATATAATATTATAAAGAGTAATAAAATATCATATACGAAAATACACAACGTTTAATACTATATCAATGATATACTATAATACAGTGTAATATATATTATAATCGTTAGAAAAATGTTATAAACGAGTGGAAATAAAAAAAAAAAATTGTATAAAATTACGATTATCTATATAATATTGCTTTTCGATACACTCTTATAAATATTATTATTTTATACGATAAAAGTAGGTACATTGTACGTGTTCGGCTTGCGGTGTACACACCGACAAGTACCGGAATATGTTAAAATTTCTTATCTAATTTTTGCTTTCCAAAGAGTATTACTATTGCACATTTTTATTTATATATATTATATACTATATGCTAAACTATATTCTAAACGTTACTTACGCGCGTATATATACACTTATGTATAATATATAATATACTCGCGATAAGTAACAAGATATGATTGTCTTGGTTTATAATAATAATATATAATATATAACGTAGGCTTACGCACGTATAATAATTACACACGACACGCACAAAATGTAAATCGTGCGAAATCGAGACGTGATAAATCGCGTTATCCGCCGCGAGAGACGCAGGACGCAGGAAGCGTTCTCCGCGTATACGACTATAATATGGGAAATGCATTACCGTTTTAGACACTCACGCCTATATACGTATGTACAATATGACGTTAATGTCGCGCACACAATATTCAAGGCCGGGCAAGTCGGCCGATTATTTGTTATTTACTCGTTGATTCAACTCGATGAATAGGAAAAAAAAAGAATGAAAAAAAAAAAAAAGAGTTTTTTTCGGACCTATTTATTTTGATTACCGAGCGGTTTCGCGCGGACTGTGTGCTTGAAAAAAATATGCGTGTTCGTTGAAAACACGAGTTCAAATACTTTCGGAACACGGTGGCGGCGTGCTAAATACTTTAGAAATTGTGGGATTTGTTTTGAAAATTTGGCCACGACGAAAACGCGAATTTCACTCGGACGAAAAATCGCGATTTACTGTTTGGAAATCGTAAACTCTTTTTCCGTACCATCTCCGTACTACCACAGACGGAAATCGACTCGACTCGATGACGCCCGATCTCGCGCATATTACCTACTGAACGTACAAGTTTTAACGCGCCACGTTGCTTTTCGCCTACGTCATTTTATTATAACATATTATTACGTTACGCTTATTCTAATACCTACAACTAGACACGAATAAAAAATATATATTACTTAACGTGATAAGGCACCTATTGGCTCTACAGATAGTGTATAACTGTATAAATATATGACAATACAGTCAATACAAACAATAATATTATGTACAAAACGTGCGTGATATTTACAATAACGTTGCCAGACGGACGCACGACGGTCCGTCTGACGGCGCGACAACTGCAATTGCACCGCGCGCGGAGCGGCGACGGCGGCGTCAGATTGTCTAAAAATGATTAAAACTTATGGACGGGGTTCACTGATAAAAAGGTTTTATAAATTCTTTTATCGTTTTCGGAACGCACTAAGCCTACATCATGTATATATAAATATATATAGTATATACGTACTAAAGCTAATACCACAAATTGTTTAAATATAATATATTTATGATTTTCATAATAATAATTATAAACGACAACATACCGTACGATATGTTTACGTCTCGAGTTTTAAAAAAAAACCGTAGACGTAATGTAATTTATAAAAAAAAAGAAGAAAAAAAAAATAATATAAAATAATACTTTATCCTCCCAAGAATGTCCTAAGCCTATACATATACACGCATATACATTATAATGTGTGTGTATGTATATGTAAATATTAACCTATCGCTAATACCACATATCGTCTATTGTATATGTTTTCTATCACAATGTACCTAAATATTAAAAAAAAAAAAAAAAAAACCTATCTTTTTCGTTCTATATTACTATATTCCTATGGCTATATGTACTCACCCTACTTAACCTACAACTCTATACCTAAAGCTAATACCATAATAATAACGAGCTTCGTCCTGTAATAACAATTGCACGCGACGTCACAACGCAATATGCTTACATCCTAAGTAACAAAATCGTAAACGCGAATCATGACGTAATATTAAAAGTAAACAAAAAAAAAAAAAAAACAACGTGTTTTTAAGTACTTGGACCGCGAACGAGTAAATACTGCAGAGTCGTGTAATACTGTTCGTTTAAAATCGTAATGATGCGACAATAATAATGATAAATAATAATAATGAAAATATACATAGTAAACGCAATGATATCGCGCAGTAGGGATACGAGTAGTGGAAAAATGAAAAATAAAAAATAAAAAAACCTATTCACGCGCCGAAACGACGCGCGGAGATAGGGCGGCTCTCTCTCGAATCGTTTTTTTCTTCTCGAACCGGCCGCCGCGGATCTATAAAACCTATAGATCGCCAGTGTAGATCGCGATCGGATCTCGCGCGAACCGCTTCGTTTCCGACACACGCGTTTCGCTCACGGCGAGTACTGCTGTCGCTGCATCAGGTCGGCGGCTGTGATGGTTTTGCCCAGCACCGGCGACACCTTGAGCGCGAAATTGTCGTAGCCCGAGAACTCGAGCGTGGCGTCCTCGCACGGCAGCTTGTCGGTCGAGCAGCTGCTGTTGGTGCCCGCGAACGACGACGACGACGTGTTCGTCCGCTGGCCCGCCGACGACGAGGCGGACGCCACCGGCGTGGCCATCATCAGGTCCGTCTGCGTGGCCGCCGCGGCCGCGGGCGTCGTCTTCTCGGCCACCGTTTCGCTCACCGTGTTCACCTTGTCCTTTCTCCGCAGGTACTATATTATTAACACGCGACAAAGAAACAAAACGTTTATTATCTAATTATTTTTTTTTTTTTTATAAAGGTTTTTATTTCTCGCAATCGAAAACGATTATTATTATTAAATCCCGCCCCCCCCCCCTCAACGCACAGAACATTCGCGAGCGAGGCGCACTCGGCTTTCGAAAATATAATTTCTCGCCTTCCCAGATTTCAGCGATTCGTCACTCGGACCGAATTACGATAACCATCGACCAACGTGGGCGATGCGAGACAGTTGTTGTGAAAACATGTGCAGTTTTCGTCGAATCGATCGAAACTCGAACCTAATAAACTCCGCGAAACCCGTAAAGGGACGAGGAGGCCGACCGAAGAGATCACCCGAGAGCACATTTCACACGGCGATATTATAATATCATTATGGAGAGGCGGTAGATAATAAACTTATCACGCGAAACAAAATGCGCCGGCGATTACACGCGCGCCCAGAATTAATAATCGTTACGAATTTTAGCAATTGAAAACTTTGAAAATCGTAAAATATTTTCGCACCTGTGTGCACGCGTCACATTATTTTACAGTATACTTTTCGAAAACGGTCGACGCGTCAGGACCTGCCATCTGTGCCGTCCTCCACCTGTCCACCTGAAAAATATCGTTGACGAAATACCCGCCGCCGCCGTCGTCGTCGTATCCACTTACAAAACACCGTGCGCCGCGCCATCTCAGTGCACGCCCAACGATGTCGCGCGGTCCGCGGCAATTCGAAATGGCTGCGATAACATCCAAGTGTACCCAACCCACACCCCCACACGGTCCGTCTTCACACGAAAAAACCGATTGTATATTAAACACTTCGGCAAACAAAACACATTTTCATTGTTATTCATTTGTGCGTGTCATTCGAGCGGGGCAACGCGCGCTGGTGAGATTTTTAAATAAAACGCGTCATTACGAGAGTTCGGAAACATTAACAAAAACTAAGACGGGTTTGAATAATTTCTTTCACGACACACGCGCATTCGCTGTCCAGCGGACATGACAATAATATTGTGTTGTTCGTCGGCACGAAATATAATACCGGTTTTTATTTTCGTTTTTATCGGCACCACATAAACACGGATCGAAAATAATAACGCGAACGTTCTCAAAACATATTATTATACATTTACACGTATGATATCTATAGACCGACGAGACGGCATAAAAATATTGGTACCGATAATAATTTATCATTCTCGTTTGGGTTGGCGTCGACGAACCCATTTGAAAGAAGCGTTTTTCATCCGTCCAAGAGAAACCGATGGAAAGACTCGATTTTTTTGATATCTCCTTTAACTATTAAGAGAGTTGTTAAAATCACATTATCCGCGTCTATAATATTATTTTAATAATTATTGTGTCGAGGAATTTTTCCGATCGCGCAGTCACGCGTTTCGTAACGGGTGTAGTACCGCGCGACCTCTATTATACACCGTCCGCGTTATGCGGATTTTATAAAAACTACTATTTTAAAACCTACGGCAATTTACTATTAGCGCGTGTGCAATTTTTATTAATGTATTATATTGTTGCGGATAAGTGACGCGTATCCCCGCGCGTTCATCCCGAGGCCACACAACCAAAGCGTAATAATTATTATCTTCTGTTTTTCAAACATTTTTCATTATTATATATTACGGTTTGTATACAGAAGTCGAGGAGTTTTGTTTCTCGTCCGGTCTCGATTAGTCGAAAACACGCGTAAACACGGCGTAATAGTCATACATTTTTACGATATTGTTCTCGTGAAAGAATAATATTATAATTGAGATTTAACGACTGCAGCTGGCCCGCTCCGCTATCGGCGAGACCACAAGATTAATGTGTACGACGGGGCCGAGGAGGGTAAAAAAAAAGACGATTGAAAACCACCACCACACGTCGTCGCGTCGGCCGGCGGGGCGACGACGACGCCGTCGTAAAAATACAATAATAATAATATTACCTGCGCGCCGCGGTATATTTCGCGCGGTACACGGCCACCGTGAGAACGAAGAATATAGCATGTAATTACCGCCTTTTCCACCGTTTTTTATTTTATTTATATAGGTACCAAGAAGACGCGTCGTCTCCGCGAGCTATACGTCTGAGACATATGTGGTACGCACAAGAGTGGAACGAATCGTTATTGTGTGTAAGAAGAGAATATACCCTCGAGCGCATATATTATGTACGTTATATACATATTCAAAAGAAGAAAAAAAACAAGTCGAATAGAAGACAAAAGGTTTTCTCCTGCCGTCCTGCCTCCCCTCCCCACACACACACACACACACACACACACACACACCACCCGATACAAGTATACACATGCATGCGACGACGCAGGTATCTGCGCCGCCTACTTTTAGTAGGTATATTTTTGTCAGGTTTTCGCCTCGGCGGCGTTTCGTGATGACTGCACGCACAATGGCATGTCTTGTGTAATTTATGTACGTATAGTTATTTTCTTTACCTGTAACGAGGCCAATTTCTTTTTGAAATACGACCCTTGGCCGCCGTTCTTAATCTTCCTAATCCTCCTCTCGCGGCTCCAAATGATCGCCAACGCGATGAATATGAAGACGATAGCGACGGCTACCAGCAACGTCAGGAGAATAATCAACGACTTGAGGCTGTTTAGCTCTTGCAGCGCTTCTATACGGGAGGAAATAATATACATTATCAAATGCGTCTAAGTCATCTCGCGAAATGTGAACGGTGACACGCGCTCGTGTACTATTGACGCACAGAAAAATCCAACGCAATCGATATAGCGCGATCACGATATTAAGTATAATATAATAGTATTATTATAATCATCGACGTAGTGTCGCTTACCTTGGATATATTTTTCTTTCGCATAATGTTTCACGAAGTCGTGTATGTAATCTGCGCAAACAAAAAAAAAAAAACGACGGTAAATAATTATAATAACATTAATAACTATATTACGACAATTACAAGAATATGTTGAAATCGAACGTCAAGACGACGACGACGACGACGACGAGCCGCCGTCGTCGTGTGGTCGTCATCGCCATTCTGTCCGAAAACAATGTCGTTCGTTTTAACGCGTGTAAAAATTTCTCCCACCCCTTTGGCCGCCGTGACCACGGACCGTGTCGCAATGTATATAGTTACGTGCGATGTTTAAACCAATGTACGAGAAAAAATGCATTTATTCGCAGAATTCATAATCAATCGCGTACGCGCGGCGCATCCTCGTGCGCATTTTTTTTTAGGGTACACGAAATTCATAAGTAATAGTTTGTTTAGTGTCCGATTTCGTTGCGGCCAGCAAATAATCTAACTTCGTGACCGCGCAAATCTAACGACGCACACACAAACACAATAGAGTACGGTAATATATTATTGTTGCAGAGTATATACTCGTACGTTTATTCCGCGGGACGATCTACCGCTGTACAAAAACGTGTACCTAAGCTTATAAATTTTCACGTGACGTGTGCCATAGTTAAAGGTAGCTGAAATCCGGACGATAGACCAAGGCCGTTTTCGTAACCAGTTTAAAACTATTGTACGCGTGGGGATTTTTGTTAGGATTCGGTTTTCGAAATTGGTCGTGTGCCAGCGACACGGCAAGGAAACAAATAAAATATTTGTCTTTTGACAGGTCAATGTAGCATTGTACATAATAATGTATTTTACTCGTAGATTAATCCAAGATGAATTCGGAATACGATATTTAGAAATTCCCGATCCCGATTATAACATTTTTGCCAACAATTATAGAAAAAACAAACGGTTCATCGAAATAAAAGGAGCTAATAAATGATGAAAAATAAAAAATAGAAAAGAAATTGAAAAACCGAAAAGCGACAAATTTGGATTTCGCTCGGGTTAAAATATCGTCTAGACACGTATATACCAAAGGGCATATTATGTTACCAGTTTGGTTACCAAACAGATGCGCAACGACGCGGCTTATAGACAGGATACAAACGCGGTAGGTAGGACCGACGCGTCCCGTCCGTCAGGTGCATGCAAGTCTAACTGGTTGCGTTCGAGTCGGTTCTCCGGTCGCGCGCGGAAAACGAAAACAACAACAACAGAAATTATTCACGTTTATTATACACACGTAATAACATACGCACCTGTACATGACGCGTGTTGGCGGCCGATGCCAGTGTCGTACGCCGAGTGACAATAAAAACGACAATTTCGATAAGGCACGTACGCGACAAATAATTAAATGCGCCGCGTGAAAATAATACGCGATAATAACTGAAAACGAGCGCGGGCACGCAAGCCGAGGGCTTCTCTTGTAACGAGCGGCACTTTACGGAATGTTCATAATACAATCGTGTGCTGTGTTTGGCCGATTTAGAATTTAGTTGCCCCAGCAACTCTGCGCCCCCGGCCGCCACATCGCCGACACGATTGATCGCACGCGGCCCCCTCGCAACCCGCCGCAGCGACTTCAACGCGGATCCGAGCATCGCAGGTCCGGTAAACGACGACGTGCGCGACGTTACCTATAACCACATACCCGAACCATATTTCCTTAGGGCACGGCGCGGGGGGGGGAGGTTTTAAAGCCTCAACCTCTCGGCTCAAATCGAACCGTCACTCGCGGAAACGCGCGCGTATATCGTATTCGTGTTATTAGATTCGTAATAAAATAACTCGGTCCCACCCGAGTGAAAGCGATAAAAAGAAATAGGTTTTTTTTTGCTTCTTCGATATCGATTAAAAATTTGACTAATCTATCTACTATTAGTGCGAGCGATAAACGCGATCATGTGCGAGTTTCGACGATATAGTTCGTTTTCAATTTCATTAAAACGTTTGAAAAGAAAAAATAAATACAATCGGTATAATACGTTTGGTAAATCGTTTGACAATGCTCTCGGTGGGAATTGACATTTTTTTTTGAAAAAAAGATCCGAAATCAGCAAAACGAAATAAAATGAAATAAACATTATACGTTTATATAGATTTTTCATCGTGTGTGTATATCGTGCGACAGTTCAAACAAGATAAATACCAAGAACACGGGTAGGCATGTGTCGTACATATATGTATATGTTTGAGCGGAGGAAACGACTGCGTACGAGCTCGTCGCTCGTGGCTAAGGACCGACGAGCGTACAATATATTTGGGGAGGAAGAAAAAGGATTATGTCCCGCGCTGGCTGTTCCACGCGTATTATATAATACGTACGTTTTCTTACTGGTAAATACGTTTTCATAGGAATTTACGATTTCCAACATAGCATTATAATAATATCATTATTAATACAATAACTATTCGGTCTGTTATTTTTTCTTTGAAATCCAAAATATCAATCGGCTTTGTATTAATCGTAATCCCTATTTCCTCCTACGGCGGCGGTTTCTTCGGCGTGCCCGCGCGCTTTTCGCGGAGATATATAATAACGCAGGTACACTGCACCGTTACGAGGTATATATTATGTGATAAATACAGCAGTACGCGAGCAACAACAACGCGAGTATTCAAGTATACACCGTGCGATTATTGATTAGCGATACGCGCGCGTATCATCAAGTCCGAGGATCTAACAATGGCATATTTATTTTTTTATTAAATTATACGTGTAATGCAACGCGAAACGGCGATTATTTATATTCCTCCCGCGGCGGTCACGACACAAATATAATATGTTCACGACATGTGGAAACCGAGTAAATAATCATTAATAAACCTATAAACCGTATAATAACGCAATACTACGGTGTGCGTGTAAAACGTATACGAGTGAAAAAAACTGCGTTTCGCTGCCGTCCGAGAGTCGCGACGTACGTAGATATGGGAGATTTCACAAACACATTCGAATTTATTACTGATCGTTACTCACGCGCGTACAACCATGCCCGCGGGCAAAACAAAAACGTTTCCGTTGATGCGTGGTTAATGATTCGCGAAAAATTGTGTTTCGTTCGAATTTCTTAAAAATGCAAAAACCAAAACAATAAAATATATATAATACGTTCGTTCGTGTTTCACAACGCGTATGCGCGAAATCTATAGTGCCCGCAGTATTCGGATGGCATTGGCAAAACAACGTTAGGAAAAAGATCTAAAATCACGAAACGAGTGAAAAATTCACTGTGAAAAATCACAGACCGATAAAGTCATAAATGTTATGGACAATTTATTAAACTACACTTTTCCAACAAAATAAAACCAAACGTTTGTGACGTTTTCATATCGTATAAACGTAAACATTAGTTTAACGGAGTAACCGTTGTTTTCAACGTCCAAAACTCTATTTATTTTAATTTATGTGTATGTCCCGTTGGAATAGAATTAATTCGACACATAATTTTGGAGTTCATTGTCAAAATAATTGTAGATGTCCGACAATTGGACGTGATTCACGGTTCACGAAATAACGTTCGCATAGTTTACAGCAGGCGAACACGATAAACAATAAAAAAATAAATAGTAAAATGTGTGTAAAAAAGATTTTCAACAAAATAGTGTCGGTTTTAGAAATTGTTGCATAATATGTTATTTTAGCACGCATCGTGAATGGCAAATATTTTCTTTTTTCGTGCGACTTCTTAATCAAATATACACTCGTGCAGTATGCATTAGTGATATTATATGATTTGAAAATATGTTTCGGGTTTGCTATTATATTGAATTGTGCAACACACACGCGTGTGCAGACTTTGTATAGTGTACGAATTAACCGAAAAGTATTGTGTTATGTAACCCCATTATCATCGTCGTAACGATTAAGATGGAATTTTTTTGTTTTCCAATATAGTTTTAAAAATCATACGTTTTCGTCGTTGACGTCTGTAAAATAAAGCGCGTAGAAAATACATTTTAACGAAACAAAGTGCTTAAAATAATAGCCGGACAAAGGAGAAAAAACGTACCGGACCTTCCATACGAAGATTATAATATATTCTAGAGACATCGGCTAGACCATAACAAAATATATACGTGTATACCTATTACATTTCATAAATAATAATCACGGTCCGTGAAAGGATGTACCGCGTACGTAAACACAGATAACGTTTTCGAAAAAATATTTAACGTCACGTATTTCCAACTCGAATATAAAACAACAATATAATGCAACGGAAGAGTGTTTCCAAAATAGCCGAGTGCTACGACTGAACCGCGGCGAGAACAGAATGCGGACGTTAACGTAGCAATGGTCTCCGCGACAAAATCAACAGCCACCAAAATACGAACGAATTCCCGACGGATCGAACCGAAAGAAATATGTAATCGAAATGTCTGTGGGAAATATATATATTATTCGATATTTCAAGCGAATATTATTAATCGGAACATTTGAAGACGATTTTCTATACCGAACATTTACATAATATAAAATCGGTGTCGTGTAAACGATGGCCATACTCGGCGACCGATTTTCATATCGGACCGCCGCCGACGAACGTTGCGGTACAATCGGTTTCCGGAAAGCGGAAGGAATAAACACCAGGTAGGAGGTATAGTTGGTACCGCGGAGACGTACCAGACCGAAACCCGAGAAAAACACTATACACGCATTGACTCCTATACCGCGTTTCGGGTAGATTATACAAGACATAAATCGTTACCTACCGGCAATACGGTCGGAGTGTAGAAAATTCCGTTTGGAATTATTGTCCTCCAAACACATAGGCTATAACACACATGACTCAGAAACGGATTTCAAGGACACGCGCAAAAAAAAAAAACTTAAACAAAGGACCACCGACCAATTTCGCCTCGCTTCTAAGGACCATAATATATTATAACTGATATACTACGTACAGCAGATGAAAACGCGCGCGAAACCCTAAAGCGACGGATTATTTTTTCAATACGTTTATATTTTATGATCTACGTCATATATTTTGTACGGCCTAATACCTGCTGCGGCGTGTTGTTCGTAGAGATCCATTGTCAATGACGCGCCCATAGAATATATGTGCGAGTACCTATTTGTACGGAGAAATAGTATGTTACAGCGAGCCATCATATTTGGGAGCTTATATAAATCTGAAATAAACAGGCGAGTAGATAGAAAATAAAAGGATCCGTTGTTTCGTCTTGTTATTTATCAGGTACGCATAATATAATATATTCCAACCAAGTCGAAAAGAGTTCGGGTAAAAATTTTATGCAAATCATTAGTTTTAAAGACGCCGAATAGACTTGGAAACTCGACATTTTAAGGAAAAATATTAATACTCTTACTGTATAATATAATACAGCTGGTACGTACAAACTATAAAATCGTCCCCGTTTTTAAACAACGGTCTTGGAGATTTAAAAAATAATATTTATTATTGTCTATTGATAACGTACAATTACACAATTATTGGTTTAAGATATTTTATGTAATTACAGTTAACCTGCTCCGGATGAAATTTACAGTCGTCATCATGTTAAATAAGGATTTTTCGGAATAATTATTTTTTTATTATCGAGTTCAAAACACAATGTTATCGTACGAAACACGAGTGTCTCGTCCCTATCGGTTGCGAGCAAATAGATTATCAACTATTTGTTTAAAATAATATATTGCGCGTTAGTCTCCTCTCTCTATATCATGCTTTTTGGCGTTTTCGAAAAACTCGATTCCATCACAATATAATAAGAACGGCAGCGCAGTAAATGCCAAACTGTAATATTATAATTTATACCGACACGGTGTTGTAAAAACCAATTGCAGAAGAACGTGTTGTTTTCAATTTTTATTTACACCGCGTACACGTACGTAAATCACCGCACGCGCTCTGTGTTGTTTACGAGACCAACTCGTACGCGGTTTTGCTAAAAATGCTTATCAAAACTGCTTATATTATTATACACGGGAGAAATAGAAAAATGTCAATAATCTCGTCGCGAGATAATCATCGAAGGAAACGTTTTTTGAAATGGTGTCTCGACCGCGGCAGAGAACGGAGACGATAAAACGCGCGAGAACATCGTACGCACGAACTTCTGCAGAACACAAACCGCGCATTTAGTGCCTGGTAAAACAATAATAACGTCATTCTGGAATAACATGCGATGTCGGGAAACCCATTAAAAAACTTTCGGTCGCGGCGTTTCGAAAAAAAAAAAAAAAACGGAGGGAAAAGCCGATTCGTTCGGAAAATAAGAATCGGTCGATCGATTTGAACGCGGCGACGATCTGTGAAACGAACAGAAACTCGAGAGGACGCGAAAAACGAATGTCGAGGCGGAACTTGCGAGGCGCAAACGGGCAAATAGAAAGTTTCCGCGACGTAAACGTTATAATAATTTACATGGTTCTTCGCCGAAGCCGTGCGCGCGCGTTCATTTCGCCGTTCTGGTTTTGTTTCGAGAAAGGACGCGGCACGCATGGCGGTCGCCGAGAAAGGAGATATTTTGCGCGCGTACGTTGTTGACCTCGGAACGGGTATTTCACAGTGGGTGCGCGCGTATATAACAAAATAATAATGTATCGTACAACGAAACGGAATAACAAACCGCAGGATTTCGCGTCCTGTTCTCGCGGCGGCAATCGAAAAAGAAAATACGTTCAAAAGCGGGTCCGAACAGATGGTTTTAGACGAATTAGATGGTTTCGAATAAGTAATACCTACGAGCACCGACAAGCGCTCTCCTCACACCCGTCGGAGAGTAATGTAAGCCGAACGCGCCGAGGAGTGCGAAATGCCGCGCGAAAAGAAAAGCAACGGAAGACGCGCGTTTGAAAAACGAAAAAGGAAAAAAATCAGAGTGTTATTATTTACCTTGGCACTGTCGTTCGCATATACTGACGTCGTAGTTGTTGGACGTCACGTCGCAATACGACCGACACGAGTAACACTGCCTGTCGTGTTCGTTGCACATGAAGTACTCGGGGCACTCGTTCTCGCCGCACTGCTTCCGCAGGGACAATCCGGCAGCGGACAGCATGGCGGATAGACGCGGGTCTACGGTGGCCGCGACACGACGAGACGGACGGTAACGGGCTAGACACGACGTTCGACGCGAAAATCTCGAGAAATGAGACACGTGGAAAAATCACCGACCTCCCGTCGGAACACCCGTCGTCGGACCATTGTCGCACGACGCGATGCGAGAACAGTGTTCTGACTGCCGCGACCGGTGTGCCGTGTGTACGGAGGAATGCGTGCGTGCGTGCGTGCTCCATAGGTACGCCGCCGCCGTCCTCCCGCACTCACGCCTCCCTCCGCCTCAGGAGTAGTAGTAGTAGTAGTAGTAATAGTAGTAGTAATAGCAGTAGGAGGAGGTGCTCCGCTCCTCGCCGCGCGAAGGCAACCTGCGCGCGCGGCAGGTATACGCGGCGACGGTCACACGCGCACGCGAGCGCGACGGAACGTCCGCGAGTGACTCACCTTTTCCCGAGTCAACACCACATTGTTGTTGTTGTATATACTGTTGCGCGCACACCTCTCCACGCTGCTGCCGCCGCCCCCCTCGCCCCCCTCAAAAAAAAAAAAACTCGCCTCGGGGCCGCCTCTCGATCGGCACTCTCTCTCTCTCTCTCTCCGCGTTGCCATCATCCTCCCCCCCCCCCCGCCTCCCATCGCTGGCTCGCTCGGTTTTATATAATATTATACCTGTCTCCGCCGCGAGAGACGACGCACCTGTAAGACCGGTTTCGGGGCGGCGGACGGCCGGTCCGATGTTGCCAAGCGGGTCGTCTTTTGTTTCGGTTCCTCCGCCCAGCCGCCGCCGTCGAGATCGTTCGAAAATTCAATATCGTAACGGTTTTTTTTTTTTTTTGAAATATTATCCTCCCGCCCCTAGTCGTCGGAGCCGGATCGACTAGTCCTTACGACGACGTGTTGTTGAAACACCAAGTACTCTGGTTTTCGGTGTTTTCCATGTCTGCCACTCGTTGCTATTCGCCATCTTCCCCCGGCCCCCGCGAACTGTATAGACGGCGAATTGACAATAGTTTGTTATTCGACAAACGTTCTTAGCAATAGCGAGAGTTCGGTGTGTGTGCTTTTCGTGTCACGCGACCAAACGGCTTACGCAGTCGATTCTCGGAACACCGCGCGACCCTTGTGAACTATCGTCTTTTTACTATGTGTTTTGGTGTCGGACGTCGTCAAGGCGACCTCGCGACGTCGGTTCCGGAGAGTCTAACTCAGCCGTCGGGCCGTTTACTGTTTATTCGCAATCGTATACGTTTCATACGGGCATTCCCGAACGCGTGGCCGCGCGCCGCACGCCGTGCGAGACTTGGCACGCGGAACTTAACCTCCATTTCCTTCCCCGTCGTGTGAACGACGACGCGAACCGCCGCCGCGCCGGTCGCCGGCAGGACGAGAATCGCGTTTACGGGTCTGAATAATAATATTTCGTGCACCGGTACGCTTTAGGAAAGTGAAAACGGACGGAAGCTCTCTACGTCGGCGATAGTTCTGCTGTGTGCGGGCGTTTATTTTTTCTCTCGAAATCTCCATTGAATTGACGGTTCCGGTAAAGATTTCCAAACTATACGTTTACTCGGCTGAAACTTGGACGAAATTCCTCGATTCAAACGAGGCCCCAATGACCGTGATACGTATAACACAATGAGTGTATTTTTCAATTATTTTTCTCTATATTTTATACGTATTGAATCCCGACGAAACATAATCGTCACAAACGACGGCGTAAAACTACAGTTATGATTATGAAGCATACTGAAACCGATCGTAAACGGCAATCGGCGATTGCAAAAACGAGCACAGACCGCAATATAGGTTATGTGAAATGTGGTCGATAAAATCACGTTACGCGTAGACATTGCTTGTTAAATGTGGCGATTAGTAATAGTAATGAAATTTATAACAACATGTTATAGTTAAAGGTACGACGCTCTATTGTTTCGGTATTTTATTACATTATTTTATCTACGACAAGAGAACCGAAAAAGCTGTAGTTTACTTGTTTCCGGTTGGTGTTGACTACTTTTATAGAAAAATCGTTTTGTTCGCTTTAATGTTTTTTCCTCCCGATGGATTTCATCGGTATGTATTTGCGTCGTGCCGTGTCCCAATAACAAAAAAATACATTAAAGGGATATTGTTTTGAAATTGCCATAAAATTTACACGAGATGAGACCGTTTTTTTTTTTTCCGAATAACGATTGAAAAATAAATACATTATTGCGATAACTATCAATTTACATTTTTAGGTTCCTATACCGATCCGTTCGGTCGTCATACGTTTCTGGTGCGAAAATCACTAAAAACCTACCCTCCGCTACCCCTGCCGCCTATGTATATAAGTCGGTGATTTCAACCGAAACACAGCAGCGTTGATTATAAAATATAATACTAATATCAGGTATAACAAAGACCTTTATTGGACCCTTATCGCTCTTGGTTTTTTTATTTTTTACAGCCCGAAAATAATTTCTCTACACGCTGCCGCGCTTAGTATCCCTGTAATCCTGTATGGAATGCACGTGTCCCTTTAGACGGAGTGAAAAAAAAAACGAATCATAAAACGTAGGCGTGAAATTTTATATTGTAAATTACACGAAGAACTTTTTTTTTACGACACCGGACAGGTAGAGTTGTACCGTTTTAACGTACGCACACGACCTGTTAATTTTACACGTTTTTTTTGTTTTTCATTTTCATAAAACTCACGGGCTCCCGAGAGAAAACGAAATCGGCATTGCTTTTTAAAAGAAATTATACCCACCAACGCGTGGCGTAATAAAAAGGTAGACCACGTCGTCGTCGTCGCACCGCGGTACACCTGTAAAAACAAATAAAATGTTTTATATTTGTTCGAATATATCGCAGTCTTTTTCTTTCTTTTTTGGCTGCTCGTAATGGTCGTAAGTCTCACATAAACATGATTATTGAAAATACTTCAGGAAAATCAATCAATCAAGAGACTCCGGTAAAATTATTCAATATTGCGATTATTTCGTATAATATAATTATGATTTAATTTCATATCGTACATACCTGGTACCGTTGATTATAGAATAAAATCAATAGTATATATATGTGATAGAATATAATCAATGCTAGTACCTATACATTCCGTTGTGTCTTTGTACACTGCAGCAGCACGGCCAATCACAAACGATAGAAAAAATATTTCTTAAAAGCAAGACAATAACGTGAGTCGTATTAAAACGTAAAAAATCGTGGTAAATATTGTATGATAAAATCGGAAAAAAATTTTTAGCTCACGAAATTCGATTTGAAAATAGTTTTGATTCATAAATAATTCGTAATTCTTAATATATCACTGCGACGGTGCAAGTAGATAGGGCGAGTTATTTCATTAATCGCCGCGTGACATATTATGCACATGACATTCACACTATGTGGAGAATGAATTGTTTTTCGTCATACTATAATATTATCATAGTTACTATATTATTTTCATTTTCGGCAGTTTTTGATATGACTTAAATAATAAAATAAATATCGCCTCAAGGTCGAAAGTTTTTCCTCGTATTTACACGTATACGATTTCAGTATTAAAATTAAAAATCGTCTGAAAATCACCCAATCGAGTAGAACAACAAGTAAAATATTATATTACCTGTAGAAATTATATATATAAACGTTCTGAACTTGGTACGTATTTGATAACTTAAATTTGTATTGCTTAGACTGAGACAATATTGATCATTTTGCCGGCGCGTGTTTTGCAAAGGCCCTATTAAAAATTGACTATTAGATTCAGAGTGAAACGAGTAATCTATTGATTTTACCGTAATAATATGTGTTTTATTTTTTTATTTTATGTCTGTCGACTACTTTTCTCCCAGAAAACGTGGTCCTATCAAAAACTTTCCGGGAGGTTTTCGATCTCAAATGACATCTAGTTGGCGCGTCGAAGAGGTAATTTTTCGAATGGCTTCATTGAAAACCAAAATCGCCTGTATGTAGTAAGAAAAAAAGGAGGGTTACTAGATATCAAAACGATTTATCGATAAACAATAAGAACGCAGATATAAATATTATATTGAATTTAACAGTTTAAATCGTATTTTGATAATATTCACCACTCATTATTATAATTTATAGATAATCGTACCCGGTATAAAGTTGCATGCTTTGATTCGTTATTGTATTTGAATAAACGCCGAGAGAATTTCGACATTTTTCATAATAAAGCTATAATCTCACTCGTTATCGGTTAAAAATTAAGAACATTGACGTAGAATCGTAGATACACGTCATAAAATGTGTATTGATATAATGAATTATGACTACGTAAAAATGTACGACACTTTTTAAACTATTTTTCGTTGTTTCGGTATTCACGGTACAAATATGACGTACATTATCGAAATACCATATCATCGGCATAAAACTACGCTTACAACAAAAGTAATTACAATAATGTAGGTTATTTATATGCGTAATATTTACATACATATAATATAAAGAATGGTGTTTAGTGGTACCTAATTGACGAATCTAAATGAAATCGCGGAATTTCAAGCACACTTAAAAGTACATTATAAATTTGTATGTAAACGTCGCCAAAACGCCGAGTATAATATAGGCTATATACGCATATCTTTGTTTTCGCGTTCGACTTGGTTACATTTTGCTATCGCGCACGTGTTTATAAAGCTTTGGTTGTTGGTGAAAAACTCGCGAAAACGATGTGTTTGTGTTTGAAACTTTAGACGCTAAAAAATAGATGACCGGGCAAATACATCCCGCGTTATATGTACAACCTATAATAGAGTTACCTACATTGGTTTTTTATTTTGTCAATCGTTTATCGTGCAAGTCGCCAGCCAGCTTTACCCATTGCGTTAAACCAATTAACTCAATTGAATAATGCATAATGGTAATACATTTTTTTTGTCGCCAAAACTTTGATAGAGTCCACTTGAGTTGCAGTTTCAGACATGACGCGGAATACAGGAACTTCCCAATAGAGCAGTGGTTCCCAACCTTTTTTATTCTACGCCCCCCTTTGTATATTTTCGAAACTCTCGCGCCCCCCCCCCCACCTTCTATAACGTCAAAAATATATCACTTTTTTGTGTACTTTACGAAGAAATTATAAAATATTCGGGATGAATTCAATTTTATTGATGATAATAATTATAATTTTTCATATTTTCCCTACATTTTAAAATAAAAAAAATGTAATCAATAAAAATTGTATTTCGTAATAACTGCTTGCGCCTCCCCAGCAATGTGTACACGCCCCCCAAGGGGGGCGCGCCCCCAAGTTTGGGAACCAGTGCAATAGAGACTAAGATTTAGTGACTAAGCACACGGTTTATAATAGGTAGCTACAGAATTAATGAAAATTATCATCTCGATCGTTTACGATTTTTCGCATACTATCTCGATAGCCAAACTAAATTATCATTTGATGGGTCACAATAAATGATCAGTAAGCCAAAATCAAAAGTCATAACCAAAGTTGTTACAACCGAAATCGCCAAAACGACTTGTTTATAAAAAAAAAACAGTACCTATAGTCCGTATTGACATTTGGTTAAACGCAAAAACATGCAAAAATCGCAACGATGACGAGAAAGACAAAAAAAAAAGACAATCACGTTAGAAACCTTGAAAATCGTGAAAATACTGAATATTAATTATTGACCTGTGCCTCGTACTACGTGACTATAAATTATAATATGTTATACCTATACGACTCTATTCGGTATCCACGTTTTCACGATCATTAAGCGATACTTGGTACTAATATGTTATGCCTTTCTAAAAACAACTCGACGATCGCTGTTCCGCGAACTCGTGAACGGAACAAAATTCTCTGCGAAGTCATAATTGCAGTTCGCGGTATTCGGAGTATGAACGGTTTTTTAAAATTTTTTTTTTTGCGAAGCAATCGAATGCTGTTTTTTAAGTACAGAGATATTAATAACGTGCTAATGGGGTATAAAATACAGTGTGTTTGACAACGTGTAAACGGTATACGGGGTTTGGTAGGCTTTTTTTTTTTTTTTTTGTAATAACCCAATGAACTAATTAAATCATAACACTCGAGAACGTTGCAATTATCATTGCAAGCGCATTGAGTTAATGGGACGTGTATTAAATTATATGAATGAAAAATAGTTTCACCCCCTCCAAAAAAATACAATAAATTCTCGAGTTTCAACTACATATAATAATATAATATTATTAACATAACGATTATAATATTAGAAAAACGCGAACGATTTCAATTCGTCAATTAATATCGTCTTTATTCCTCGGTCCCTCGTTATCAACGGATAAGCCGCGTTGTGAATTGACGATTTTCGTCGTGAATTTCGACAGTTACTATTATAATAATAAATTAAAAGCGTACGGAGCTCTGTGCGTTCGTGTGCAAACTTGTTATTATACGTCACGTAACGTACAAAGTGCAGCAGGCACGTGGACAATAATATATTAATAACGTCTTTCTGAAACCGGCAAGGTCGTCAGAGTTGGCATACGTTTTCGCGGCTCGCGAGAATCCGCGCCATTTCGTTCACAGATTTCAAACACTATTATTCGCTAGCCCGCGAACGTCGACGCTGACGAATCGTTATTAACACATTTCGGAAGACCTTCGCGAAATCCCCACCGAATTCTGTCTCATCGCGAGTCATACATAGGATTGTGGCCATTCGTATTTTCACTTAATTCGAAAAACATCTCTCGTTTCCACTCGCCCCGAACTTCTTTCCGCGTGGCGCCACCACCACCACCACAGAATCGTGTACGAGTTTTCGTATTCGTTGCTCGTGTTTTGTTTTGAAAACATTCAAAAATCGTTCGATGCACTTCTACATCCGACTCGAGATCCGAGTGCAACGCGCTACACACACACACACACACACACACCTTGTACACGAGTACACGCTGAGTTTTTATGACACCGATTAGATATGCATTTTAAGCTTATCTGATTGCTTCGACGCTAAAATGCAATTATGAACACTACTGCCTTACAGGTGCATTATTCATTATTGTCATACGCGAGTATCATTTGGTATAAAATACAATTTTCATCCATAAAAATGAACAAACTATCATTTTTATAATATAAAATTATCCGACACGATAATGGCGAATAAACGATTTTTTCAAGAATTTTTACGAAACGTTTAATGTTACAATAATTATATCGCACTGTGACGCGTACAGTTGAATGTTATTTGTCAACAATCCTGCAATTATTTTCACACACCTGCAATATGCTATAAAAGCGGGCACAACCGCGTGACACGAGTACCCGTAATATATTATATACCGCACTAAACAATAATAATACTCACTTTAACGGCAATTCGATCATTATCGTTTGAGTTTATTTTCGCCGTGACGGCTGGTAGGGTAAAATAATTCGTACACAATAAAGTATATTTCATAAAAAGAGTTTATTAATTAAGTTTTCAAAACGTTTCGTCGTTTCTTCGTCCGCGCAAACGCGAACACTGTAATAAGTGTTTTTTTTTATTTCGCCGACAAGCCGATGTCACGTTTCAAATGTGTTCAACCGCTTTTGTGTACGCGGTTTTTTTTTTTTTATCCTGTCGGCAATAACGTACTGGAGGTGAAATATTGTGCTTGTTGGGTTTTGGCGTTCGAGCAGACACACGATAATAATGGTATAATACGAAGGGGGGGGGAAAACCCCGTTTATTTAAATTAAATTATTATTCTCGGGCGCGACGTGTAGGCAACCTACACGATAATCAAATAACGAACGGCTTCGCGATATACAATAGCATTCGTGTCGCCGTGCATAATTTATTTCATTAATTTGTTTGTGACTTTAGGCGTTCAGAGTGCCGGAAAATGAAAAAAAAAAAAAAAAAAATAGAAAATTCACACGAAAACCGTCATTTATAACGTGAAAAAATACTCGATAATAATGATATTGCCGCCGTGTAAAAATGTACATTGTACTTGAAACCGGGTCAAGTCTTGTAATTATATTTTGCCATTTCTTAATACTTGACAAAAAGAGAAAAAAAAAAGAAAAGAAATGATTTGTTTACGACCGTCGTTCTAAGTGCCAAGTTTATAATGTATTATATTGTGTTCTAAGTACCGAAACGTGTAATCTGCAGTGTTTCGAGTGAAGAAAATAAATGACGCCGTTAAGAAATAAAAATTATTCTTTATTTCAATTATTATGAAAATAAAATCGAGATTTTTGAGACGGGCGAAAAATAAATTAACAAATTA
The DNA here is from genome assembly GCA_948098885.1 of Drepanosiphum platanoidis. Lineage (NCBI taxonomy): Eukaryota > Metazoa > Arthropoda > Insecta > Hemiptera > Aphididae > Drepanosiphum > Drepanosiphum platanoidis. The sequence goes on along the minus strand of OX402529.1, from coordinate 25,095,427 downwards.
ATATTTGAAAAAAAAAAACACCGATCGTACGGTAAAATATTATTTTATTTTTTTGAATCCGCGGGGTACACGGAAACAGGAGTATACGGACAAACGATTTGTTTTACGTTCTTCGAAACGTTCGACGACGCGTCGTTCATTCTTGCCGCAGTGTTATTATATAATATTACTCGTTATTCCGCTCAAAAGTCTCTCAAAAATGCACTCGCCAATTCAACTGTGAATCCGACGAACGCGTGCCGATCAATAGATCTCGAACGATTTCACTGTTATAACACAACGAAAAACCATTTTGTATAATATATACCGAACGAGTTTACCATGTTAGTTTGTCTCTCTTGAACACGACAATAGTTTGTAGTGTATACTGAACCGATCGAGGATATTGTCCGTCTATTTCATCCCACTAATACCTGTGAACATATTTCGCAAACGGGTAGTAAATATAATGTTTCTTTTTTGATCGGAATTTCATCGTACAACAAAAGAAATTGTGTGAATTCGTGAGTTCCAAAAGTGTTCTAGTTCCTCGCGACTTCTCCACTACGTCTGGATATTGAGATTATTTGTAAAATGTTAAATTTGTAGACTAAAACCTTTATCATTGTGCTAACTCAATATTAAATAATAACTAATTGTTGTAAAATGTCTGTTTTTTTTTTTCACAGAGTGGTTTGCAAACTCACAAACAGCCCAGGCGAACGCGTCATTGAAAACTATCGATAACCAACTAAATAAATCGAATATAAAAAATGATATGACGAGTGGAACGAAACGACGCACAATTCAACTCTCGGCTGTTTGTGTGCATTTTCAATCCGGTTATTTACATCGCACGTTTACGATATACGTATATGTTTCGAGATCAGAATCATCTCATCGGTGCCTGCGCGTTCACTCGATCCCGCCACTCGTGCGACCCCAAAGTGTGTTCCGGCGCCACGGTGGCGTTGGCCAAGACAAAAAAAGAACTCCCGATACACTCGCGCATAGGCTACACATCGATCGTTTGCGACGCATATTATGACGTCAAGCCTACAAAAACGACGAATACGCTCCGCGGACGCTAGTCGTGTAAGCACGGCGGTCTTTAGTTCGATGTTTTTTTTCTACCTCGCTCGTGACGAGATAAAAACATTCAAATCATACATGGTCATAAGTCGGAACTTTATGCTTTATGAACTTTATGAACTTTATGGCTCGGAACTTTATGCACTAAAAAACAATGAAATATGTACATACGCGTATGCACAAAAAAAACTCAAATAATATGCATTTATTATTTCGTAAAAAAGATATATTTTAAAGTATAATTATAAATATTTAATTATAATTATAATTTATTGAGTGGTATATTAGCAGAGACCATAGCTTTGCATAAATCCATATCTCTTTTTGGTCTCTTTTTGATCTTCTCTACGTTTAACAGAACGCAAATGTTTTTCCGTTTCATCAAGTGCTGTATTACACTGGATCTTCTTTCAGAATCGACTTTCGTTTCGCAATATTTGCAAAATAATACCCTAGTGTCAATACTAAAAATATTTTTACCGGACTCGGATACGAAAGTATTTAAACGACTACTTAAATTTTTTCTTACAATACATAAAAACGCATTTATATACTCAAAATATTTAAATATGCAAAATCATATAAATTTAGTAAAATATGCAAAAATACGCAACGTAAATTTTCGTATTTCAATTGTATGGTCCGTGAAACCAATTCGTATCAAATCAGATTTGAAATATGCAGCTTCCTGAGAAAGATGCAAATGCATAAAGTTCCGAGTCGGTAAAACAATCGTTGAAACGTATTTTCAAATGAAATTCGAGTAGTTTTAATAACCGAATATTACCTGAGGCGATGATTAGCATATACCAACTACTTGTCCGGGTGGTAACACAAATACGACGAATGTGGGAGGTACGACGGGCCCCTCGTGATCCTGGTCGCTGGTCGTCGTCGTCGTCGTCGCTTTTTATTCCGCGACGAATGTGTTTGTGTGTGAATTAATCGAGTTTTCGTAGTTTCGTACGCGCGACCAAAGACCGCGGCCGCCGCGAGTCGCGTACGTGACATCAATCACGCTCGTGCCGCACGATAAATAACCATGACATTGGTCGTAATCATAATCGCGGGTAAACTCGACCGCCGCGCACGATCGCACGGTGTCGGTTCGCGACTTGGCGAGATAAACGCAATTATCATAATACACATGTTCGAAAACGAACGTACTGAAACACCGCCCGGCTCGACGTCAATAACAACAATCGTACGGTCCGAAACGCGAGTTTGGGCGGACACTTAAGGCGCGAATAGACTCAAATCACTGGGGGGGGGACGCAGTAGGACCGATGATTTATTACACAATATAGCCGATGAACGCGACGAACAAACTATAAACAATTTGGTTTTTTTTTTTTTTTTTTTGAAAATTCATCGCTTTGCTATCGTTATCGCGTCTTGAGACGTTTAAATCGAATAAGAAATTATCGTATGATCAGTGTCGATTGTGCTTAGGACTTACATCGTCCGCGTGCCTAGAAAGTAAACGCACGTGTATACGTACGATAGCCGATTATTATGCAAAAACATTCAGATTTCGGGGGCGATCGTTTTCATCTAGGGGACACTAATAGATATTATGCATAAAAGCACACGCGCGTCGTCGATCGAGGTGATTCTTATTTTTTAAAATTCAATTTAAAAAAAAAAAAAAACGTGGCGCTCGACGGATATCGAATTAGTCCTCGTAAACCGTTAAAAACAAACTACAAACGTACGCCTAACGTTCGATACTAACGTGCTGTGTGTCGACTTCCGCGGAAGTATAAAGTATACTCTATAAGTAGAAACGCGTTTGTATTTTACCTTTTTTTTTTTTATTCAAATAGAAAATGTTGCGGTCACTTCGCGACAATTTGGAAACCGCGACGGACTGCGTCGCATTCGAAAACTAACAACGCAACATTCAAAGTTCGACCATTCGGTGGGGCGGCTCGTGACGTTCAAAGTGGGTTATTTATTATTACACATGTCCATTAAAAGCGAACCGGTCAAATTAAAATTCAAAATGTCCTCATTACGATACTTTTAATAATTTTTTCCAAAACAAATTTTCAATAAAACGAAATAATACATTCATCGGAACAATAACGACTAAAATAGAAAATGCGATAATAATTAAAATAACGCGCACCAAGAGGGGTCCTCCGTTTATTCGCCGATTCAAACAATCGAATTGTATTTTACTCGGATTGCTCAACATAACACTCTTATTACTCGGCGAACGTCCATTCCGGGTCTGAGGGCCTTTAATAACCCGGCTCCGCTCGTGTGCAGTTTTTTGTCTTTGTGACTTTTTGTTACTTAAAAAACAATTAGGTCCATCTGAATTTGGTATTAAAAACACTTAAAAAAATGCAACTTGTATTGCGCATAAAAATGTAAAAATCATCAAGAAATGTGTATTTATGTATTCCCCATCTCCTCCCGAAAACCGCATGTCAATCTGATGTCACTGGACAGAATTATTTAGTGTTACCTTTAAAAAGAAACACACTGTATATCTCCATGGCAAAACAATAATATTGTTGAATATCGCGCGTGCGTGCGTGATTAATATTGTGCACTTGAGAGGCCATAACTCCGGAACCACTAATCGCACAGCGTACAAACTTCACAGAAACCATCTACACATCAATCCTAATATGCCCTGAAATTTTCATCGAAATCGGTTCGGTGGATCTCGAGTTATAAAATTTATTAAAATGTACATCGATTATAGATTTAGATTCGGGAACGCAACAATAATAATAATTGTCTGTAGTACAACGTGCAGACGTCTTGGATCTCGTAGACAATGTGTTTTGAAATCGGTCCGAAAACGATGCGATCGTCATGCCCTATTTTTGGGCTCGGAACTTTACCGCTTTCAGAGAGCAAAGCGAGCGGCGCGATGAAAAAACCCGCAGCAATTGAGCCAGCCGCTCGTCGAGAACACTTTGAAAAAGCATTCTTTCAGACGGCCGTGGTTCGGCTTTGTGTACATGTATATTATACTCGAACGAAAAAGTATTTTGCGTTTAAGCCCGGCGGCTCTTGGCTCCGGCGCCGTATTTAAATCCATACAGGTAAGCTTTTTCGAAAAACGTTTTACGAAAGGGTGGCGTGGAAAAAACGCGAGACCGCCGCGCCGTTTAATCGAAATATTCACAAAGTCCGACCGTGTAACTCTAACACCGATAACCATATTATTATCTTTACGCCGCACATGTTCGGCACAAGTACATTTTATTTTATTTTCAACTCGCAATCTCCAATAACAACGCGCACCACCGTGTATTTATATTATACGCAGTTCCCCAAACGGTGTCCTATTTTTTATTTTTCTCTCGCTAAATAAATAAAAAGTCGCCAATATGCTTCCGAATGCTTTTTACTACTGGCGTTTTTAAAATTTATTTCCTATGAAAAAAAAGCGGCAGTTAACACAACACGCGCTAACTCGTCTCGTTTTTCAAGTAGGTATACCTGCCTACACAATTCGAATTCATCTTATTATATTATTATTTTAATTAAAAAAAAATTATGAAAAAAATTAAAACAACACATAACATTTTACGGCGGTTTTTCGTAGTTTTTTTTTTTTGTTTCGCTAGAATTTAACTGCCATTAGTAGGTATAGCCGCGGACGCGATGAAAAAGTAATTAAGTGCTTCTTTTTAATTAAAATAATAAAGTATACTTATATTGTGAAAATTATTCTTTTAGGTCGTTATTTTGTTAACAAGTCTTTTTAGAAATAATAACTGCCCAAGATTAATTAAGTACTCGGTGAAAAATAATAAATTACAATATACAGTGTCACAAAATATAATATAGTAGGCACCTATACACATACTTGGTACGTTTCTTTACGTGTGGGAATTCAAAAGGAGAAAGAGTTTTTTTTTACTTTAATGCGTTATAATGATAATAATAATAATCGGACCTACGCAACGGGACTGTTGTTCGTAGACTATGATTTGTTAGACGAAAACCTTCAACAACTCGGCCTTTGTCAATAATCTTACTACGTTTTAACTTTGTTTTGAAAATCCTTAAAAAAAAAAAATTAAAATGTGTTTGTGTAATTATATTAATAATTCATAACGGGTACACGCGAACGGTTTTTATTGATATTATCGTACGTATTGTGCATACAAGTATATTGATCAATCGAGTTTTCTTTTTTATTCGCCGGCAAAGCGATTATGAAATAATGAACAATAATATTTACATTTGTGATATCCAACTCGTATGGCTGTGGGGAGACACGGTCGTGTCGTCGTTTTGGCTCTTCGATCGAGCGAGAAGTCAAAACCAAGCGATTAGCGCAGTCGTCGGCTGTGAAATCAAAAGAGCAACGTTATTAATTGGCATTCTATATGTGAAAAAAAAAAATCGTATCGATCGCGTTTCGCGGAAAATAAATTATACGAGTTATGGAATAATTAACGAATCGGAAGAGAGAGAGAGGGAAAAAAACCGCCCCGACGAAAAGCTATCGGATTTTTATATAAAATCAAAAGCCGCGGGAGTAGCGTGCGCGCGGGACCGCCCCCTTCAAATCCTTTGAAGACGTCCTTACTACGTAGGGATCATACTATAAATAATATATAGTACTCTATATACTTTTACGGTGCACTCTATGGCCGCGGCATAAAATTTTAATATTATGTAAAATTGTTTTCAGCCGTTTTTTCTTCTCTTTCTTTTCGCAAGTGTCGCGCCGGCAAGTACCTACGCGCGTAATAACAAGTAGGTTGACAAAACGTCTCCTCACAAGCGAATCTCGTCCCGTTTTTCAACCGGTCTCCGTCGACGAACGGAATTTTCTCGCCATCAGGAGAAGCTGCTTGTCCAGGAGATTTTTTCCACACCGGCGGCGACACGAAGGACCCGTCTTTCGCCTAGATCAGGGGTCGGCAATTAATTTATATGGCGGGCCAGATATTTAAAAAAAAAAAATTTCGAGGGCCAAAAAAATCTTAAACATAATTTTATCATTAATGTATTTATTTTTGTATTAAAAACACATTATTTAATATTTAATTATTTATAAAGTAATAATACATTCATACTAATAATAATAAAATTTAATGAGAAAAATGACATTTCTTTTTTTGAGCTAATTTTTTAAAATCTGGTACTCTTGGAGAACAACTGATGCGTAAAGTGTTTTCAAGGTGGTGATCTGTTAATCTTAAACGGTATCGGTTTTTTAAAAACGTCATTTTTGAAAACGAAGTTTCACATACATAAGTGGAGCCAAACATAGTAGCTAATTTTATGGCAAGGGTTTTACAGTTCATGTATTTATCCAAGACATGTTTTATCCAAAAATCTTCAGTAGACGAAGTCTTATTCATTTGCAATGAAATATCAATGGATATATGGGAAAATTAAGAAAATTTTTGGTGGTCCATATTTTTTCCTTCCGCGGGCCGGACATGGCCCGCGGGCCGCCTATTGCCGACCCCTGGCCTAGATCGTCGTCGCGCGTAACTCTCGTAAATCGTTACGTCGTGTTTTCAATCGGCTCGATTGCCGACGCGATAAACACGTCGTCGCGGTTATCATCGATATTTTGTTTGTTTTCGTACGACGACGACGGACGTCACACACTATATAACTAACGAGGATATTTTGCGTATATTTTAATCTTTGCTCTCTCTCCTACACGAAAACACGTGCGTTTCAAACAAACGCGCACAACAATAATAAACACGAACAACCCGAGAGATAAATAACGAGAGAAAAGCTATATCATAAAACATCGTCGACGATTACGGTCTCTTCTTTCTTCATTATTGACGTGTTCGGTTTTATTTTAACACGTTTTTTTTTTTTTTTTCCTAGCTTTTTTCGTTGCGCAATAATTATTATCAAAAGTCGGTACTTACTGCGCAGTGCCCTCTCGCAATACCGATAAAAACGTATACGTGAGCGATGTGTTCCGTTTCCCCTTGAAATAAGCGCGCGCGCGCGCGCTACACGCACACGCACACACACAAGTTGACGAGGGAAATACACGTTTCTGATATAATAACTCACCGAAAGAGATTAACAATACGAGTATTTTTTTTTCACACACACATATTGTTATCTAATGCTGCATGTGATGGATGCTTCCTCTATTAATAATCATTTATTATCACTAATAGCATTATTAACAACAATTAACAACACAGATTTCTTGGTTTTTTTTTTCTTTCCTTTTAGCAAAGTTCAAACCATCCGACAAATTTCTTGAACTTTGATATCGCACCACATTAACGTGGTCAAGACGCAGATCCCACCGAATAAAACAATTAATAAAGTGTACAGAAAATAATTAATTAAATCGATTCAGCAGCGTGCACACACTTCGTTCCGAGGACGACGACGACGTGTCTAGAGAAGTTTTTATCTCTTTGAAATTTAACGTTTCCTCTACTGGTTTTTCTCTTTTTATCATCAAAAATGACGTTGGATAACATATAAAATAAAATTACACGAGTGTTAAAAACGATTGAATTTTATATAATATATGAAAAAAAACCAATAACGTACTCGATTTCAATGCATCGAACTTGGGAAGCAACGCGATGATCATACACTTCTTTTTACACAATTTCGAGTCTGAATCGATACTTGGATTATACGTTGAAACTGTGGGGCTTCACACAAAGTATTGATTGAGTGCAAAGATTTGTTGCCGACTTTCCTATATATCAAGGAAGCTCACGATTTGGGAATCATTGGTCAAAGAAGTCTAACTGGATGGAAAGTTCTAATACAGACAGCGTACATGATACATGAAATACATAGACATACACCAAAATCACAACAATAAGTTTTATTGTATTTTCTATTTCATAATTAAATACAATATCATGTGGAAAAAAATATAATAATAGTTTTTTAAAACTGTCTAGGATTTGATTGTCTATAAAATTTAACTATTGGAAGGGAGGGAGTAGGGGTCCATCAAAATACAAATAATACAGTTACATAATTTCTTTTTAAATAATACTTATCAACTAAAAATTATTGGATCACAATATTTGGTACGCTATCAAACGTAAAATATTGTAAAAATCAACGTCGTTTAAATAATAAATTAAAAAGGAAAATAAATCATACAACATAATTATACAATTTTTCTCATAATAACAAATCGTAGGAACACAAAATATGCCGCTATACAAAACACGACCACACACACCATAACCCGCGTTTTTTTTTTTTTTTAAATAAAAATTTTCTTTTCTTTTCAAATAAACGAAAATAAAATAATAGTTTTGTAATACTCTACGGGGGGGAAAAAAAAAAAAAAAAAAAAAAAATTAAAATTAAAAAGGTCTTTTGTACTTTAATAATCACATAAATATTGACTTGATAATATATATATAATAATTTTAATATATAATTTTTTTTTTTTTTATACTCTAAACGTTATAATCATTGTGAAAAAAGAATATTATTTTTTTATCGCGTGTATTTATTTATTTAATTGCACTGCGCTTATCACATTCGTTTCCACATATACATGACGTTTTTTTTTCACCTTGAAAGGAGCATGGAATCGACTTTTATAATATAAATAATATGTCATTAGTTATTGATTGCTTAATAAATAAATAAATAAATAAATAAATACATAGATACATACATAAATATACTCACATTCATGCACACAAACATACACATTACAATTAATACACATGCATGTGTATACATAATATATATTTGGAACTAAAATATAATACATAAATTTATATATACATATATAATATGTGTATGTATATATGATAATATATTATAGAAAAATTTCTTTGTTTTTTTTTTTTTTTTTGTACATCACAATTTATTAGGTACAAAATCGTCGTCTCTAACGTTATTATTATTATTATTATTATAATTATTATTATTATTTTTAAACATAATTATTGCATACATGTCTATTACAACACTGGGAAGTTAGTGATCTAATAATTAAAACAATAGCACATATATACATACACACAAATACATATTATATATTATATTCGTATGATAGTTTTCAGATTTGACCATATTACATAATATAATGATAACGTGTGTGTGACTTAATACAAACAAATAAATATTTAATAATACCTAACGGTAATGCACATATTGAAAAGGAAATCAGTATATTACCATGGGAGAAGAATTTGAGATCATATCTGTATGGTATATAACATTGAATATAGTGTTACAAAGTGAGCAGTAAAACAGGATACAGAGGGTTGAGCTTTATCTCTAGATGGAATACAATAACATAGTGTTGACCAGTAGTTGTTTAAACAAGTTATCTACCAACCACATAATACATGTCTCGAAACGATTAGAAAAATATAAATAATAATAATAATACAATCATAATAAATTAATAACAAATAAAACAATTTATTACATTGTTATTTAAAAAAAAACAAACAAAAAACTATTAAATAGTTATACATTTATTGTGACATACAGATATGATTAACAATAGCATTATTGTGGAGGTGTACAATGAATTATTACCATTTCAAGAGTTGTATAATATGGTTTATATTAAATTTAATTTGATATGCTATATATTATTGGAGGTAGATACTGCTTGTTTTACTGATAACATACATTATGTATACAGAGAGCCGTGGCGTTTTTTCTCCGCGTTAACAATATAAGCAATCAGTAAAAAACCATGGTGCGCTCTGTACATATTATATATATACATATATATATATATATATAAGATCACAAACCGTTTTTGAATTTTTATTTTAAGGATTTTTCACAAAGTTCGTAATAACAATTATTGCTTTTACATTGACTACTGAATACCGTGTTATATAAGTTAAATAGAATATGTTATTTCCATTTATTATTAGGTATGCTTACATGCTAAATATTTGGTCTGTCATGCTTAAATGCAAGACAAAAATTATCACAATATAAATATATTATCATTTTAAGTGACTAAAATTATTAATGATTTTTTTTTATTATTAATATTATTATTATTATTATTATTCTCTCTAACATTACTATTAAATTATAAGTCCTAAAGGTGCTTGATTGAATGTTACGAACTAGTTAATCTAGGAACTGATCGCGCTAAATTATTAAATCCAATGGGATTATACGTAACATTAATAACTAATTGTAACACAGAAATGTAAAAATTATTTTTAGTCCGAACAGTGCAAACTGTAGATGTTTTTAATGATTCAGTCATATTTTTTTTACAATTACGTTATGGTACGTTTGAAAAAGAAAAAAAGAGCAAAAAGAATAAGATACATAATAAGTAATTTGATGGTCGATATAATTAAAATACCTAAACCATAGTAGGTATTTACCTGTAGAATTCTGTCATTATTTTATAGGTCACACACCTTTCGGATGAGAATATTTTGTGTCAACAGGAACTGTGTATGCCGTCTGTGCATTGTGTTCATGCAAATTTCATTTGGTGACCGGTACTTGGACAACAAAATGCATCAGCCGAGTGGGCAGACTGCCTGCATTCAATTGGTAAAACTCAACTAGTTGTAAAAGGTCATAAAATTTTGTCACACCGTTGTCTAGTGTAAAACAAACTTGATCGTTTATTGGATCCATTTGCTGCGAAAAAATCAAAAAAAAAAAAACCATATAATTTTCTGGAATAATCAAAAAGAAGAAAGTGGAAAATATAAAGATAATACATACTGCTACAATAGGCGTATGGACAATTTTACCGCCACATTTGAATGTTAGTACATAGGAGCCACATTTACTTTTGCTTTCACGGATTAAAAACACCCTGAAAATGTAAACGTCGTATAAGTCGAATTGCTTGAAAGTTTACCAAACACAAATATCAGGTACTCACCCATCTTTGTTCCCAAGTCCATTAAGAACATTGGCAGCTTGATCACGGCTCATGTTTTTATGATACCATGGCTGAGATAAGTGAATATCATTTTCTAATTTGGAAACGGCTGTTTGAAGACCCGGAGTCGTTCGACCACTGGACCGCCAACTCCGCCGCACACTACCAGTCTCCGCTTGAGCTATGGCAAGTGCTTCTTTGGGATCTTCTACAATGCGACCGACGTTTCCGGAAAAGTCCATGGCTACGTGAGATCGCACGCTCTCGTTGGGCAACGGCTTCTTATTGTATTCATATTCATTAGCCTCATTGTGCTTTTTCACAAAAGACCTGTAGTTATCTCTTAGTTGCTTGCCGTACTATAAACATTATGGACATCGAACAAGTTAATATCGATACGGCGACAGATGACAAAAACCGGCAGGCGCCTAACACAGTTGGACACTCACTTTCGACAATCTCATAGCGCACATCCAGTAAGACAGCGATTTTTTGGAATTGCACGCGATGTACTGCTTGAGACCGTTGGCGTCCACTAAACACAAGCTGTATTCTGTAGGAGCACCTGTTAACTTCTTATTCGTCGTGTACACCCTGAAGTCACACAGGTACGCCCAGGTTTGTAGCGGACATTTATCACGTGAAACGGTCTGCAAAAAAAAAAAATAAAAACACATAAAACACATGCTGAGAATCCAGAATATATTGTTTGTTATAAAAAAAAAAAACGAAAGACTAGTCGGACGCCACTTATACTAGTGTATTCGTTGTAATAGAAAATTAGTGAATCATATTACCTCGCGAGATCGACGGGCTATTGTTCTAAGAAATGTATAATAGTCGTTTGAAAAAAATGTGTCTACGGTAATTTATTCCGCAGTATGAATGCGAATTCAGCTGGAAAACGAGTAGACCAACTAGTGATTTCGAACATTCATAGGACCTACCTCAACGCGAAATGTAGAGAACGCGCGTTTGCATATAATCATGAAAACTATGATCCGCGTGCAAGTCTGTCGCAAATAGATATTAGCGTTTTCGAATTAAACATAAATTAAAAAAAAAAAAAGACAAATAATAAAAAACGAGACATAGTCGGGTAGTTGGTGTATATAGGTATAGTACTACTGCGTAACGTACAATGATTAATATTCAATGGTTTTAAATTGTAATTACAAATCGTATCAAATATATGTACAAGCGAACAACCGAACACGACCGACCGGCAGCCGACTAGAACGTGATTACCTTCATTGATAAGGCATTAAGGCGACATCGGTGCACCGACGGAGAGAGAGAGAGAAGGAAAAAAAAAAAAAATAAAAACGTTATCTCTCTCCGATAGGATAATCGACTTTTTTCCCAATCAAAACTCGTCGAAGGTAAAGGCGAACGAAAAAAAGAAGAGAAAAAAAGTAATAATAAAAAATAAATTAGGTATTTATATTCATAGTTTCGTTGGAAAATCCGACGATAAAGTATACGTCGTCTCCGAGGGCGTTTAAAACCAACGGCGGCGTTCGGAATAAAACACGTGGCGCAATTCGTTTGGAACACACTAAAACGTCCGAAAACGTTGCCCGGAAAAATAAACAAGTTGCTCCGCTGGTGGTGGTGGTGGCGAGAAAATAAGTACGCGCGCGGCACGGGGTCAGCTATAAATTATTTTTATGTTTTATCTAGAAATCGCGAGCGCGCGTGCACACCACACCGTGCACGACCGACGAAATGTGTCGAAAACGCGGAATATCGCCTCGGGACGGCCGGAGCACAAGAATCGTACGGCGACGATAATGTTGCATTACGAATATTATTATAGTCGTTCCGTAAAAAAATATGCAAAAACACGCCCGACGGATGATGATAATAGTTTATATTTACTAATAATAGTTTTGATAATTTGAAAATGTCCGGAGAACGCCGCGCCGCCGCTGCGTCCACACGCGCGTACGAATTTCGTTCGTTTTTCTTTCTTTTTTTTCTCCTAATCGCCGAGCAGCACCGCACACGGACACGGTGGTATAGTGGCGTGTGGACGCGACGATTTCAGTAAATTACTCGCGAGTCGTAAACATTTCTTCGGGGGAGGAGGCGGCGGCGGCGGCGGCGGCGGCGGAGGAACGCCGGGAGGTTTAAGGACTCGCCACTTGCCAGGAACGTAATAAAATCTAAATATACTATCCCGAACACACATTTCATACGCGAAACCGGCATCACGGCCATAAAAAGATCACAGTAGAGAGAACTATCGTAAAAAGACAATTATTATTATTATATTATTATTATTACTACTACTACTACTACTACTACTACTACTACTATTATTCAAAGCGAGTAAAACACTATATATACGACACTCGTACGTTTTAATACGAGAATACGGCCCAGCGCGAGCACACATAACGATTGTTCCGAGTCGGTCGACGTGTGTACGTAACTATATATTGTCACTTACCAATATAGGAGTCGGGCAAAGTCGTGCTCTCGTACCCGCGCGGCGACCAGTAAATAATATTACCGCAGTAACGACGAACTTATGAAATCGCCGTTTTCCGACGCGTCACGTCGACAAATAACAATAGTCGTCGGGACGTACGCGCGCGCGTTATGAAATGTAAAAATGATTTAGTTCCAATTCGGACGAGTGAAAACAAGACGGTTTTTTAGATAATATGGAAATGGTTTTCGATTTTAACGCGTAACTTTCCAATCGCAATTTTCGCGGGCACATAGTCTGATGTTATTCAACTTTTACTAATAGCCAACAGTTGCCGTGTGTAATTTTTGATTTCGAGAGAAAAAAAAAAACGACGGACGCTCGGCAAACGCTCTCGGCAATCGACTGACACTGACTATTCCAACCGGTCCGAGTGTATAATATTTATAGCCGACGGTTGAAATTCAACTCAGATAAGTATAATCCACGACACACGACGGGTAAAATTTATCGTCACGGGCGGCTATCACTTCTGCCGTGACTATCGAAATAGATTCGCGATTCGGTAACTTGGGAAACACGCGCGCTCGATAAAACACGCACGCCCGCACCGCAGACTCCGTTTTGCCAAGTCCAAATTTGGAAACAAAAATATACTCCGCGATACGAAATTTCATCCTCGACGACGGCATTATATATGTATATTATTGTTGTTATCGGGTGCGGCGGCGGCGACGACGATTAGGAACGAACTCGGGCCGTAATTTAAAACTCCCCCCCCCCCACCTCCCACCATCGCATGCGTCGGTCGACTCGTTAAACCAAAGACGAGAGAGGGTTGGTCGTCGGCGCGAAATTTAATTTCGAGTTCCACGTCCAGTTTACTACGTTTAATAACTGACAAACTAATAAAAAAAAATTAAACCAACTCTAACGAGCTTAATGTGCTTTTAACCGAGAACAAGGAATTGTTGCCAATTCCTGTATGTTGACAAATGCATTACAATGAACACATTGCGCCGGCGAATATTATTAAGCGACGGGTTTTTAAAAACCCAACCGATTTGCCGATAAAATAGTAACGATAATCGTAAATTAATTTGTACACAAATTATTATTAATAATAATGTTGATACTAACGCGCAATAATTATTTGAAATAATAATGTTCGCAATGTGTATTGAAGTAATGTTCAATGTACGATCGATAATTAGATCAGACTTTTATTACTACACGGGTACTTGAAAACATCTTACGATCGAAAACACCAAGTATTCGTTTCACGTGGAAATAAAAGTCCATAGAAATCGACACGTATATTTTAAAATCAAGAAGATCGTTTCCATTTTTCGTTTCCAAATTTTCGTTTACTCTAAGCAAACAAACAAAGTAAGTTTTCTTTTCACATTTCTTATTCAGAAGATAATGTGTGTTTGAGTTACGGACAGTTTAACCTTACGATGAAAAAAAAAAAATCACGAATCACATTGTTCGAACCGTCGCGCGTCGTCGGGTCAAATGAGAATCGCCAAAGAACGATGCGAGTTGTTCGACGGAACAAACAAAATACGAACGATGTTCAGAATTTAACCTATTAAAAATTTAATTTTATTATATCACTCGAATGCCATGAAACTGATTAACATTTTGCACATGCATATACGTAATAGTTTGTTAAGTATAACATAATTATGGAAAATAAAGAAATCGCAATGCTGCAGTGTACGTTTTATTAAATCAGAACGTTAAAGTACCCATGTACGTATTTCGTAACTCGATAAAATTATTCCATGAATATTAAATTTATTCAATGAGTTTAAATTTAAAAAAATTAAATCATATTAAATAAAATTGACAACAGTCTTTTTCTGAGACAGAAAGATTTGAAAGTCTGATATCGTGGATATATTTTAGCTTAACAGTCTGATTTCAATAAAATAATAAATTAAAAGTGTCAAAAAAAAAAGTAAAAATAAAACGAATCGGATAAGAAATGTTCGTATTGGATGCCGCTCGAGACCACATTTAAAAATTTTCGATTATAAAATCAGTTGAATTAGTATATTAAAGAACATTTAACGAGACGGATACGTCTGGATGTCAAATTAAAATTTAATGACCAACTTGATTTAATCACTAACCAAATACATTAAAACGATATTATAAACTATAAATATCGGCGAAATGCAACAGAGACGTTCGATTAAAATGTTTTACACAATGGGAATAGTGGAAATTAAAAATAGCGAAAAAGTATAAAACTTGCAATGGCACAATGATTGTACAATATCGGTACGGCGCATAAGCATTACGGCCGGCCGTTACCCACATTCTATTTTATTCGTTTTTTTTTTTTTTTTTTAATTAGTTTACACACAATCGGCAAGAAAAATTACAAAACTCACGGAGATCGTATTGAACAGCTGTATTAGGCACGGGAACGTCAGAAGTCGGTAGGTCCGAGTGCAATAAAATGCATTGTGAATTGTGATTAATCAACTCCAAGGACGAAACATTAACTCAAAATGGTGCGCGACGGTAAAAGTGCATTTCAAAGATTCGTAATGTACATTAACGTGTGCATGTCCGAGAGAGACGGACAGAGATTGATTAGTATAGATAATAACAAGCGTAAAACCGATGTGCCTCCCCGCCAGGCCAGTGCACATGCAGTTTTGCAGCGAGTTTCTATTGTAACAATAGAATTATCTTCTTGACGACCACCGAACAAAATGTTATCAAGGCTATCGAGGAAACTCATAATGCCTGTATAGATTTAGACGTTTTTATTTTATTTTTTCTTCAATTTAAAGCCGAGAAATTTCAAAACTTAAATAAAGATTTGTTTAGAATTTGTTCGCGTTGTGATAATAATGCCTGATGGATCGGTGTCGGGGAATTATTATGCATCCAAGGCCTCGGATACTAATAATAAAGATAAACATTTGATACGATTTTTTTTCTTCTTCTGCTTTTATACGCGTTGGAGCGATTTAAAATACCTACTCCAGCCACTCCAGGTGTAAATATCATTTTAAAACTAGAAAAACACGAATAGTAGGGAATGATATTCCGAAAAAATTGTTTTTAGAGACGCGATTTAAAATGGTAAAAAAAATGTAAATATTTAACATTTTAATATAATAATAACATGATATTGTATTTGATGAGAAAACCGTGTCCATTATACAAATATAGATAAAGGAGATGAAGGTTTTTATACACGGGCATTAAATACACATTATATAGGTCGATTATTATTATCTATACTTAATATTTATCTGAGATAAATAGCATATTAACAAGTATTATGTATTATAATATGTATAGACTCATTTTTCGAATGTTTCGATTATTTAAACAAAGAAAACCACTGAACAGTTTCCGTCGTTTTTAAAGCTAAATCGGTATGAATTATCAAATTATCACCGACAGTCATTGGCCGTCGCGACGGCTCGTTATGACGGAAAAAAAAAAAAAAATAATAAAAATAACACGGAAAAAGAAAAATACTCGATAGTCGATAAGTACTGTATTGTATCCGTCCGTCGTCGTCATAATTACACGTGAAAAACAAACGATTTTAATTAATTAAAAACAATTTTCACTATGCACGTAGA
This sequence comes from Drepanosiphum platanoidis, assembly GCA_948098885.1. Lineage (NCBI taxonomy): Eukaryota > Metazoa > Arthropoda > Insecta > Hemiptera > Aphididae > Drepanosiphum > Drepanosiphum platanoidis. The sequence continues at coordinate 25,078,455 of OX402529.1, read as the reverse complement.
TTCGGCATGGTGGAAATTCGGGGTTTTTTTTTTTTTGATTTTTTATAGGTCAACGCGGTTAGAGTAGCATAAAAAATTGATACCTCGTAATAATATATATTATTATATACGTACATCATGAGACCTCGACATTTATGCGCTGTATGAAATTTTAATAAAAAAAAAAAAAAGAAAAAACCGTGATATACCTCGTATACACGAGGGGCGCGCGCGCGCGCGCGCGAGTACTTGATAATAATTGTTGAGATAGGTATTGAAAAAACGTCGATTATATTTAATTGTGCGAGGAGTAGAGAGATAAACGAAGCGTGCATGCGGAAAACATCAGTCGAACAAACGAAAACCACCACAATATTATAACTTTTAAACAATTATTAAATTATACTTATCGCCGAAGAAGGCCAGCGATGGGAACGGGGGCGGGAGGGATCGTCGAAAAAAATTTTTATGGAACCAATAAAATAACAGGCAATCGTTGTGCAATCATACGTGGCGCACTCGAGGTGACTACCTACCTAAAATAAATACGATACTCGTGGAGTGCTAGTGGACTGTGTGTGTATATATATATATATTATTATTATAAATTATAATGTATACAGGGCCTTTCAAATTTTTACGCAACGTTTCGAATAATTAGAATCTAGACGGCGAAAGCCATACGTTTTCGAATTACCTATTGATTCCGATGAAAATCTATAAGTGTTTTTGATAACAGTTTCATGCAAATTTGGAACACCACCCCGCAAGTTCTATAAAAAATAAATAAAATATACACTATAATATTTGTTCACACACACAGAGCACACGAACGAGATAATAACGTGTCTCGGCTTTATGTTCCAGGATTTCTGCCCTGCAATCGTCCGTATTCCAAATTCAATTAAAATTATTTAATCGTAAATTTATTATAATATCATTCGAAGCTTATTAATTTACAATTTCAAAATCGTACACTACAACTCTATGCGTGTAGTATCAATGTTATTTATTACTATGGTACAATTTATCATAGTTTGTCTGTGATAACCAAAGCCAAACTCGTTTATTGTGTGAAATCGTAGTATAATATTTATGAATAAATTTAAATTTCGAGCGGAACGAGAACAATAATTTTGTTTGTAATATCTCATTTGCCTTTTACGAGAAAATAAATCCCTAATACGCCACTGACAAGCACATACAAAAACGCAATACATGACACACGCGCAGTGGCGTATTTATATGTAATATATGTAAGCACTCGCCTATAGCGGGACGTTTTAAAGGGCGGCTCGAAAAAAAAAATGAAAAAAACGTTGATAAAAAAATTAACAGCGGCTATATAATTCTGATAAAAAATGTTTAAAAACTATAACGCGATCTCGCCGATGGCTGTTGCTGGTCTACGCGCACGTTATATAACTCAAGTCTTGACGTGTTACTTTAAATAATTTAACGACGAGTTTTAAAGTTAAAAGTCTCTTCTGGAAATCATCCCGTATAAAATCATAATAATTTAATAGGATATTATAAGTTTTATTCGAGTAGGTGTGTAATATTTAAGGGCGGCAATTTTTTTTAATACTAACATGCGAGTGAACGAACAATAATAAGTATGCCACTGAATGTAATAATATACAACAATACAAAGCCGGTTAAAACAATAACGCGCTCTGGTCACATCGTTACACAATATATCGTGGCGGTCAGTCGCCGCTAATGAAGACAAGTTTGCGATTAAATAATAACAGAAGGAAGCCGCCGCCGCGGCGGCCACTGAATAACGGCAAACGACGAAGGCGAGAGAACGTAACAAACTAATAATATTACAGTGAAAATAATTCGTAAAACCGATCGCATACACTTTGGACACCGGCCACCCATGGTGAGCGACAAATGATATAAATCGACTGATCAAAAACGCGGTTGTGTTGGGTAGCTTGTAAAAAGAAAATAATAAAAACTAAAATATTGTCTACTTTTCACACGAAATCCATACGCGCGTAATAGTGTTTCGAGTCCCCCGGAACGAAAAATACCTTTAAATCACATAAAACTATACTTTAAACTTTAAAGTAAGATGTGAATAAAATTTAATCACACTTTTGAAAAGCTTAACAAAACTATGAAAGTGAAAATAAAATAAAAAAACACACTATACTGATGCTAGTACACGAGCTAGTACAAAAACTATGTTGCTCAACAATTGTTTGTCTTTAACCCAACATTTTTCCTTTATTGGCAATTGTACATTTTGCACTTTGTCGTGTATATCGCAGTTCGAGAATATTATTTTACTGTTATTATTTCATAGCATTCTTGTAAATAGAATTTTTCTTTTGTCATATTTCGATGTGAAATGATCATTATTGTTCGCAAGTTCGAAACACACCGTTCTACCGACCGGCGTCCGCGAGGCGGGGGGGGGGGGCAAAATCTTTAGTAAAATATTAATAATTGATTATTTATTTATTATAATGTGTATTGAAAAAGTAAAATCATCAGATAAACTGTGCGTACCGTTTGTCGAAAAAAAATGCTAGAAAGAAGAAAAAATTAAAATCAATAATTTAATTAATAAAACGTTGTTTTTTTTTTATGTGCGAAGCACAAAATTCGTTACGTTACATAGCTCTGGGCCCGTCGTCGTATACGCCGTGACCGATATAAACCAGAAGTGTGGTCAGGATTTTCAAAATCACATTTTTTCACTATCACCTTTCCTTTTTTTAAATTAAAAACAAAACTAGATATTATAATATATGGTATAAAAATAAAAACACGGCCGGTGATGGAGAGCAAGTTTTTCCTCGGGTACACCTTCGTACACGTCATGTATACATTATATTATCCTTCTTCCAACCCCTCCCCCGAGTTTAAAACCACAAGAAACTAAAAAAAAAAAAAACCGTTTTTTTCTGCAAAAAATATAAAAATAATAAAAATAATAAAAAAAAAAACCATACTTCTAAAAGTGTGAAACATCATTGTACTTTGAAGTCGGCTAGACCGCGCGAATTAGGAATACGATTTCGACACGATTTGACGTCATTTTTTCGGTTTTTTCATTTCGTTTGAACAATACAATATATTTTATAATATATGGGAAAATTCGAATACGAATCTTAACGCAATTTTATAAACAGGGAAGGGGGGCGTCGATAAAACAATCATTAGGCTCGGGGAGGATAAATGTGGGGGGTCATCAGTATCTGCGCGGAACACATTTTTAAATTTTTTTTTTTTAACATATTTTCTGATCAGTTTTTACTACAACACACACGGTGCCACCACCGCGCGATGACGACGACAATTCACAGCCGGCGTTGAGACCTTGGCTATATATATATATATACATATATATAATATATATATTATATACATATAATATATATATATATACACGTATATTTTGTGTATGTGTGCAGCGGCGCGGTTATACGATTATCTCGCGCGATAGGCCTCTCTCGGCCATACATTTTCACATGAATAAACTGTCTATTTTTGCCTGACGCTTTTCTCGGCTAGTGGGCGAAAAACTCTGATACAAAATGATGCCGCGTTAACAAATTATTATTATTATGATTAAAATTATACGCGCGCGCGCGCGCGCTCGTCGAGAATGAGTGTGTGTGTGCGTGTAGTACACAATGGTACGCTAATGTGTGTTCGAGTATTTTTAATTTCGAGCTATTCAACAAATTGGGTCGTGATTAAATGGCGAAAAACTGACAACAATTATTTTTTGAGTAGCACACGAAACCCTACGAACGTCGATCTCTTTGTTTTCCGATAAAAAATTATCGTTTTTTTTTTTCCCTCTTTCCTCCTTTTTCTGAACAAAACTAATAAATTTACGATGAAAAAAAAAATAAAAAGAATAGAAGAAGGCACACCTACGTATATTATTTCGAACAGTAAAAATATTTATCAATTTTAAAACTATATCTTCCGAGTTGAATTACCTCTACACAATGTAAAGCAACGGACGAAAATGTTTTAAAGTAAACGTTATAAATATAAACGAGAAAATAAAGATTAATTATTAACATTTATAAATATACATATAAATTAACTTTTACGATTAAATTATAAATGGCATTTATGGTAGTTAAAAGTTATGATAAAGCACACGAAATACGAAGACAAAAAAAAAAAAAACGATCATCAATTATATATATATATATATATAGGATTTAGTTTTCTTAATGACTTTTTCCCTTTAAAATTTTTAATTAAATACTTTTCAATATATTTTGGAAAAATGGTTTTTTTTAAAAATATAATTCGTATGTTAAATTTAGAAATAAACGTATAGTGAAAGATTATTATAATTTTAGTTTGAATTGAAACTAAAATCAATAAATAAAATTTAAAAGTAATATCTCATCACGAGATAAAATTATTTAAAATTCCTACTTTTTGAAATGTTTTGATTTTGAATTTAATTTTAAAATATGTGACCACTGACGGAGTGATTTGAACGTTACCAAAGTCAATTTGATATTAATCATTGGCCATTAATGTATGAATAATTATAACTAGATAATTATCAATATTACGTATCAATTTGTCACATCAAAAAATAAGCATTATTATTATGATTACACAAAAATTATGCCAAACGCTAAAAGAATTAGTCACATCCAAGGTCTTTAAATAAATTAAGCAAGTAATTTTCCGATCGTGATGTCAAATATTATTTTATAAAAATATAGTTAAAAAAGTTTCGTTTGGATTTAGTATTTTTTTCTCCGTTATAACGCGCTATATAGAGTATCAAGCTAAAAAGTAATTTACACTTTGTGTAATATTTTATTATTTGAGCAATAGAATTATGAGCAAAAAATTACATTTTTTTATTGCGATTGTATACATTTATTATAGCTACACTAGAAAAGTATTAATTTTTTTTAAACGCTTTTTTTGTTTCTTTCTGAAAGCAAAAAAAAAAAAAAGAAACGTTTATTTCCATGTGCACGCTGTAGTTTCGAAACAACAATAATTTCTATACCTAAACATCGCGAAATCAAACATTGCAAACCAAAGTAATTCTTCGAGTGTTAAAATGAGATACCAACGCGTTAACTATATTCGTTTGAATTTTCAACAGTCGTGTGCAGATTTTTTTTCTTTTTTTTCTTTTCCCATTCATAATACCTAGATTTATATTAGTCACGATGGAAATATTTTTTGATAGCGTAAAAGAAAAAAAAAACCAGCCTAGTAACTCGTAGTTATCATCGGTACGTTTAACCATAGATTAAATATACTAGATTAGTATACTTAATCTATGGTTTAACCTACTACCCTCTTCAGACAGCCGAGTGCAGCGCAAGTGTAAATAGTTCAGTTTCCACACATTGTATGTACACCTTATAATCAATTAATCGTTTTAGCAATGTGTGTAGATAAATGTGTCATAAATCAAACGCGCGTTTATATATTACGTTAACAAGTCGGCCAAATTGAATACCTCGTTTTCGTCGGTTCCAAACATAAGCCTTTGTGGGGAATCAACCCTATAACTTGACACCTATATTTTTTTCACCCTTCTCGTCGACATTAAAATAAAAGATAATATACATAAATAAGAGAGCACCGTCGCAAATCTCAATTAACGCAATCACATTAAAACCGAACAACCGAAATCATTTGCAACATAATCGTTCGTTGCCATCAAAACTATAACTAAAGATACATAATATACAAGTACATTCTTTACGACATTAATAAAAACGTTATCGTCTAAGAATAGGAGGCAATTAATTAGCTGTTTTAGAATTCAAGAGATGTGAAATACCGATTGCGTTTAAATTTATATGTATTTTTGATTTTCATAACGTACATTATATATTTTATAGAACATTTTCATAATCTAAATTTTACATGTTATTTGTAGAAACGAAACTCATTTAAAAATATAAAAAGAGCTATTGCCAACAATTTGATTTTTTTTTTTTTTTTTAACAGCTCAATCGTGTCGTAACATTTTATTACAAAAATAATCCGTAGAGTAATGCTATAGTAATAAAACAAAAACAAATAATATATATTAAACACATAAAACAAGAGCTGGGCCCAGGAATATTATTCCACGCGAAAAAGAAAGGTGGTGTCTAATTTTTATAGCGAGAAATTGAAAACTAAGAAAAAGCTCCATCATATTATCCGTCACTCTTTATAAAACGTTTTGTTGATTAAAAACGTTTCTCGTATTACGAAGCGTTGCATTCGATTATCTAGCATTTTAATGGAGGTAACCCCATCCATTATCAATGACAAAACGTTATGTTGCCCTCTCGACGAAACAACACTACGGCACGAATTCGCGAACTTGACAACAATTAACTTGTTCGTCTATAAAGAAAAGAAAGAAAAAAACCATTCTCTCGTTATTTACAATAATAATAATAATAATAATAGGTCCGCTGCTCATACGTTTTTTTATTATTTTTTTCGTCGTTCACCGTCTCAGATTTTGAACCGTTTAACAACGTCCTACTGGTATAATAATATTTTCCGAGAGTAGACACGATTATTAGACCTATTCGTTTTAATCGTTGGAGATAAACATTTACGAGGTAAAAGATTCGTTCGTATAGATAAAATGGATCTCACTGAAAAAAAATAAAAAATAAAACGCCCAAAACATAATTAAACATTATTTTAACGTTAATAGGGGGTCGGATTACAAAAGAAACGAATCCCGTGGGATCGCGTTCTGAAATCTAACGAAGTAGACCACATCGTAGGATTTGGATTGGGTTTATCAACACAAATGTTAGGCGCACAACACTATAATAATAGGTGGCTAGAGGTACCTAGAGAAGTACCTAAACTAGGTATTACATTATACAAATATTATTCACACGGCGGAATGGTAAAAGAAACGCAGAAATATAAATTATAATAAGTGGTTTGTCACGATCAGCTGATCGTTTTTTTTTTTTTTTCTTTCTGAAAGTAGGTTCGTAGTACACTCAATGATATTCCATTGGAAGACAACAAACACCAACACCAAACAAACACACACACACACACACATACGCACACAGCGATCTCGTGTATTGACCTACCACAACTGGGGATCCGTTGAGGTAGAACCATTACTCTATAGCGGTACTACATCAGGTCTATTTCGTATACCTGTCCGTCAGCATTTCGAATCGTCTGTTATTTGTTTTCTTATTGTTTTTACAACGAATACGAGAAAACAAAAAACGTCGGCGGATAAGAAAATATAATATTTTCAGTCTCGCGTATTCCTATTTCGTAGGCATCGATATCGACGTGTACGATATTATTTATATTATTTAACTAATAACAATGAATAATTCATGGAACGATGAAAAAAGTATAATACGTACGTAATAATTCGTTAAATTAACGCGTATTCAACTGTGGGGGCGATCGCATCACAAATATTTAAATTTCAAATAAGATTTTCGAGAAATTGTGCGATTCATTTGTCGGATTCAACGTCAGCAACGCGCCTCAAAAGCTGACAGTAGGAGAATATAATATACGTAATAATACGTTTGTGAAAATCGTCCGGAAATTTCGCGCACAAGAGAAAACGACAGGCGAACGAAATATAAATTTACCGGACAAATGTCGTACATCATTGTATGTATTTTCCTACAGTATAGTATAGACATTGTCGTCGTTGCACGCACAGTACACAGTAGCGACGACGACAGTAATAATCATCGTCTATGAACAACACCACCACACACCACTGTCGCCGCGAACGGCCGATAACGGCTTTTATTTCTGTTTCTTTTTAAATTATCATTTAAACTAATGACGAATGTTTTAGAACCAATTAAATATACATTAATACGCACATGTGTGTGCGATCGCACCCTAGTACATAACATACATGCGTGTGTGTGAGTATATACATGTATATTTGTGAAAGTCTCCCAATGCCGGTGGCAACTAGACAAAAGCAGTGCAGTGGTCGTTGTGTGCAAGCGAGCTGTGTATACGCGCACACGTACGGTACACCTTCACCGGCGCAAAGTTATAGGCGGGGACCGAAAAATAAATTCGTGGTCTCTTTTATTAGGTTCTAACCGCAGGTTAAATACGTTGCGGATAGAAACATAAAAAAAAAAAAAAATTGTAAAAGAAGGAGTGGTCAGAATTGCACCGAGAGTGTATGCGAACGCGCCCGCTCGCGCGCGCGCGTGTGTGTATAGAAAATGATAGAGCTGACAGAACAATAGTGTTGGCTAGAATGGGATTTGATTGCAATGTCAGTTTCTAATTATCTAAAAACATTACAGACATATATGTATGCGCGCGCGCGCACGCGCGCGTGTGTGTAAAAATAATAATAATAAATATATATTATAAAATATACATGTAAATCACGTAGATCTTGATAAAAACATAAAATATTGACCGGTTTGATACGGAAATATAAAGAGTAACGTGGCGAGGTATCATCGTTTATTACACATTATACGAATTCCTAATATTGCCGCGATACGACAGGATTACCCAGAAATTAATTACATAAACATTTCGCACGAATCACGTTTAAAAAGCCGTTTCGAATAATTATTATCTATTAAATTATAGTTCGATATTTTTACGAAGATAAAAGCGAATCGACTATACCCGGTAAAGAGTTTCGTATGATAAACCGCAGCCGCGGAGTGGTTCTCCCATAGAAAAGATAATATGAGATTGCGTTCGACAGATGATTCCTAATGAAACTATCAGGTGTGCTGCGGTATAGTTTGGTGTACGTTTTATAAGCGCTTGAGAAATGAAAAAAAAAAAAAATTGTCATAAATTATAATCAATACTTTCGGGTTCATTCTAAGTACTTAAGTCTAACGGCCTTGGCGAGACAAATATTGAGGTCTAAATAATTAAAAGTAAAAGTTTTATAAATAGAAATCTATAAATAACATCATTGCACTGTTGAAATTTTTAACTTTACATTATATATATGATATTTATATAAAAATATTGTACTAAATAAATAATGAATGATTAATTATGTTGATTTATATAAAGACCTACCTATCTACTTATACGGGTTAATAATATTATAGTGTTTTTAGCATTTTGTCTCGATCGGGTGATTATTAGAATAAAATAACCAAAACCAATTTGTAAAAAACAGCCAAGCCGTATAAGTAGACTCGACCATTTTTTTTTTAAAGCATTTATAAATATATATGTATATATTAAATATATAATACATATATATATATACACATACACACACACATAAAAATATATAAAAACTGCATTGGGTAAATGACCTCTCTGAAGTCTCAACTATACACTCTATTTTCAATAATTGAGAAGTCGATACTTGTGGAGCACTCCTTTATCGAACCCGAAATTTAAACACACAAGCATAATAATGATTAAAACATGACGTGTTTTAAAATTGTTTTGGAAGAAGAGAGATGACAGGATTATAACTATCGAAATTTGACGATTAATTTGAGTTGCAGACATTTTGAACGGTATTTAATGTAAAACACACATTATACAAGTTCAAGGCAATAGTTTCAATTTGTGATAATTTTTTATTTGAATACCTCACGCCGCCGTTGAATTATTGAACTATATAGAGAACACGTAGAAATGTAATGCGCAGAGAGGAATTCGCATAAATACAGAATTTGTATAATTATAAGAAAATTGCACAAAAAATAAATAAATTTATTTTTAAAAATGTTAACAGCGTGCGAGAGATCTGCGAATGGAAATCATTTATGTTGGTTTTGCACAAAATTTATTCGGTGAGAATATGATTTTTAATAATTCGAGATATTTATTAATCAGTTTTATACATACAACAACGTTGGATATGTTTCAAGTAGGTTAACATACAAAGAATTATAATTTTAATCTTCCAGGAAATAAAAAAAAAAATTACGGCTCTGAATAAAATCAACTCTAAAGTGTCAAAATATAGGAAAATAGTAGGCGTATATTTTATATACTTTTAAAGGATTTTTTTCCAATAAAACGCTTAAGGTACGCAATAAATAATAAATAGATCCGAAGTCTGATTTTTCAACAATACCACAAACACACAATACACTTCAGCGGCGGTTATGAAACACACTCGGGTGAAGTTTTAACTTACGTTTTCAATATCAATTATAAGCGCGCACCTCCGGAAAAATAAATAAAACCGTATACGTTTCGTACAAAATTGGTCAAGTGCATTTAAGGTTTTTTTTTTTTTTTTTCAAATATTACGATTAATAATATCGTTAGAAAAAGGGTTTTTTTTTTTTTTTTGTTTGTTTGTATGGCTTTGTCAGCAATAACCTACATTTCCCAAGCGAGGGGCAACCACCGCCGGACAAGTATTTTAATTTTTTTCCGCACACAAAATAATATAATATATCATCACATCACGAACGAACAACGCGACCTAGGACATCGCAATTTGTTATTAAATTAAAAAAAAAAAAAAACACAAACGCCTTTCGGTCTCGCGTAATACACACACACGCGCGCGCGCGCGCGCGTCACACGTATGAGCCTGGCACTCGCGTATTACGTATAAATATAGTAATCGTGCTCGCAACACAAATACACGCCACCACCTAACTCAAACAATAAAATTAATAAAATTATCTTAATTACAGAGGTTTACTTATCTCTTACAGAATAATACACAAAACTTACGTCGTAAAATAACATTGGAAGGTAACACAAATCGTACACGCTCAATCGATTTCTCACACTATCTCCCTCCCTCACAGACGCGCGCGCGGCTCCTCTCGCTCTTTCAACACGATTTGTCGTCATCGTTGTACCTGCACAACACGCGTATACCGTACGTCATCGGTTATCGGGTTCGCGATTTGACTGATTAACCACGGGATGAGGATTTATTTTTCATCTCCGTAAACAAATATACGAGTATAATATTATGATGATCTTTCGCACGTCTACCGAAATGTTTGGCGTTTTAAAAAGGCGAGCAGATTTTTTTCGCCCGACGACGACGACGCGCGCGCGACACTATCGGATTTCGACGTCGTCGTATTAGTACTACTACTACTACTACTACTCGTATAGAATTTGCGGAAGAAACTTGATATCGTCTGACGACGACAATAATATGCGTCATACGCGCGCGCGCGCACTAGGAGAAGCTATAGGGATATGAATTACACCTCCTGGTCGTCGCCACCACCACCACCACCGAGGCACCGGAATTATTATTATATTATTGCGGCAGAGCACCGAAAACGAACAGCAGCATATCGTGAAATCGGGGGTGAGTAGTACCTGCAGCAGCAGCAGCAGCAGGCTGTGTAAATGTTTGGCGAGTAGGATAAAACGACGACGCGGAGGGAGAGGGAGAAAGAGATGGGGGGAGGGAAGGAATCGCGGCGAACTGCTCGAGATGAGGATGCGAATTTCGCGTGTACGCGGCGGCGGAGAAAAAAGTTTGAGTAAAAATCCGAAAACGAAAAATCGCCATAAAAATATTATTCTTTTATTGAAATACGGAGTGCGCGAGATTTCAGCGAAAATTCGTCGGCCGTACGTCGTGTACGGCCGTATTAAAGCGGCGCGCGGCGGCGGCGCGAATGGCCCAGTCTCGTCGATACGAAATTATTAAACCGGATCTGTCTAACAGATAGAATTATTTAATTTTTGTAAAACTCACAAGATAAAATTGATAGGTGGGTTAAAAAAGAAAAGAAAAGAGCGGCTTCGTCGGGGAAAAAAAAAGTTCGCGCCGCCACTGGCCGTGTGTACATCATAACCACCTCCGCGGCGATAATAGTGTACCCGGTAGTGTGTGTAACCGGCAACACAGATAACCCCCGTCATCGTGCACAATGCCCGAGCATTATACAAAATGTGTAAAATCGCCAGTCGACGTACACGATTCTCAAATTGCTTAAGCGTTATATTTATTATTATTATTATTATATAATGCCGAGAACGGAGTGGGCAATCTGGTATATAAATATAATAATTTATCGATTTTGCATACACGATTATGTATGACCGCGCGCGATTGCTAATAACAATTTTCTTCGTGTGTAGATTACGATACGGTATGAAATATATATTTTATGATAATATATGTGATTCGAAATGTCAACTTGTCAACTATTAGTCATAATAATTAATAATAATAAATTCATAGATAATACAAACAAATAAATTGATTTCCTTACTTCGCCCGCGCGACGAACGCCGTGGCGGTTTACAACGTAACAATTTTGCAAAAAAAAAAAAACGCACACGTTATACCCGAAATAAAAATCGTGTTTTTTTCACCTTTACTAAAACCAGCTGGCATTGTTCGTAAAATCTAGGAATCGTGCGCAAAACCTACACCGTTCGTATTGTCGGCAACACGTTGGCGCGCGAGTCGAACGCTCACCTATTATAATATCACGTTAGATTACGCGAGATTAATTGAAATTCAAACGCGTCTACATACTTTTCGATACGTACGCGCGCGCCGTACAGTAGTCGAGCACCAGCCGCTATACACGAATATATACAGTATACACGGTTCGCCATTATTGTCTAAAATGGAAAATTAATGAAACGTTTCGAATCGAAGTACTGTAATATTTAGACATAATTCGTTTTGACACGCATTCATAGACCGTATCCATAAATCGCCCGTAACAATCGTCGTCCACACCGACTGTCGTCCCCGGCGTTGTGTGTGCGGGGGAGAGGAGGGAAAATCGATCGAAAATTCGTAATTTTCCGAGCACTCGGAAGGTACAAGGAGAGGAAAAAATTCTACGACGATCTATGGAAATTCGTGTCGTCGACGGGAAAAAACCGTCGACCGGCGAGCGAAAGGCTAACGAGATGAAAAAAAAAAAAAAAACGAAAAATCGAAAAAAAAAAATTCAAAAAAAACCACTTTTACTAACCGAGGGGAGGAAAAGTACGTAATTTTCCGACGACGCGTGTAGGTGACGAATAAGATTTTGAAAAAAAAAAAAAACCGCTTTTCCGACGTCGACA
>OX402529.1:24705817-25065268 GCA_948098885.1 Drepanosiphum platanoidis | reverse complement strand
TTGGAAAGTCACGACTCGCTCGTGCAAACTGTTGAGAATAATGTTTTCCGGTTACTTTTATTCGGTTTCATACCGAAATCGAGGCGACTGTGGCAATAATGTCACATTATTCTATGCTTACACTCGAACGATTAAAAGATAATAGTTAAATTGTGAAATATATTTTAAAAAAATAAGAAAAAATATTTCTCACATTATGTCGCATACGATTGATACATATTATGTTATACAATCGACAGTCGAATTATCATTGGCGAGGCGTCTAATAATTATCTCGGAAATTATTATTAGTGGGATTTTTTTTTTATGTTTTATTTATTCAACAGATCGCATGGAAACGATGGCACGACGATACACAAACGTGATTAGAATTGAAAATAAAATGTGAGTCGACGACGTGTAAGAAAAAAAAAACCAAAAAAAAAAAGAAAGAAAAAAACGACTTCAAAAACTACAAATCGAATCGACGACGGCGTATATAGTATACAGTACCCACATTCATAGTGCCTACGTTTTCGCGGAATTCTCGTGGGGGTTTTCTACGGTAGCAATATAGAAACATATATTTGGGAGGACTCATACCTCTCTCACATGCTGTGAGATGGCCTCCTCCCGCGGTAATAATTATTCCTCCGACGACGACGACGGTCTGTACACGTTTACGACGACGTAGTAATTACGTACACGCGTCACGACGAGCCGCACAAACTCGTGTTACGACATCGCGCGACCGTATACTCGTAATAATAATAATAATATGTCCGTCGCACTTTTGCCCAAACACGGGAAACCGGATTCAAAGGACCGCCGCCGCCGCGGTTGTCCTCCTCGCATCATACGTACGTATATACACATTAAGCACGTAGGCAGTATTATACGTATATAGGTACACGCGCGCGCGCGGCGCACCTTCGGCGTGTAATATAGTAGTACGTTTTCGTGTACACGTTCGTATAAAATATATATGATATTATTATTATAAACATAAGGTCGGTGCGTTTCATACCCTCACCACCGGCAAACCGAGAAAATCGCAAAAAACCGCGTACACGTCGTCGTATATACATATAAATATTCGCGAACGCCTCCCTCCCGGCCGGTCGTCGCAGCCGCGGTCGTCAGCTGCGGCGGCTTTGAAATAATGACACGAGAGCGGAAAACTAACGATTAGCAGCGCGCCTTCTGCGCGGTGCAAAAACATATGGGAGATGCAGTACACGCGGCACGATGACGCCGCCGCCGCCGCGCGAACATATGAACCGCGCGGTTTTCGGAAACGCGAAATCACGAGATCTCTCGTACGAGACGGCCGAAATTCGGCGGACCGTTGTTATCGAGACGACGACGACTACGCGCGACGCTGCCACGGCGGCGACTAAAGTGTTTGGGATTTTAGCGAGTGCCTCCTGCACAGAGTTGTGATTTCGAAAATAATAGATATTCATCGCGACGACGTGATATTCCGATTGCTCCACTTATATTTTTTCGACGAGTTTGTCAAACGTTGTTTTGCCCCAAACGACCCGCAGACAAAAAAAATGCCATTACTATGTCACTGACACGACGCGTAATACTATCGACGCAGTTTAATGTTCGAAATGTTCTATTTAATTATTTATTTTCAAATAAAAATTAAGAATAAAAACCCAAAATGTGTTTAATAAGCCGCGTCGTTTGCATTGGATTTGTCGCACATTCGATAATAGTGGGGGGGGGGGGTGGTTCCCAGTAGCGTTTTGAGCACTATTCCACAGACCGCCATTTTTCTTCGTAATATAAGCGCGGATATATTTCCGCCCACAAAGTCGAAGTCGGAAAACGTCGCGAGCACAAACGAAACGGCTATATTTCTCGAAAAAGAAAGTACTCGTACGTCGTCGTGCCGAGCACAAAGGGTATTAGACAGATCACTCATAAATATTACGTTACTCTCGCCACTACTACAGATTTCCTGTCGACGTTCGTACCACACTATTGTACTATGGGTTCGACTTTGACGGTCAGACGACAATATAATACTGTATTATACGAGCACAGACCGCGCGCGTACGGGTTTTATTTTCATAAACGAGTCTTGTTCGAAACGAGTTATATGGGTACCTCGGTACCTGTATAGTCGCGTCCGCGCGTATTACTATAAATACGATTATTAATAAAATTAATTATTACGTTTGTAGATCGAGATGGAGAGAGAGAAAAAAAATTGTTAAAAAATTACTGGCGCCTAAAACGATTTTGTTACGTTCGACTTGAAAACAATTTCGTATATTATAGACCCTTCGAAGAGGACTGGTATAACATGGTAAAGACCGACGAGCAAAAAAAAAAAAAAAAACTGTTTAAAACCGACCGGCGTCGACAGTTTAGTCTGTCGGTATTTAAACGCGGAAAAAAAAACAACAAAAAACAATGGATTATTAATCGTCATAAAAAGTGCAGAGTTAAACATTAATACCACCGAATAAGCATAATCGACAATATTCCCAATATTCACTAATAAATAATCATAATACGATATAATGATTAAAAAAAACCACATAAGCACCTGCAAAGCCGAAATTCACCGAAATCGATTTTAACATTATTTTACATAATACGTATACCGCAGTCAATGCGGTCCCACAGACCATTTATATACATTATTATTATATACTGTTTTTGCATTATTTATTTTTTTTATTTTTTTATCATAATCGATTTTTTTTTTTCGATTCGTGTATCGGTTATGGATCAATTACACAATTTATAGGTAGTAGGTGTACGCGCATAATATGCGTCTGCTATTATATAACTCGTTCGATTCTTCAAACAAAACGAAAATAATAATTATTACACGAATAATATTTCCTCTAACGTTTCACTGTAAATACTTCGTTACCGACAGATTAGTGCATTGTATATAGGTTATATAACCTTTATTTGCTGTGTATGTAAACATCTGTCTTTTTCTAACATTGGAAAATGTGTGTTGAACTACATTTTTGTTGTACGCCCCTACAACACTTAAAATCGAAAGAGTTTGTTTTATTAAAATTCAAATTCAAATAACAACGTACGCCTACTACTATATATGTGTGCGCACACAAAACTAGTTTAATTATTCCTAATAGAAGAAACTGGTTGCCTCTCTTTTTTTCTTTTTTTTTTTATAAAAAAATTAATTTTTCCGAGTAAAAAAAAAAAAACTAATATTGGAATATTATTTCATATACGTGTACACAATATATTAATAATTTAAATTAAACGATGTTCTTAGAAATATAATGCACATGTTGCGATTAATTTCAATTGATAAGTTTATATTAAAAACGTAATGCATAATATTATAATGTTTATTTATTAGTATTTGTAACGAGACCGTGCCGTCGGCGGAGTACTATTTCTTTTAAATTTTTTTTTTTTTAAATTTCAAAATTCAAATTGTCTCGTATTATACACGAAACGCAAATGAAAACACAAAGCGGAATACATTTATCATGCTTCAGCAGAAATCGTACGAATCGTATTGTGAAATAAGGCAAGAGCTGTAATATATACAAAGCCGGCGTACACGCGGAAAGAGTTGGATATGATCGTAAGTCATAACTAATAATTATCAAAAAAAAATAAAAAAAAAAAAAACAACACAATCTTCTACATGCCAATTGCCAACTAATTATGATTTATCATATACAGACAATAGTATAATTTTATGTATTTTAGAAAATATTTATAGAGCATAACTCAAACAACCATTATAATAAGTAATAACACATGACTTGTTATTAAAACAAACATTCGAATGTCCAGAGGAAAAAAAAAAACACATATAAACCTACACGTATAAAAAATAATTTCTTAATTTGTATGTATACGCATTTATACACCCGTATATTATGTACCGAAAAATCTAATGAGAAAACAAAAGGTAGTGTAAGAAAATACACAAGTACAAGTCGGGGGAGTTGTTATTATTTTTCGTTTCGGTGAAATAGTCAAACGCATATATTATTATTATTATAATTTACAAGTTTATTGCGTACATATACGAGTGCACGATAATAAACTGCGGTATTGTATAATAAGTAAATGAGAAAAGGGCCCCGCGCCGTAGCGAATCAAAGGCTTTGATTAGACCGCGCGGACGTAATAAAACACGACACGCATTACCTTTTAAATATTTATTTTCCAATCGATTTCCTATGTTAGGTGATAAAATATTTCTATTGGAAAAAAAAACGTGAGTATACGTCATACACAATAAGTCAATAAATACTTATACATATATATATATACGAGTATATAGGATATTCTTAAAACGATTCGCGATAACTTATCGCAAGTACCTATGTGTATAAGTTTAAACGTACAGTTATTGTGGTAAAAAAAAAATATAGGAAAACTACGACGCGTAGGATCAAGTCAAAGTTTCTCTACGAGGACCAGTAAAATATTATGAAGGCTCCCAACGTGTAGAAAAAAAAAAAACTTTTACTTTATACTTAAATTCTTCCAACGTTTGAAGAGCACAACGATATATTTTACACAGCTAGAAAAAATTGTTATCGAGTGTTGTGACATTTTCATGTCTCTAAAAAACCTTAAACAATTGCTTAAGGCTCGTTGCATTCCTTGCGCTGCCGGCATATTGATTAAAAACGAGGGACGACGTGCGTCTTCTTATCGTAACTCGAGTTTAACGTTCCTTTTAGGTTAAATTTTAGTCCTAATATTTAATAATAATGATTTCTTTATAATACATAGAAGAATAAACTGCTGTATAACATTTAATTTAATTTAAATTATAGTATTGAGTGAGTATGTTATAAAAGAATAATATGTACCAAAAAGGAGTTCATTTATACGTATTGAGACTGAATTTGACGTTTTTTTTTTTTCATATAATCATACAACTATAATACCTACATTATTATTAATTATTATATTACAATACATTTTATACTATGGCAATAACCATAGTGCCAAAGTCCAAGGATAGGTCAAAATATTTATTTGAAACTAAATTAGTTATAGTAGTTATACGATATAATAAAAAGTTATATAAAAAACGAATTCGGCTATAAATCGTGTACAAAACCCACCTATACGAGAAAAAAATTATTTCGGTGATAACCAAATAAGGTATTATGTACGATAGTCGTATATTATATTTTTAATGACAGTTTGATTTTTTTTTTTTATTATTCTTACAGAAGAAGTGCTTGGTGCCCGAAATAATTAAAAACAAAATTAACCCCTATAAAATATAGATTCAACGTTCCACGAGACGGTTTTTTTTTTCTCTTTTTAATAGCCTTAGTCCTCTCCGCGAGTATTTTCCACTTTAACCACAGACGTCAATATAGTGACTACCGGTGGATTCTGACGACAAGACGCAAACAGTATTAATAATAATAATAATAGTAGTATCTACCATTATATTGTACGGGAAGTGCACATTGCGAGTAAATAGAAAAAATCGCGATTCGAGCAAGAACTCGGTGAAAAAAATCACATTAAATAATCGGAATTGTAGTTGATACCGGGTAAAAATCGTTATTATATTATTACCGGTGCAGGTGGTGGATAAACGCAGCGGTATCTATATGCTATTAAACCTATTATCAGATCTATTATATGCGAACACGGACGGCGAAACGACAAAGCTCGCGCTGTCTTCGAGATAATACCTACCGAGCGAAATATACCTATATAATAATAATTGTGTTTATATACCGCATATATATATATATATTTATATTACATAGAATATAATAAATTATAAAAATATACGACTAGGTATTATTGTTTTTTTTTCTTCTTTCTAACGGCCCATTGTTTGTCATAAGAAGAAATGATGATAGTCATTGTCACTCAAAAAGACCGTACGCGCGCGCGCGTATATTATTATATGTATATAAAATAAAAATACTACAATATGTTCTTATTATTATCACTAGGACGCGCGACGCGGAGTGGTTCGAGTCGGATAGTCGTGGCGGTCGGTCGTTTTTTTTCCTCTCCTTTCTTTTGCCGATTAAACGGCTGGTCGGTCGCGTATTATTACGCTATCATAAAACGGTCTAATTGCCGCCGCGCGCCACTATATAATATTATTATATATATATTATGTATGTGTATATATATATATATTAAATATATATAGCAGTACGTGCGCGCGAACAGTACGAAACGAACGTCACGGACGCGACAAAGGAAAACGAGTCGCAGGAAAAGGACGAGATTCCTTTGCGAGGAATAAAACATAGATAATAACGATATCTCCTCGGGAGTGTGCTCGGAGTATTATTATTATTATTATTATTACTATTGTCGTCCCGCCGAAACAACGTTGCCAAACACTCGCGGTGCATCATTAATTATTTCACAATGGTCGCGTTTAAGAAGTGTATTTTGTTTTTTTTTTATTTTTTTTTTCTTTCCTTTCCACGACGAGTCACCCCTCCGCGCGAGGCGATACCCCCCCGGACATTTATTCATAGATAAATCACAATACAAACCCGAGATTTTGACAACTCGACAGAATAATAAATCGCTGAAAAGTACCCTCTCTCCTCCCCCGGCGCGCGCCACAATAATTAGTCGAATGGGAGTGGCGGTGAACAAGACGTGACGGTAAAGAACCGTGTGCGCACGCACGCACACGCGCGTTCGCGTCGTATAATAATAAGACGACGACGACGACGACGGCACACGGTAAAGTGTGTGCTGCATCTCACTCGAATTGGAAGGTCTCCTCGGCTCGGTGCATTGCTGCACGCGCGTTGCACACGCGCCGCAGCCGCGCGCGATATTACTATGACGACACAATCTCGGCGGATGCCACGATGGGTTTCGCATTTCGGATGAAATTTCGAGTGCAAATCAAAAAAAAAAAATATACATATACGAGTAGTACGACGACATAATGCGCGACGTGGTATTACGTATAATATGTGTATATACCGTGCGACAAGTCGTCACCGCCGCGTGATGTCGTATACGCGCTAAAGTTAATCAAGGTTAAAATCTATATAATATATCGCGAAATGACCTCGGTCGTGTTTGTATATTGCACATAGAGCGAGCGAGAGAGTACGTGCGAGACGCGTGCGTCTATATTAGAGAGAGAGAGACAGAGACAGAGAGTGGGGGGGGGAGAAAACGAAAATGAGTGCGAACGGATATGTCATGTGGTGGGAAAAAAAATTGAAAAACTCCCGAGTACACTCGGTGTGTAATTAATGGTGTGGTGCTACAACGACCGTTGTATACAACGTACGACTATTGCGGGACTGCAGCTCTATACCCGTAGAGAATACGATATTGTAATACGCTCTCTGCGGGGGGGACGGGGGCGGGGGAGGGAGTCCGGGCTGCAGTGAAACTAGTTCTATACTCTATTACATTATATTATTATACACGCGTTAGCGGCGGCGGCTCCTCTACGTGTATATGTACGTTCTATCGGCCCTTGCCAAAATGAATCACCGCAATTTCTTTTTTTGGCATACTCGTCGTCGTTTCCGGAGACGAATAAAAATGGAAAAAAATTAGAATCACGCGCGTTAACGACTGTTTCGTAATCTTTAACAACCGCATCGCCGCTACCGCTGCCACTACTATACCTACTTACCTACTACTACTACTACTACTACTACTACTACTACTGCTACTACTACTACTACTACTACTACTACTAGTTACTACTACTATTACTATTACTACTACTACTACTACTACTTGCACTTACTACCGCGGCTGCAGCGGTAGTTACAGCTGCAGTAATCGACGAGATGTGCTCGGAGAGAATTTTTTTCTTTTCGCTTCCGAGAAAATTGAAAATTTGGCAAAGCCCCGTCGCGATAAAGACGCAAATAAGTCGAAACGAGAACAGAAATAGCCGCACAGATATCGCGATATCAAGTAGGACGAGGGTTTTTGTATTTTATATATTATATTATTAAATTACTATAGTATATAATATACGAGCGCGTTTACCCAACGAGTTTTTTGTTGTCCTATACGACACCATGCCGGTCGTCGCACCTCCCGCTGCAGTAAATACTCTCCACAGACCAGCTGACGACGGCGACGACGACACCACATACTATTTTCTATTGAGAATTATAATATATATATAAAAAAAAAAAAAAAACCATATTCATAATAAAGGGTTCCGTTTTGAAGTACGATTTTATACATGTCGAGAACAATGCTGCGAGGATATATATATATTATTATGATGTTTGGGACTCGCCAAAGGATTATGACAAAGAACTCGTGGTTCTTTGTGATGGGCATTTCAATTGACAAAGGTGGGGATTTCAAACTGCAGTGAAACGCGACGCGGAGGGCGATGTTTTCCGAAATAATGATGTTGATTGATTAATTCTCAGAAGAGTTGAGCGAAAGAGACTCGGACGAATAATGATGATATTGTGTATGCGGATATATTATTGTAAAGTAGCTATATTATACGCATACTACGTTTACCAGCGATTCCGGGAGAAAGTGCAGCTGCACATATTTATTATGGTGCATTGTAAAAGTTGTTTGTCGTTTTAGGGTGAACAGTACCTCCTATATAACGCAGGAGATGGGCTTTACTACGTTGATTAGTGTAAATTGAAATGCTCCGCGGATGATTCGAGAAGACGAAAGTATTGGAAATATTTAAGTTGCTCGAATTAGAAAGATTTTTTTTTTTTTATGTCGGGGGTGATTTGTTTTCTGGCATTGATGAACATTTTATGAGCCAAGTCTTATCGGATGGTTTATAATATAATGAAAAGAAAACGTCAAGTAAAAATAACCAATGAAGAAAAAGTGCATAGGTATTGAAAATATAAAATTATTACAAGACTGGCAGGTTATTTTGTCATTATTATTGATAGCCGGTGAAAAATCTAAAATTAATATTAAATAATTAATCATAAATATATGAGTGGGAAAAAGAAACAAATACATTTATGACGGATTTTTACGGGGTAATATTTTAAGTTAATTTTTACGAGAAATATTATTTATTGAATACAGAAAAAAATAAATACTTTAAAATATTTAAATGCTCCCAGTATTCATTCGGATTTCTGTTTACGATTAACTATGATTATTTCAATACTATTTCATGGTTATCAATGCTCGTATTTTTTAATACAAGATTTTCTGTTCTAAACTTCTAACTAGAAAATCAAATAGTTTTTAAAACCAAACGCGTTTAAAATTGTTGCAGTAAATATAATAAATCGATAACTAATATGCGTCACATGACTCGAAATGCCAATATTCGATACAATAAAACGGGAGATTTAAATATTTCTTGTGATTTATATGTTTACTTGGTAATCTAACTTGGTACCAAATAGGTGATATTATAAGATATTATTAATACGTGTACATTTATGTGTTCTTAACAAGTTAATTCTAATTAATAATTAATAAACTAATCACGAGAAATTATAAATAATATTATTTATTAATTTGCTATAATTACACTTTTATCTTCACCTAGTTTTGTGTTACTTCGAGCGTTAAATTATTTTAAAAGTTTAAACATATATAACTAATTTTTAAAAATTGTTTGTTTTAATAAAATTAATCAATAATAATTACACGTCGTTACATCAACGACGGCGATTAACGTTCATTGAACTAATTTACAGTAAACTACTCATATATTTAATGAAAAGTGTAATATTAGGTAGGTACCTATATACCGGGGTCGCGGTTACTTAAATGGTTATTTTATTTTATATCGTATTAAATAATGAATACAAAACAATTTTTTATCGCTATAATAAATAATAACATTTAAAATGTATTACCAATCGTATACGAAAATCCTATTAAAACGTACTTTCCTTTAACACTTATAAATACATTACGACTCAAAATGCATATTTAATTACATTATTTTAACACATAAAACTAGAATCCAGGTGTCTATAAATAATTGCATTTACTCGACGACGGTAGATTTTATAACTTATTTTATTAAAAAACACTTAACGTGGGCCACGTTAACCCCCACATAAAACCGCGATTGCTTTTTGGTTTTTCACATAAAGTATTTTAATTTTACATTAATATTTATTTATTTTTCAACGTGTTTACATCATAAAAATGAAGAAAAAGGTAAATACCATCGCAAGTCGTAACGAACGACCGTTTGCCCGCAAATACGCGACGACCAATCGTCCCGATTTCTGTACTACTTTTATTAAGTCTTTGGAATCTACATCGGATAATATTTAACGCCGGGGGACAATTTTTTCCAATAACGAACGCGTAAAAAAAATAACATTCAATGACACAAATGTCGTATGATCATATCGTATTAATTCACCGTATTATTTTAAAAATATAACGTTAAATAACGGAATTAAAAATAATTTTTCACGTGAAAAATACAAGACGGTAAACTATACCTACGAGATTCGCAATCGTTGTGTAACTGTATCATATGTATATGTACTTGGTATGTTCTAAAGTAGGTTTACTATGTTATACAACTAGGATTTCAATGATAAACAAATTTATTAAAAGATATAAATATTTACGAGTAAAAATAGACGGTTGCGAGAAGAGCGCTAAAAATCACGAAACGTAAAACGGATCCATAGATGATGGATTACAAATTTATATTCCACTTGACATGTCCGTCGTGATTTGTAAGTCATATATATATATAAACAGGCAGTATAAATAAGTAATTTGTCAAACTCACATGGTTAAATACGCGTCCGAACGGAATATATAATTTTAATTGTCGTCGAATCGACTTGGCGCACCAAGAAAAATACTCAAAAACTTCATCGCGCGCGGATATCTCAATAGCAGATTAGAACTGCACTCCGTAAATATAGAACGAGTTTACGATGAGGATTATAGAGATAAAATTAAAAGTTCTAAAAATATCTGAGTAAATATTTTTCATTTTAATCAAACCGTCTATACATAATATGAGGCTCTTAAAAATTACTCGAGACTTTTGCGGTAAAAAAAATACACGGAGCGAAATTATTAACGTTTTATACAATACGTTCGAATTATTAACGTCGGCAATTATTATTCTGCACATACGTATAGAGCAACACGCGTTTGAAATTTAATTTTAAAATTGCAGTAATATATGTTTTATATTTAAAAAAAAAAATAGTAAGTCATAACACATTATACGTATAAATGTTATTAGTCATTAGACACAGTAGAGCTCAATTATTTTTATAAATTATATATTTCTGTGTTTTAATTAATATAATTATCGTGTGTTACGACTGTTATACGGCTACGTGTCTAATGACACGATCCCGAAAAACACACGTTCACTTGTGTGAAATTATTTTAGAACTAATTCCATGTCAAAATAGTACAAGAAAATTAAATTGATGCGAGCCATAATTGTTCGCGATGTGATTATAAAGATTACCAGACTATAGGTAAATAATTTGGACTACATAAAATCGTATTGTACCTACCGTTTTCGTACGAAAACGAATGAGTAACTTTTTCTTTAAACAATAGATACAGGTACATAGATCAGTAGTGAAGTCGATCGATGTCAAACGAGAGACCTCGGTGGGTGCGCACGCTATATATTTACGAGACGATTTAATCGATAATACTCGTACGGGTATGAAGAGTAAATCACAAATCAATACTCTAATATTTATTATTGTTATCGATGACACGCGAGAATGTAAAAAAAAAATTTAAAACGTATTATAAATCTACGGAACTTTGATTTTATATGTCTACGCATAATAATACTAAAAAATGTAATTTTTTTTTCTTATTCAAGAACGAATTTTGTTTCAAAGGTTCCTTTTAATCTTAATTTTATACGATATCATTTTGTTTGGATTTGAAAACGATATATAATTCATTACAATAAAATATAAATAATATAATAATTATTATCGTGATATATATAATAGTTTAAGGAGTACACGTTATAGTGTCTAGAAAAGACAGATTAAATTTGCGTTTTTGCTTATCTATCGAAAATAAATAAATATATAAAACATATTTAAATTAATAGCTTGGATTTAAAAACGTGTATTCTTTAATCGTCGTTTATTTTTCACATGATTTAATTTTACGAAAAATATTTAAATGCTTTTTCTATACATCTATAGCGCATCGCTTTAAAAAGTTGATACTATTATTTTAGAAATAATCATAATATTAATATTGTAGAAAAACGTTCAAATATAGTCAAAGCGTATACAACAACCTTCAGTTGATATTACTCGTTTACAGTTGTTATTTGTCACAGTACCGATATCGTTAAATATCATTTACGTATTTCATATTTGTAAAACTACGTTGCGTTTGTTTTTGTGGATTCGAAAGCCATTTGAGAGAATACAGGGATATAAATCAATTTTAAATCGTCGAGTTTAATTTCATAGACGAATTATTTAAGTGTTCTGCTCGAACGTAATTAACAAACAATACGGCCGTTAAGATATGAGAATAAAAATGACAAAAAACTAATGGGTTTCGAAATATCCAGCGAGAATAATAATGTTTGATTATACAAGCAAATAAACAATAGCGCAGTATTATAATTCATAAATATTATTCAAGTCAATATAATAAATACTACTATGTCGCAGCGCGGCAACCGTCAAATTTAAATGCAAACAATATTATATTGTTTGGAAAATTATAAATTTTGACAACACGGCGATTATTATACGAACGGCGGTCATATTTATTTTTTCTCTCCTAACGAGACGAGTAGAGGTACTAACCTACCTATTACCCATACAACAATTGAACGTTCCATTTTTCAAATAATTAACGTCCCACTAAACGTAGTAGAATGTCGAGAGGAATTATTATTACGAATAACGTAATACAAATGTTGTGTTATTATTTGCTTGGCCTGACCATCATTCTTTGTAATTAAATTGATCAACTGGGATTTACGCAAAACCTGAAAATTATCATTACTCATGAATCATGCATCATCATAATATTGTATATCACTTTAATTACTAATATTAACAGTCTCACAATGGGAACACCGCGCGGCGTGGCATAAGTTATTAAAATGATTATTCTCAAACAACTTTTATTACAACTGCATAAAATGTCTGTGTCGATAGTTTTATACATACGCGTTTACTCACACGAATTATAAATTATAGGAATATAATTATAAATAATGTTAAAAAAAAATAAAAAAATATCCTCGTATTTAAGTATACGTTATAGCAAGATATTCCTGACGTTTGTTACCGAACGGATCTTGCGTTGAAGAAAAAAAACTTGCAACTATATAAGTATAGACGTCCACATATACTAGGTAGGTATACTCGTAAATACGCGGCGAATGCTGTCAGAGGCGTAACTAGAATCAATTTCGAGAGGGATTTAAAATTATACGCCACCCTACGCGTAGTAACGACGTTCACGTCGTCGTCTAGAATTATGTAAAAGTTACACCGACGGACGAATCAGTTTTATGAGATTGGAAAATCGTTCCGACCGTCATTAATTAGTTCGAGAATCGACGAGACACGAAAGTTATACGATTTGTTCGCGGATGAGATTAATTTTAAAAATTAAATATGCAAAGCAAAAAAAGTCGAAGAGTACGAGCGCATTGTAAATACATTTCGCGAATCGAAAAAAATATATACATATTTACTCGGTATGGTTTAAAAAAAATAAACACGTCATATTATAAGTCACACTATTGCTTCATATTTATAATTTTAATAATAATCGTACCGTTGAATAATTAACATCGTAGATTTTATTTACGTTTATTAAAATAGTTAAATGGATTACGAAATACGTAAGAGGTGCGAGATTAATCGTTATGAAACAATATTGTTACAAAGGTCGATGACAGTCGATCCAAACTCCGACGGAACAGTTACCGTCGAGCTGCGGCGGCGGCGGCCGCACGTTAAACAAACAAGTAGTCCGAGAAATTTCGAGCGAGGGTTTACTCTACGTACTATTATTACGTTACGATCACTTCCTCGTCCAGCAGAACTACACCACGACCGACCGAAGCCATACTATCGAGAGAAAAAAAAACACGATAACGATATAATATTATTATAGACTCTTGTGAAATTTCAAACCGGAGTGTAGTCGAAATATATAGCGGAAAGAAAAAAAAACGCGAATCGTTCCATAACTATAGTCATCATCGTAATACCGAAAAACTATTATCGATGAACCGTTCGATGGTAACCGACCGAAGGCCGATCCGATGCTCGGAAATCGAGCGGTGAAAATATACTCGTTTGTACGAAAACGAAACGTTGAAAAGTTTCTACTATTAAAAATCGTAGTAATGATTTTTCGAAATTATCATTTTTTAAAACCGATTATATATTTGTGTTTTTAAAAGACGTCACGAGAACGTCATGGAATACGCGAATTATAATGTCCAAAAACTATACCGATTTTACAGCGGTGGCCCGCAAGATGATAAACGCGATCGAGTCGGATGACTTTTTGTTGAAAAGTACGATTCGCGGGGCATATCGAAGAGAGGTTCATCAAACTTGGCTCTCTCAATCTCCTCCCGTAAACTTTTACATTCTCACGTTTGTCTAGTTTCATTATTTTACAACTTAATATGACTCGGGTACGTATTAGCCAGGATTTAATCGAGGGAGATCTAGAAAAAATTACATACAATATACAAAGTAAGTAATACGAGAAAACGTTATATTTAATGTAGTCAACACGCGCGATACAGCCCTGAGATTCGTTTTTCTTTCGATTTGAAAATAATTCATAATACTATATTAATTAGATAGAATTTTTCGAGTCGCGCGAATTCCCGTCCGTTTGTATAACAGGTACCCAAAATAAAAGTCGCCCTCCTTCCAGATAGACGTAAAAAAAAAAAAAAAAATCCCAAACGTATAATCTCCGCCTCTTTAGTCGTCTCTCCTTTCGCGTCCTGTATTATATCACACGAAACCTGCCGCGCTACATATACATATACAATATCATATCCGCGCAGAGTATAATATATATATATATTATATCGTAAAACATTACGTAGAAATATCATACTCGAAACATTACAATAAAATACGGCACGACATAACCTCGACCTTGGTACACTGGCGAAATCACGTCCGTCCGTCTATCCGCGAACGCGCGCACACACGCGCGCGCGCGTACTCCGCGATACTCGCGAGCGGGCGCATGTGCGTGGGGCAGGAGAGCGCGCGCGCGCGCCGCCGAGCGAGGAGTGTACGGCGGCGGGCAGGTGTTGAGCCAACGAAAAAAAAAATTTTTTTTTCGCTTGCAGCGGCGGCGACGACGGGTGAGGGAGTACGAGTAGCGCGCGCGCGCGCGCGCGTGTAACGTACACGACGTACGTCGGAGGCGGCGGCGGCGAAGGGGCGACGTTGCCACCGCCGTCGGGATGCTGCTCTGCCGGGCGACGGCGGATGCATTGTGAAAGCCGAGCGAGCGGGTCGTCGTCGTCGTCGTGTCGACGCTCGCGTTGCAAGGCTTATTGCACATTAAGCGAGAGAGGAGGGTCTCTTGCTCTCTTCCGCTCCGCTCCCGTCGACCGGCTTTTGTTCCCGGCGGGGCGATCACACGCGGCGTTTTCGGCGGAGGGCGGAATTCCGGCCTACTGTGGTATAGGGTAGGTCAATAAAACATGAACGGCCGCGGAGCTAGGCACGTGCGTGCGTGTGCGAGAGGGCTCCCCCGTCCGCGGCCCGCCCGAACGGCCGTCTAATCGTCCCTCCGACGGGGTGCAAACAGCTGTTCGGGGGAACGCCGCGTGACGTTTCGCCTTTGTGTGTCGTCGTCGGTCGCCGCCGCCGCGGCCGTTCATCGTTCGCGCGGTGCACGCGACACCCCCTCGGCCACCGAGATTCGTCCGAACGTTCGGGATCGCGATCGGGGACGGGGGACCGGGAGGGGGGACGGTCCAAACGATTCTCTCGCGGCTCGACGGCGAAACGCAACGTTTTCGAATTAAATAACACCGAACAACGTTTTCAAAACGTTTTCGTCCGAGGACTTCGAGGAGACACGGGCTCAAGAGCCAATTGGAAATGCGCGAGCATTTGAATTGTCTACTGTAAACGTGTGTGATCGGCGGGTGGAAGAGCGAATCGGATGAAGGAAAACCCTTATACGGTATTAATGCGTATGAAAATATACATAATATAATTCAATATTTTTCGTTTCTAACCTTTTGTTACATGGCATATTATTTGTATTTTGATTACACAAAAGAAAAAAAATATACGAAACGTCAACATTTGATCCGAGGCCCCTAATTGAACACGGTGGTCCAGGTGCAATTCACCCCCTGCGTCCCCGACAAATACGGCACTGCGCCTAGGTATCGCCAATAAAAACCGAGTGGCTCCGTCGACGAAACGAATAAACATATTATTATAATTTAGCTACAATATATTATATGCCGTTCTGACACGAAAATTTCCAAGATTTCGAATGGAAAAAGAAAATCATTTATTCATTCGCATACGTAATTCACCTCGGATATAGAAACTTGATGAATAAAAAAATTTATATCGTCCGACGTCTTTAATGCGTCCGTTATAAGACTTCGACACGTTTCCGAGTATATTATGGACGCCCAACCCGTCAACCGTGCTCCAGTGATGAAACAACATTTCTGTTTCACAAGATGTAACTGGAAGTATAATTAAAACGCGCGCGATAAGCTGTAGGTGTTTCGAAAACAAATCTTAATTGCACTTATCTAACGCGTACAATGCATTACAGGCCATAAATCAATCTCTGTAACAACTTTGTCATGCCAAGATTTCAACGTCATCTTTATAATAACCGACGAGTCAATAAAGGTCCACTCCCCCGAGTAAAACGCTAAACGCTAAAATAATATTTCAAATCGACATTTTTTCACGACTATACAAAGGAATGGCGCAGCGGAGTGGGGGTGCGGACCCCGAGTTCAACCCCTAGATTTCCGCCGATGCGTGCGCGTAGATGACGGAGCGGCGGCGGCGTCCTCGGAGCGACTACCTACAGCCGATAGGCCCGCTGATAACGCGACGGCGCGCGATACGCGCGTACACCGGCGGAGATTATTAAAACATAACGACTTAATCCGCTTACATCTATGCGACTATGCTGTATAATAGGTAATACGATATGTATTTATAACGTAGACAGTGACATTATGAATATTGTCTTTATCGCAATAACGTAGACCGGCCGAGATACGGCGAAAATCGAAATTGCTCCCTCTCTAACTTTCCTTCGCCGGACGAAACCGAACCGCCTAGAAATATTACTACCGACGCGGTGACGAAACTACGTGCGATGTTAAATTATTATTGATTTTTAATTATTTACACGTTACGTTCGATTTCGTATACAATATTTATATAAATATGAATTCGTTATTCACTAACAGAGATGATGGTGTGTTATAAGTATAACACTCGATCGCGTTTGGTTAAAAACGCTGGAAAGTCGCACGCGATGTGCGACGTTCAAGCGGCGGTAAACGAATTAGTCTAATCGGTTGCCCTACGTACTACGCCAATAACGATAATATTGTCGGGACGTTTTTCGAATAATTTTACTGTTTTCGACAGTTTAACCCCCTCCCAACGGTTAAAACCATTGATCGTCGGAAAAACAAAAGTACAGAAAAACATAGCTGTCGTTTCGTTAAAATTAGGGTGCACGGCCCGTATTATTATTTAATATACAACACAAGAGAATATCCCTTTTTTGATGTTCCGTGTCGTTGCACCGACGACTGCTCCTTTTATTTCATAAATTTAGACGAAATTAGTATTATTATTGTTTTTCGAGCAATTGTTTGCTATATGAACGAGTTTGGTGTGAACAAACGACATAATATTTTAACAAAATATGTGGACACAATGGTGCTTACAATAAGAATTTAAGAGCTAATAAAAGTAATAATAGTTATACGCTATTTGTTTGAAAAACAACTAAAGTATTGTTATGCCAGAAAATGGGTTTTTTCACTTTTTTATCGTTTAAAATGTAATAATGTCGATTTGAAAACAAACAAAATTTCAAGAGCGAAGAAAATTAGTACGATGAAATAACTACTATATCGTTTCAAAGTTAAAAGTTTCGAGTTGAAATTAAGTTATCTTATAACCAAAAGGTTAGGCCACGTAGGTTTAATTGCTACCATACTATATACATTTTATTTTAATTATCAAAGCTATTAAAACAAATTATGGAAACGAGCAAAGTATAAAAAGTTTCGAGATTATATGCACATGAAACTTTTTAGTATACATACTAAGACTGTCCTAAAACCGAGACACCGGTGTAAGTACATTTTCTGTTTTTCAAACTTAAAGTCGGATAGACTTTACGTTTTTTTTTGTTTTTTTATATTAATTTGATGGATTTTAAATGTTCTAAACAATTTCTTAGCTTATTGTTCAATAAGCTTTTATTTGTATTGTTTTGAATATTTTTCAAATAAAAGTTCAAAGTAATTCAAATACCTACCCCTCGGGGGATAATTTAAGTTTTCGTTTTACCTTCAGGGTGCAGTTAGAAGAAAATAACGAAGAATATGAGTTAACCGAATCCTACGGTTAAGTTTACGGAGCCAAATATTTACATTTTTAACCACTAATTTTTATTTGTTCACATAGATGCAACATCGGGAGGGTTAGCAATACTTTTATTTGTAAAAATATCACACTTAAACAGTGGTATATATGTAGGGGAGACACTCTGGACCCTCGTGGTCCCTCTTGAAACGTTAGATTTATAAATATAAAATGGTTATTACGAATACCGATTATTAATTTTCAAATACTTTGAAATACGAATTTATAAAAACGAACGACTATACGAACGGGAAACTCGGCATTAAAATACCATACGACGCGCGACAAGAAAACATCGTCAAAGTCGTGCGTTGTCCGGTTGTCGCGGACACAACGTCGACGGGTTCAAGACGCGGTTACGAATGGAAGATGACCGTGGTTCCGGTCGTTCCGGGTAATATCATTCTGTACCTGGGTACCTGGGTAACGAACGGTTTGTCGAGTACAAGTATCTATATACCAAGGTACACATGAATAACAAATATCGAAATGTCACAGACTACATAATAATAATAAGTACTCTACATCGCGTAAACACAATACTTGGTTTTGTTACGATATATTTTTTTCGATAGGGCCGTACCAAAAATATGTTGTACACGTACGAATAAAAATAGAAAAAAATAAATACGACTATCATGAAAAATGCCAATCTAAATCGATAATCTTTGCACGTATTATAATTACCAGCGGAATATATTATTTTGGGACAAAATAAGTGGTGAGATGCCACCCCCCTCCCATACTTCGACCTCTGCGTATAATGCTATACGGTCGAACCACAAGTAATTCGCAGTTTATTTTTATTATTCATTAAGTAAAAAATATATAGCTAATTCTTCAAGTATAGCGACGACAGAGTACGGCGTAGACGGTTGGCGTTAGAAATAAATTGCCGTGGCTTTAACAACACGTTTCGCAAAGATTTATACTTGCCTCCCGTCTAAAAATCGAACGGAGCAGAATGCGTTGCGAGATTTTCGTTAATCCCGAAGCCAAATGTAATTTATGCGAAAACTTCATCGGGGATTCAAAAGAAATGGTCGTGGAATCAATAGCTATTGTGTATTGGACGGTTTTTTTCGTTTCCCTAGTTTACCGCACAAAACATTGATGCCCAATGACCAACGCAGTGATGTATATACGTACTGTCGACTAAATGACCTTTACACTAAACGCGAATAGAAATATTTACGGTTTTTTTTTTCTTTGAAAATTCGAGTAAATTCAAGGTCGAGAAAACCTGCACTACAGCCGTTATTATAGTAATCAATCTAAACGTATCGGTAGGCGCGTGCAATCGCAATCATATATATTATACTAATATAATGTCTACGAGAATATTTTATAAAAAATTCTCATCGCAATAAAAACCCAATACTTTATTCAATAATAGTAAAATTCAGAAGCGGTTCTGGCATTACATTTTTGGGGAGGCAACAACTTGGAATCGTTTAAGTTCTTGACATATAGGCACAATTTCCCTACACCCTCATAATTCTCCTTCATATTAATCACCTTTTTCTCTTTTAAAATCAAAAGCAGCAAAGGAATTTTATACTATTTTTCATAGTTAACATTTTAACGGTAACTAGCAAAGATTTTGCATTACTATTATACATTTTAATTTATAGAGAACTGAAATCCATAAACCTTTAAAAAATATTTCTGGCAACAAACATTAAATACTTTCAAATTTACATGATGTAAAATTATAATAATAACAATTAATTCAAATTTCAAATGAATAAATAAATTAATAATAAATAACAATACTTGGTTTGTGCACTAACTAGTGTATATCTAGTTATAATCATACATAGATACCATAAAACAATAATTACGGATAATACAATACGGTAAATATCATGATGATAATGTTTCAATAATAGGTAAATAGAACAGTAATTATTCAGTGTAATATACTAATAATATTTCAATAATCGTGTACCTAAATAATAATAATAATAATAATAATAATAATATATTGCCTCGTTGTCCGAAACATAAATGGCTGTTTGAATAAATACAAATGAATCATATTATTATTATAATAATAAACCCTTACCTCGAATATAGGTTTGTTTGTGGCGGCATCACAATACAATAATGAACGAATGTGAATATGTGATGCACCTATTGTGGCTGGCCCGCTTTAAGCGATCGCAAATTCTCGCAAAGAAATGTTATATTTTAATTACACAGTTATGTACGCACAAATCGAAACGTTGAAAAATATTGCGCGAAACGTTTTAGACGAACAATAGTGTTATATTTTTACCATCCGAGCCGTGGTCGGGACTCGCGAAACACGGGGGAAAAACCCAAAAAACAAAATGGCGGACGGTAAAATGTACAAACCGTTTTGTGCGAACGACGCACCGCGAACGACCGAGACGAAAAATACGCCAAACACCGAATATCGATAGTACAAAATGGCGGCGATCGCACCACCGACCAAGGCGAATACGATACGAAACGACGACGACGTCAAAAAACGCACACTCGAAGCCTTTACCGGCTTGGATTAGACGTCGTCCGAGCCTCGACGGAATCGTTGAAAATCCGAAGGCGACGGCCATTACACTCGCGTAATGGATCGCGCGCACCGGGCGCGACGGCGATACGATACGAAAAATACGTGAAACACCGAATATCGACGGTACGGGTAGTATTTAAGCGACAAATAATTTGGTTCCACCCACGCGACCGCCGTGAGACGTGCGATTATTCGCCGATAATTACTACTTACCATCGACGCGAAACGAAATTTTGAAACCGAGAAACGAGATTATGGCGGTCGGCATAAAATTCTCGAGACACGGACTCCGGACATGAGCGCGAACCGACGAAGACTGAAACAACGAAAGGGAAAACCAATCGTCCCCGCGGTCAACCGAAACGGTTTTTAAAAGCGAACAGCCCATTGGCTGATGATTCACGAATTCATGGAAAGCAATTTCTTTTTTTTAACGGTCGTTTTTTTAAACGACCTCCGGACGGACGACCGCGACCGCGGTATCCAGAGTTCTGTCCGCAGTCCCACGGCGGCCACGCGGCCACACGGCCACGGCGGCGGAAAATTCACGCGCGATTAGCGCCGCCCGCAGTGCTGCGATAACTCGTCGTTATCGGCGTTTTTACCAAAATAAGTTTTCGAATAAAACAAGCTCACCCCGAAATCATCGCCCCTAATGCCTTCCTGAATTGCCAGGTCTGAATACTGATTCATGTGTCTGCAAAACAAAACTATTGACCAAATGTAATACCACAAAGCTCCAGTGGCTCCGGATTTTTTCCATTTTTACCCCTATTAACCTCCTTAGGGTTAATTTTCTTAATTTTTTTCACTAAGATCCTTCTCCTGACAATAACAAACACTACAAAAAAAGAATTAGCTAAATCGGTCCAGCCGTTCACGCGCGATGAGGAAATAGGTAAATAGGGATTCATTTTTACCAATTTCAACCCTTTAAAAGAAAAATTTTGAAAATCGGGCGAAGTGGCGACACTCAGGAAGATTTTTCACTCTGTGAAAAAAAATTGGAAAAAAGTTCAATAGCGTTGTCAAAAATGGGAACATAAAAAAGGCCTGTTCTTTTATATTAATTTATTCATTTCACTTTCATAATTGTGTGTATATTTTTATTATGAAATTAAGTAAAAATTGAAATTATAAAACCCATAATAATTACTATGATTTTAACCACTTTTTCTCCCTAATTTTCAAGGGAGGCGCCGCCTCCCTTGCCTCCCCGGGAAAACAGCCACACAAAATTTTACTAAAATTTCAATATTGAGTGGTAATAAATGTTGCTTTTAACGACGAGACTCGTCGTCGTAGTTAAGAAATATATTCGGGTAAATAACCGAATCGACAAAAGCCTTTTAAAAAAAAAAAAACCCACCATACCTACTAAAAAATATAATTTAACGAATCGTCGTTTTTTTATTTTGACGTATTCTTCGAAATTGTTTAAATAACAGCTAATGACGTTTTTTCTTTTCTTTCTAATCGAACACGTCTATTTATTTTCTAATGCATCTAGACACGACTTGTACGTAACACTTTTACATATAAAGTATACGGATTTGCGTACGATTTGGCAACGTCTCACCATTAGCAATGTGTCAATCAAAAATTATGTTTCGGTTCTGGTTCGCGTACGCTGTTGCCAACTATTCCGAAGACATATTACTATTATTATTATTGTTATTATTATTGTACGCTGATAATAATTGACCGAATTTTAAGGCCAAAACTCGTGGCATGAACCCAAGTTATCTTTCACTTTTCCTACCATTGGTTTTTCTGACGTTGTCAAGAGATCCAGCGGACATTCCTATTTCCTTGTCATTTTCAATTTACACAAGTAGGTTATTTTCGAGTGTGTGTAAGCAGATAATAGTTAGATTGCCAAAAAAATCAGAAAAAACAACTCCTATATTCGCTGCCATCCATATGGATTAATATGAATTTTTTTAGGCAGATATTATTTTAAAAACGATAGGTCTCTGACGTCTGAATATAGTTCAATAGTAAAAATCATAAGTACTCTTACTATGTTTTTATTTCAGAAATTCGAAGATATGGGTATATATATATATTATTTGTTTAATACAATTGTAAATCACTGTAAGAAATTCAACAAATCTGTATAGCTTTCAAACAAATTAAACCGATGAGAATACTTGTGATACTCCTAAGTATAAAACATTGTTGAAATAATTAACTTTTTAAATTTAAGTGAAGTGAAATCTTATGATATTTCAATAAGTCATAGTTTAAATAATTTAAAACCAAATTAATATATCTATTGTAACTAATATAAAAATATAAAAATTGAACATCTGATGAATAACGTTCTCATTTAATTTTAGTAAGTAATTTTTATTAATCTTTTTAAGCTGTAGCACAGAAAGTACAAATGGATAGGAATTATTTTAAGCCATTCACTACACTAGTCAATGCAATCTGATAAGAAAAATAAATAACAAGAATTTTTCATTGTATTGGATTAAATATTTTATGGCTTAAGAATAAGTATGGACTAAGTTTATGTGGTATGATCTATGTTTATTTATAATGAACAAAAAAAAAAAAAAACCTCAGAATGCTAAAGAATAAAATAACATCATAAATATTGAGTTTTATAATAAAGAAAACATAAAAATACTTGAATTTATTTTTATCTTGATACATAATTTAAGTTATTAGCTAGGAAATGATTAAAATTGTAGAAATGATTTCAGTAGATATTCTATTGGATACAAATAGAAAGTAAATAATATGATAAGAAAATGATAAATGTGATTGAGTATTGATGTGCTACTATTGTGTGATATACTCTACTAAATAATAAAAAATATTTATTGATTAATGTAAACCAAGTTGGAATCAAGAGCATTTTAACAGGGATCGATCATAAGTTCAAATAAAAGATCATTGAAACCAAACCCAAATTAACAAAAATACTTATAGGAAGTTAACTAATGACATAACAAAAATACAAGTATTTAATTAATTATTCATCAATGTTTTATATTTAGGCAAGTAAATCATTTATTATTGTTTTTAATAAAACTTTTTTATAGATAGGTAGATAATATAATAGTGTAGATATTTTATAAATATAAAAATTTACTATTTTAAGTTTTTTTTTTTTTAATTATTAAAAATAATTTACATTCTCTACATTAAAAAACTATAAGAGTAAGTAAATTTGAAAGCTTGAAAAATGATTAAAATGAATAAATACATGAAGAAATTGCACATTAGTACCCCACTACCCTCTTTTTATTAAATTAGGCAGTAAGTACCTACTTAGTAGTCCACTCTACACTATTTAAGCTTCAATCAGCAAGAAGTTATTTTTTAGAACACCAATGGTAAATACATGTAGTACATGTAATACATACTAAGGTGTGTTTAGCATAAATTCAGTGCAACAATTGGAATACTTAGATGGTCTTGATTTGGAAAGTTTAGCGGGACCTCAGATTCCGTAGAACTCAAAGAGTCTCATGAATACGATTGACTTATATGCTAGGAATTTATTTTAAAACGATATTTTATAATTGAAAATATGACATAGGTATAATTTGAAGTCGGCTGAATCAATATTATTTTTAATCTGAGGACCCCTGGTTAAATGTTTGTCTGATATTATTAGTTACTACTATACTAGTTAGGCCTAAATATTTCATTTGAGTTTATAAATTCGAGAGTATAGTTCATAATACGATTAATAATAGGTTAACAATCTCGAGGAAGTATTTTCAAAATTTGTGCAAATGTATCAATATGAATAAAGTTTAGTTTATGAAGTTTTGATATTGAAATTCGAACATTTAGTGTTGATATGTTTATGAAATTAAAATATATACCGTGAAAAGTATGAAACAATAACAGGTATAAATTTAATGAATCTTTAATAAAACAATCAATTAAGTAATTTAATACTTCTAAACTATTTGTAAAGAGTCAACAAATTAAAGACTTTAAATGATAAATTATATAATTATGTGCAATAATCTATAGTTTTAATGAGTTGATTATATTTGACTCAATTAAACTAAATACTTTTACTGACTAAAAAAAAAAAATGAAAAAAGAAATATCTCCATCTTACATACGATTTTCAGCCTGTTGCCAAATCTTGGCAAAAAGAAATTAATAATTATACATTCATAATAAATTGTATTTTTCATTTAAAATCTCATTATTCAAATGACATTGAGAAACATCTCTGTCAGTTACAGTTAGATAGTAATTCATAATGAAATGACAGGTCCCCCCCAACTAGACCCAAAATCAAATTAATGGTAGTTTGAAAATGAAATAAAGTATAAAATTCCGCGATGAAATTAATCTGGCATTATTTAACTAGTAACTAGTAATAAACACTAAGACTAGTAAGACTTATATTAATCTCTTACCAATTTATTGTTGCGAAAGCAGCCATTCTCAGTTTTTTTAATGTATGTTAGTATGTTTTGATGCTGAAAAATTACATAACGAATACAATATATACAGTAATTACTAGGTATATTGTTAGTTATTCACTTAAGTTCTGAATACTTACATTTGATGAAAGATAAAGTTTCTTGTCTTTGAGCAATAAAATTGTTACTTCCCATGATGGCTCTGTTTTATTGCAATCATAAATCCATACCTGACCAAAATGTAATGGATCAATGTCACCATCAAGTACTTTCTATGAAAAAAAAAAAATGAGTATTTAAATCATAATTTTTTATTTATTTGAACATAAAAAAAAATAAGGCAAAATGAAAAATATAAATATATATCATAATATACGATTAAGGGTATTTTATTAAATGTGTTTAAACTGTGTATTAAATGTCCATAAGATAAGTTATTGAGATTTTATTTTCGTCTTAAAAAGAAAGTTTGCAGCATATAATATTCGATTAAAATAACAAATTATTTGTTTATGTTGGTTATAATTTAAAATATAAAATAATAAATTTAAATTTAAAAATTTAAAAAGCTTTAATAATAATATACATTTCATAAACAAATAATTGTATTGATAAATATTTTGAATTGAATCTATTAATCCTTCCAACACTCATCATAACTACATATCATAATCCATTATAAAGTGGTAAATTACACCATTAGTCACAAAAGACTTCAGTATGATAATCATAAAACATAATTTTAAGTTGTTACAAATCATTCATAATTACAGCTTATAAACATTTTAAAATTTAAAATTTAAAAATATAAGCAAAAAATTATAGTATAACAAAAGAAGTATTTATACGAGGAAAAAAATAAAATGTTTATTGAACTTAAATCAGGGTAATATTGAGAGCACATGAGTGTCATAAATGTTAACCTATCCATTTAATTTTAAAGTAGAGGTAATAATTAATAATTGGTAATTCTGTACAGAAAATAAATTTATAATTTGAAGTCTACTTAATTACAATTAATAGTAAATAAAATAAATACTAGATAACAATTTGAGAAAAGACTTAATTATAAATAAGTAAAAAATGTCTTATACAAACATTTCTAAGAATATCCATTTTGTATAACAAAAGATAATATGTATAATAATAATTAATAAATTATTCCACTTGGCCATCAGTTAGTATCCTTAACTTGGCAGAAGATCAAATAATTAACATTCTGATTAAGAACAATTAAAGCAATAGGGCTGGAACAATAATAATAAAAATAAGTGGCTATCCATAAGTTTTATATTAATTATAAATAATTAAAATCGTATAATAGATAAATAATTTAAAAAAACAAAGATTCACTTTAAAAAGTATTATCGCCTAAAATCAATAAAACTGTTAAAAATTATATATTTTCTTATAAGAATTTTCGATATAATTTATTATTGTTATAAATAGTTAAATGATTTTGGTAGACTTAGGTTTATAAGTAAATATATTTCATACATTTTACTCAAAGTAGTTAAATACAAAAATAAAATAATGACAATAATATATTTAATTAAGTTAGTATTTATTAATTGCATAAGATTTAAGATAAAACAAAAACTTTCAATAAATAAAAAAGTAAGTAAAATGATGTTCAAATTCTAAATTTTATTTGTGCGCCTCTATTTATTTAAATTTTAACTATTGTTCCCATTGTCAATGTTAATTAACAGTGGGTAGGTCAAGGTTAGATACATGGATTGCCCCCCTCTTTATAGGGTTTTTATTATTTATTATCCAGAAATTGCTATCAGACATTTTAATGTTCTAGAAATGAGTCATATCCACCACACACATTTGATAATTTCATTAAAATAATAATATAAAAAAATCATTAAAATTTTACGAATATAAATATAACAGAAAAAACTTTTAATTAAATTTTATGAAAAATTATGCAGTATTCAATGACCAAGCTTAAAGAAAAATAATTTTTCTATTTTATTGTTATTACTTATTATATACCACATTTTTATTTGAACAAATGTGATCATTAATTCAGAATAATAATTAGAATAAAAACATTTCAAGCATTGCTTGAATGATAACCAAACTAGTTAAGGAATGAAAACATGAATTAAAACCTTAAGTTTGGAATGTTTGTATTTTTGAAGACTTTTGGCTCAAATATTAACTCAAAGTATACTGAAACGTTCTAATAGGAAAATGTACTCAGTTTTCCAGTGTCCTCATATTCAATTAATACTTTATTTTTGCTAGATTTGTTTTAGTAAATATATAATCAAGAGCACTCTTAAGTGTCGGATTCATGCATATAAAAATGTTGAAGTATATTTTGGATTTCGGTATTTACATTTATCATTAAATTGATAGTGCTTGTACACTAATATTCTTATGATTGCTGTTTTGTCAGTTGAAAATATAATGATAATTATTTTTAATTTTTAATAGTAATATAAGTATATTATATAGACAATAATTACTATCAAGATTTTGATATGACAAACATATAATGATGAAATCCGTAGAAATAAAGAGAATAAGTAAATTTATTTTCATTACATTTCTTATTCTAATAAGAATTATGTAACTATAATTATTAAAAATGGAAAAATCATCCATAAAAATAAATGACATTACATTTTATCATAGTTATTTGATAGTTCACGATTGTTGTTTAACAAGTTTGGTATTTATTTCAATACTTATATAAAATACACGAGAATTTGAGAAATGGCGCCTTATAAAATAACTTTACCTAGACCTCTCAAATACCTAAGATAGAGCTAAAAAATTATCAATAATATAGGTAGTCACATATTTTCCCACTACATTTTAAATTTGGACCAGTAACCTAACCAGTATTAAAACATACAATAATTTCAAAGCTTTGTTAATATTAGTCTATAAATTGCCAACATATTACCTGTATAATTTTGGTTTCTCTTTTTTGATCAAAATCCAAAGATTTGTAAAGCGAATACTCCTGTCGAGAAAAAAAAAAATCAATTAGTTTGTACGAATTGAATGGACTAAGAGTCACTGGATAGAAACTGTTTGTGATAAAAGAAAACATTTCATGCGACAATAGTTAAAACAATGATGAATAATAATAGTCAAAACGAGTAATTATATTTACTTCTGGATGCTTGTACACATCAAACATCTTGTTGCTTATTTGGAGGACCAAAATTCTATTGTTCTCGTGTTCCATCCGGTGGTAGCACGCCAACACGGACTCGTGATTTTCCAAAGTCCTCTCTGAAAACAAACAAATGGACAAGGCAAGCCTCGGTGAACACCGACATTCACAATTCACCGCGGAGGTGTGGCGGATAGCTCAAATAGCTCACCTAGCCCTTCGTCCTCCCAGACCTCCACGATCGACCAGTCGAAACAGTCCTTGGGCACGTTTTTCGTCAGCTGCTCGCATATTTGTTCGGACGTCGATCTCGCGGAGACCGAAACCGTCTGGTACGAACCGTCCACGCTGTACACTTTGATATCTTTCTGAAACGGCAGCGAAACGCATCGCGTCGGTAATGATAATAACAACAAAGCTTACGTGCGTCGAACGCGTTTCGGGGCCAACGGCCCGGGAGGATATCAATTGCGGATCGCGCGGTTCTGCGAGTGGACAAAGCGCGACGCGATCCGAATAGACACCTTTGGAAACACGCAGTGACGACGTTGTTGTTGTTGTTGTTGTTATTGTTATTTGTTATTGTTGTGAATATTACGATGATAGCGATCGCCTGTAATGGCGTTGATTACACGGTTTGCTGAGAAGCAATTCATGGAAGAAGACGTTACGCGCTCGTAGCAGTCGACGCGCTAAACCGCGTTCCGAATTTTGAATTCATCCCCGTAACGATAGGTCGCGCGGTATACCCGAGTATGTTTCCATCGTCGTCGTCGACGATATAATAATATATTGTCATACACATGAGTGGGTCAAAGTGGTGTAAGTCATATTTTTTGTAAAAATAAGTTATACATTATTATGGGCATATCTTTGAAAGTCGATTTATTGAAATTATTAATTTCATCCGGGAATTTATTTTTGAGTTTTTAATAAACCGTTTTGTTTCTCTAATTAAGGTTTATATGACTGGTTTTAACCCACTCATATAATGATATGTCGTCGCGGCGCGAAATGTGTATAATATAATCGCTAATAACGAGTTTTACCATGTGTTTACGTTGCATATCTATACAGTATCTTACCGACGAGCGGAGTTCGATTTGATCGTCCGAATAGTTTTCGTTTTCGAATCTCCTGTAGGGCGACGAGGACGGCGACGACATCATGCCGTCATATTTATAGAGTATTTTTTTAACCAACGATCTGATCCTGTAAGTATAGAAATAAATCAACGTACAGAAAATCGTAACTATGTATATATGTATAACGTTAACGCCGTATTCCGGAGCTTTAACCGGGGGTTAAAAGGGGTAAAAATGGAAAAAATCCGGAGCCACTGGAGCTTTGTGGTATTAAATTTTGGTCAATAGTTTCGTTTTATATAGCAGAGGCCCCTAAAGAAATGATTTTCCAAAATTCAACCCCTAAGGGGGTTAGAAGGGGTAAAATGTGTTAAAAATGGAAAACGTTATTTCTCGATCGGATTTATTTGAAACCCAGTATACATAATAATGAAAAATCTACAAACTTATTTTTCAAAATGCAACTCCTTCAAGGGGTTGAAAATGAAGAACGTTGTTTCTCCCTCATATTACCGGGAAAAACTTTTCACGCGCTAGATTTTGAGATGCAACGATCGGCGAGTGCGTGGTAATTTGCGTAAATAGATTATTATGTCATCAGAAAACCCGACGATCTTTACCAAACGGTATTGATTTTGCAATATCATATTATTGCATAACTTTTACCGAAATCGCGTGCGTGCGATGAACAATAGAACGAATACAATAGAACTTTTATCATTGGACGGTCGAATACGATCGCAGGCAAATCTTTTGTCATTGGTCGATAAGCTCGTGACGTATACAATTAAAGCGAAAACCCGACGATGTTTACCAAAAGCTATGGATTTTGCAACGTCATAAATTATTACATAACTTTTATCGAAATTGCGTGCGTGCGAGCTCCATTCCTCTTTCGTAGTCGCCACATACTTACAACAAGTTAGTTATATTTTATACTACAAAATTCACTAGAAATATATGGCAAAACAA
This sequence comes from Drepanosiphum platanoidis, assembly GCA_948098885.1. Classification (NCBI taxonomy): domain Eukaryota; kingdom Metazoa; phylum Arthropoda; class Insecta; order Hemiptera; family Aphididae; genus Drepanosiphum; species Drepanosiphum platanoidis. The sequence goes on along the minus strand of OX402529.1, from coordinate 25,034,534 downwards.
CGTTTGCCGGGTCAGCTAGTAACATATAAATGGTAAATGGACGGAAGAAATAAAAATTGAGATTCAAATATTATCAGAAAAATAGTACGTGCCACACAAATTTTATAATAACTATTTTCACAGTTCGATTTATAAGGTTAATACTACATTATAACAATTGAATCTACAATAACTATTTAAGTATCTCGTTCACCGATCAAATAGGTTAAAAACCTATTTTTTGAAAAATACTTTTCGCATATAACATGTTAACAAATTAGAATTAATTTTCATTCTTCGGCCTTATTATTTTTCATAAATATATAATACTAAATAATATTGGTTATTCTGTTAAAAGGGTATCCCTGGAAATTTGAGACTCTCGAAAAGTGTTCGGAATGTCTTCCGCCCAACCGCCCTTGGTGGTGCCATCATTGTCAGAATTGTCAGAACCTACATGTGTTTTGTTACAAGTACCGGAAGTCCGGAAGTATTTCGAACGAACAACACAAGTGTAGTTATTTTATGTGAGAATCGTTTCCGGTTTAACACCGCGGTATTGAGATTAAGATATTGAATAATTGCACAGTGTACAGGTAAGTATCACACCTATGTATATCCTCGGTATTTTAAAATAACGGTAATCGTCGTTGTAGAGTGGTATTTAATATTTATAAACGTATTTGAATGTTATTTTGGCATGGAATGATTGAAATCGCTAATACCAAAAATACGTTTTTTACTACTTATTTATGGAATACTTATTTGCCAAACCTTTTTTGTTTTGTCCGAATTTGCTAGGAAACACGTGTCATTTGAGACCACGGTCAGCAAAATATATATTATATGTTTATATTTCAACGAATAAACGAGTAGTCGATCCAATTATCACAGTAATAAAAGAATAACAAATACCTAGTTTCTACGGGTTTCGACATTTTTTTTACTATCTATCCCAAGTACAAATTTAATAAATTCGTATAAATATTTATAGTGATTTTTTAGCGAATTAATCCATTCGAAATAACACGTGAGTTATAACATAACACGTGCTTATATATATATATATTATATCATATAAAATATATAATCCTAATCATTAAAGCTAATTATTTTTATTCAATCGAAAATAATCTAAGAAAAATTGTATACGCATATTATATATAATAATAACAATTTTAAACGTCTCGATGAGTTTATATGAAATTTAATTTTTTTAACGAACGAAAATATTTAATTAAACCTGCCCATATATAAATACAAAATAACCAAATAAAATTAGTTACGACAAGGTAATCATTGTTAAACAGGTATTTCATATGATTATGATAAAGAACCAACTCTACTCTAGACCAATTTCGCTATAATTATCTGCATAATACATTATTAAAAAAAGGAAGGAAAAAAATTTGATCATACAATTTAATACCTGCTGTAGGGTGTGTCGTATAATAATAGTTATTAGGTGTGTAACAAGATATTTAAAAAGACATAGCTACACACAATGAACAATTTAACAGTTAGAGATTTTGTTTCCGTCACAAACGTTTCTATTCCAACTTACAACACTGTAAACTATATTATAATGATAAGTTTCTTTACGGTTTTTTTTCTCTGTAGGTTAAAATATTTATCGTTTTAAATCGGTGATTTTTTTTTATTATTTTATTTCGATATGATTTATTCTCTACCTATAACATTTCGCTTGAAATTATTTTGAAACCGATAGTTGTATCAGTTTTAAACGGTTATTCTATATTTTGAAATAATTTTTTTTTTTTGGAATAAACTTTTTTCAAATGAGTATAGGAACTGTGTATCATCGACGTGATTTGTTTTCTAATAAATCTAACCATATACGAGTATATAGGTAGGTGTGTTGGTACAATGTAAAACATTGATTACAAATGCGTGCTGTAATTTTAGTACTGTTACGCATGGTATGATATTATAAACCTACGAAAACGTTACCTAATTATAATAAATCGAAAAAATGTAAATTATTGACATCCGCGGACATGATATTTTCAAATCATAGTTTTCATTGAATTCGGCTATATTGGCTTGATTTTAATTAATATGCCATCTGCTCGTAACTATTACTATATACCGCGAACACACCACAACAACTGTAGTGTGTTTTAAACTCCAGGAACATTTCGGCCATTTTGCAATGATGCAATTCCTGTTGGTTACATTATTTATAAAGCAAGCGTATATTTGGATTTTAAAATATTTTCTTCGACTCTTTGTTGAGTCTCACAATAGCGTTTTAATTTCAACATTGATTGGTTGTTCTTCAAAATGATGAAATTCACGATATCCAAAAAAAAAAAAATCAATTATATCTAATGGTTTTGTTTCTTGCTATTATTTGAAATACTCACAATTCATGGTTTATTTTATTTATACATCTTGCGGTTTTCAGTAGAATAATAATTGTCTTGTCTGGATAATTTATATTCAATTTTAGTGCAATGAAAAATATAAAAACCAAACTGATACGAATATCATTTCCTACGCGTACAATGGCTGGTTATGAAAATTACTACTTACTATAAAATTGGAAAGTAGCAAATCAAAATAAGATTTCATTAAATAAGTCCCTGAAGTTATATTTGTACTTATCGAAGATTAGGCAAAATCTATAGCCAAGCGAGATGTATAGTCATCATCTTGAATAACTTTCCTAATTATTAAACAGTGAAATGCTGTCGTATTCCAAGGATTGGCATAGCTTAATGTTTACGATCACATCAATTTCCCTAAATACACACACATCGAGTTGCTCAGTAGGAATTATAGATAAACAGGACGACGACGTGCCTGGCCGGTTCTTCTGAATACTCATGAATCTAAAGTAACTTGTTACGGGTTAAATCTTTGACGATCACAAGAAATTTTACTAAATTGACTTTTAGAAATGTCACCATTTTAAATGATACGACGTAATAAGAGGGTATTCGTTTAATGAAATATGAAAATAAAGTATTGGAGTTCATAAAAATAATACACATATATGTAATACGAATAAAAGTTTCAACAATTGATCACATTCAATTGATTATTAATATTAATACGACCAAATTTAAAATTTTATTACGTCTATTAAAATAAATTAACAATAATATACTCAATAAGTAATACGTAGATTATGATTCTAATATTGTAGAATGTAGATTATAGGCATAAATGACTTGGGGTATTTCTTTTTTCACTCCTCCCTCGCGGGTACCCTTTCTCATGATACGTTTATGTTTCTCTATATTATAAAACTCATAATATTTGAATAATTTTATGCACTTTTATACATTATTTGTCGCTAGTTAGTCCAAATATATTTGGTTCGACTTTCATTTCTAATAGAATACTCATGTGTAGAAACTATATAACGATAAAGAAATAATCGATTGTTATTGCATGATTGGTTATTATAATATTATTAATCAGTATTACGTGTACATCGACGTTAATGAATGTCAGTAAAAATATGAATTTATATATAATATTCTATACCTATAATATACTCATAAATATTACATAAAAATTGATTATTTTTCTAAAAATGTACTGATACAGGTACATAAATCTTAAATTATCAGACTATTCAGACTAATGGTTAATATAAATTACAATGTATCGAAAATCAAACTGAAACTTATTACACATGTAATATAAATTATAAATATTTTATGAGAAAATTTTACAATCGAAATGGATCCATTATTGTATTCACGGGCAAATCGCAATGCACACCGATACTTAATTTGAGCTAACTGAGCAGTTGGTTTATTTTACGTTTTTATTCGAATTGTTTATGTTTAATATGTATACCTATGTAGCATGTTAACATGTTATAACTTTGTTCTCATTTTCCATGTACATTTAATATTAATTATATTCGTATAGTTATACTCGTATACATAGTTATACAAGATAATATATATGTATATATAGTGCGAAAAAAATGCAATACGGCTTGCCACTATATATAAAAAAAAAAAAAAAACCCGATAGAAAGAAGATTCCGTTAAACTTATATGTGTATAAAATATATATATATATACATCAAATGCAAATTTATTAAAAATAATTATACATTGCATGTTGATAACAAGTTTTGCAAGAGTATTACCTTCGAATGACCATTGCACCTATTTGAATTTCTATTTTATGAATAAGTACGTCCGACATTATTCTGAAATTACGTGCAATCAAATTCAAATGTGAAATTAATGAGTCATATTAATAATAATTATGAACATCCTTCTCGAAAAGAAAGAAATAATTATTATATATAAAAGATTTTATTTATTAACGTAAAGAGTGGTTTCAGCGTATAACATTTTTAATTATAAATGAATACAAAAATACATTTTTATTGTTGTAAATGATTATTATAACGTATGCCCATACTCTGTTAAAGAGAACAATTTTTTATAATTTACGAGTGTAATTTCTACAGAAAAAAAAAAAAAAATATAAATACATATTTGAATACCTCCGACAATTATATTTTAGAAGCACTCTTATATTATATTATATTGTTCTTATTAGTAAATGTAAGTAAATTATCTACACACTGTTGTATGCGTCACTCGAGTTATACAAATAATTCTTATACCTAATTTATATTATATAATTTTGTTTGTTGATATTTACTTTTACATACATACATATAATATATATATATATAATGGGAGTGACAAATGGCTAGATAATTTAATGAATTCAAATTAAAGGTGAATTAAGAATACTTATAGGTACATAAAATCGGATCATATTATTATGGCCCGCGGTTTAAATCGGTGCTATGACAATGTAATAATGTCGGTGAAGAAAAGAGTTCGCAATTATTATTCACAGGCTAGGCAAACCTGTGACAAATAGCGATGAACTATATTCAGAAATTCGTGGTTGGATACTATTATGTTTTTATTGTAGGTACCTGTTTGACAAACGCGACAGGATTAATATTGTACAAGACTCGAATACAGCAACATTGCGGGAAAAGAACCACGCAATCGTAAAACACAAGTACGACGATTATTCGATAATAAAGAAACAAAAGTGTACATCTAACGTGTACAAGAACAATTTGATGACGTACATTTTTGGAGCCAGGGGCACTTGTGAAAAAATTAGGTATGCGTTTGTGTGGCAAGTGTTGATAACCTATCTAAGTGGGTTAAATGATTAAATATGGGTTACTGGTTTATTAATACGCGTGCAAGTACTTGCGAGGTACAGTAGAAATCGTGAAAAACTGTATCGATTTTCTTTTAAAAATATTAAAAAAAAACCATAATAATAATATTATATTCCCGCGACGAAACACTTTGTACTTAAACTTTCGGTAAATAAATTGTCAGGTCTCAGTCCGTCGCACACGCAATGTAATATCGAGGTTTAACTGTACGCAATGTATTGCCATTACGCGTGTTATATTGTGAAGTCCGGTGCAGTGTACACGAACGATATTAGGCATATCGGTGTTGTTTGAACACAATATCTATTTTCGAACAAAATAACAGCTCGCATAACATATATTACAAAATACCATATATATCTCTCTACGGAATACGTTATAATCGCGTTAATGAATAATTAACAGCTTTATAAGCATTTATTAATACGTATTTTAGTATTTTACGTTCAAGTTTACTTTGTATAATGAATGCACACACAATATGTACGTTATCCGCATTTGACATCGCAGAGATTCGATGTATACACACGAGAGGACTATTTTTATATGATTGTCTTCGTGTCCGTGTTGAAATTGCATCTGGCGCACTATTATTTATTTATACAAATTCCCCTCGGATACGTACTACACACTATGATAAAACGTGAAAAAACATTCGGTTTGTTATTCTCTCTTGCGCGCCGTGGAAATGCAAACGAGTTTAATCCGGGGCGGCGGCGCGGCGGCGGGATAACAATGTCTCGAGGATTAATACATCGTCGTGTATCGCCCATAATATTATTAATTCTAGTGTCACGCCGATGATCGAAACGTGTATGTAATTATAACGCATCCGTCTCTCTCGCGTTCGTCGTATTTCCGCGATTTAAAGTATTACACGAACGATTTCGTCTCGGTGGTCGTTCGAAAACGGACGATGGAAATTCGAATAAAACGCCCACGCAAGCCCATTGTGCACGGATCCGTCGAAAGTTAAATTCAACAACTTATCGCGCTCTATTATAATTATTCCACCACAGGACCTATTGATGTTTTTCCTCTCTCTTTATATCTATACAAGATATACAAGATATATGCGCGCGCGTGTGTGTATATAAATAATATTTGCAGTGGACATGGCATTATTTTTATTCGAAACGCTACAATCGCCATCCATCATATGTATTTGACCTTTTTATATTGTCAGTAATTACAATGGCATTGAACCAGTGATCGTTTCGTGATTTTTCATTTAATTGTACGCTAACGTCGCGTGATCGCCTAGACGAAACGGCGTGGGCAAAGTGTCATCTGAAAAAATTAAAAAATACATCCCTTGCACGCGCGATGCGAAAAACAAGTCGCATCAACCTATTTCTTGGACGCCTCGTGTAATTCGTTTTATCGTTTCCGCGTAATTTACCAAATTAAAGATTAAATTGTTCGCAATAAAAAAAAAAACATCATTTACATGGATATTTTTATTTTTCGGGAAGCCTAAGGTATAGCTAAAGTAACTCGCGCATTACACTTGTAAATTATTGTAAGTTTGTAATTTTATTATTTCGGTCGTAAAAACAATAATATTTGAACAAAATATAAAAAACAAACAAAAAATCCCCAAATTATTATAATTCGCTAAAAAAACAGTCGTTAATATTAATAATTATTTTTGTGAATAAATTACGTGTACACGATTTGGTTTAAACTCTTACCGAATGTATTAGGTATATTGTTAAAACGAGTAAGACAAAATAAACAGTTGCATTTCGTTAAAAAACTTATTTATGTATATGGGTATAAATGATTTCATTATTCATTATCTGTATAATGAACAGTTTATTAAATGATGGCTTATCTGTAGTAGGTATTAATGACGGATTTACCGATGATACTCGTAACGAGTGTTCTTGTTCTTACTCACATTACCATAATATACATACGTATACATGTACTGTGTATAATAAGTAATAACCGTTATCGCCGGGGATTGGTCTTCTCCCAAAGAGAAAGGTCGACGGATAGAGGCGATGGCCAAACAGGTCTCGACAATCCTAAGGAAACCGAATCGTATTGAAAAGCAATAAGTCAGGCGATGTTTCCTTTTTTGGAAGACCATTAGCGGTAATTCGAACGAAGTGCACACTCATTAGAATCAATAGAAGCTTTAGAATAATAACGATAAAAAAAAGCAGCGTGAAACGTATTCTTCGCGCGTTCGGAGAGGTATATTTATTATAATACAAACGTTTAGACGAAACGACAATGAATCATCGTATTAGCGCGGGAGATGAGAGACGATCACATCGATTGACGATTATGACACCGCGGCGTCACGTACGTCGTTTAGTCTTTAAAACGTTATCGACACGATATAAATTTTACATTAAAGGGGCCTAAATTATATTTTATTTGTGTAGGTACTCGATCGCGCATCGCGTAGAAAAAAAAAAATGAAAATAACGTTACGAATTTTACGACGGCGCGGCGGCGTGTCGGTGGCGAGTCTCATTGAGTATATTAAATAATATACGGATTATCGATTGCCAATTAATAATAGTCGTTATACAATCATATCATGCTTAAGATATTATAATATTTGTTCGTCAAAATTGACATAATTATATTATAACCACCGGAAATTATTTATTTAATCGATATTCTTATTATTTTTAAGTACTTATTATACACGATATAATTATTAAGACAATCGTCTTCGTCACGTCATATTACGTTGTTTAAAATACGAATGCACGTGGTTTTGATCAGTGCAATAACGATAACATCTAGCTTATTGTCTTTATAATAAATTATGATTTATAAATGACGTAAACCAATAACGTACCTAACCACGAATTATTATAGGTACTCCACAAGTACCCGACTTGAAATATCATAATAATAACCGTTTATTAACCCCTAAAATTATTTTTATTTTTTTTTTAATAAAGTGCGCAAATCATTTATATTGAAAATCACAACAGTTCCGATACGGAAATATTCACTTGTTAGGTTGTGAAATAGAACTTCATATAGAACTCGGGGTAAAAACTGAACGTTAAAATGCTTATTTTTATAACCTAATGTTTAAATGTTTATACCGGACAACAACCGTTATGGTATCGTTAAAACGCCCACTTTTTTTCGTCCGGTCTACTAGAGTATATTATATTGCAGGGTGTAATTTTATTTTATCATCTTGTAAATAGGTCGTCCGGCATGACCGAATGTGCAGGAAGAGGTTTCTTTTAAAAACGCAAAATCGTTTGGATCATTTCGAAATGGCTTGAAATTATAGGGCAGCGTTCGATTATAGTTTTTTTTTCAATCGTTTTGTTGTTTTGCGCTAAAACGAAATTAGCCTACGCGCCGCGAACGAGCGCGAAAACCAAACCGCTGCGTGTTCCATAACGAAACGACCGCCGTAAAAAAGAATTTCAGACGAAACATTTAACTCATTTAACTCGCTGAAAATGATCGAAATGAAACGTCTCGGAGAAATCGTAATTATCGTTAATTTCACTAGAGAAATCAAACAAATAATATATTATAATATATTATCGCTTTAACGTGTACAAATACATTCGAATAATATCTTTTACACAGTGACCAGTGGCGATTTTTTATTAACGCGAGCAATTTTTACGATATCATAATGTTTTTCGTCGTCGTCGTCGTTTTTTTTTAATTCCCATACTCGGAATTCATAAGCTCCGCGATACTTTTATTATTATACATATCTGAACGTCCGATAGCTGCCGAATGCGTACGATTCAATAATCACGAACGCATTACAGTTATTTACGCGTTGTACACAGTTATTGCCCGCGGGCGTAGGTACTACTGTTTCAAAAGTAATTTCTATAATAAACGCGTAAAGATATAATATTTCGAAATTTACGATGACACACAAGTTGCGTAATAATAACTAAATTGAAATATGTTTCTGCTTGTTAGTAGTGTGTCGTTTCGTGGAAAATCGAACGGTTATTATTACAATAACGATAGATAAAAACGCGATATGTTTAATACGAATTTTAATAACTCATTTCTATTGATTATTTCTATAACGCGAACGTTAGACGAACGATTGATTTTCAAAATATTTAATTATTTAAAAAAAAATAAATAAAAACTGTCAAAAGTTTCGCAACTAATACGATTCCCTGCATAGTACCCCTGCAGTGTACTTACTGTATTTACTTGCCGAATTAATGTGCGTATATTTATGTATATAATAGTAAAATATCGAATGAAACTCATCAAATATCACATGGTCGATAAAAACTGCTATGATATTATCTAATAAATTATGTTCGTAATCACTTATGTTAGCTAGTTAAATCCATTATTCATTTGCAGAAGTATAAATAATAATTAATATAATAATCACAAAGAAAACACCTATGGGGCTCATTCGTTGAATTTATTATTCGTACCATGCGTTCGACAGTTCATTTATCTGATTTGAAAGACAATACAATATTATTAAGATTGACAATAATTATACGAAATTATTCATGACTTTTTTTTCTTTTACAACAGGGTTATAATAATCAACGATAATATTTTTTATTTTATTTTATTCTATATATATAATATATATATACACGAGTATATTATAAATATATATATTTTTTAAATGATAAATAATATTACAAGTATTTTTTTTATTAATAATTATTTTGTGATTTTCGAATAATCAATCGTTGTTCTTGAAAGTTAAATTCACTGGATTTACCTATTAATATTATTAATATTATATAAAATAGTAGGTATAGGTGGTATATAACGACTGCTAAATTATAATGAAATTTACACATGGACGATATAAAAGGACACACGACGGTTTAGGATTTTCTAATAATTATCTCGAATAATATTATGTCAAATAAGAGTTTAGCACGTAATGTTATATTAATCGATATTTCGTGCAAGTTTGTCTTATGGCTTTTAAAATCGTATAAATTACGATTTCAATAATACGAATATTAGACGATTCGCATTGATTTTTCAACTGCGTAGGATGATATACCATATTAAATCGTAGAAAAACCAACGGTTGATTATTTTATACGATTATATAATAATTAACTTAACATTGTTTTCGTTTTTGGTACAATATAGTTAGTATAATAACTATACATAAACGCTTGCATATTTTATCCATTTTTAAAACGTATTACATCGAGTTTCAGTCACGAGGATTTTGATTAAAAAACAAATTATACGTAAACGAATGAATTACAAGTTTATATTTTATATGAATATTAAACGCCGACGCGGCAATGTACATAATATAATGTAAAAATATATATCACAAACAATTCAATTTATATTTTCATGTACATCAAAGTGTGAAGGATATTCGATGAGGATTCATTTTTTATGAGATATTGAGACGTTCATTTTATTAACATAATAATATACCTATCGTCGTTATTTTATTTGTTCACGTGCATTTTGTAAATACGATACTTTTTTTCTAATGAATAACGATCATATTACTATTGATATCTATACTCGAAAATACTTATCGTTCATTATAATACCGGATTAATCTAATACAATAAATAATATACAATTAATTTATATAAATTATATACACAATAATATGTTAATTTTTAGATTTTATTTTTTTAACAATTAATATAGCCTATCCAAAAACGATGTGCATTTATGCGCGTATATTGGTATGTATACTGAGAAAAGTACTCGTAGTTTTCAACTTTTTATTACATTTTCTAGATACAGCTAGTGGCTTGTCTGTCCCTGGAATTGAGTGTCTGACGCGGACTGTGGACAGTGACAATACTTTATCCGCGTGTACGTTTAATTGCAGGACATGATATTATGTTGAACACGAAAAAATAACATAATATTCGAACGCGGCGAACAGACGGAAGAGTGGAAGTAAACACGTTTTCAGAACGAGAGTGCCAGGTATGAAATGATATGAGTTTTTTTTTTTTTTAGTATATTCGAAATAATATTTAAGGAGTTGGTTCTGGTCCGCTCGTATTCGAGCTGAACTTTTAAAAATAGATCGGATTCTTGTATCGGCATCGTTGAAAAATCGAGTAGGCGCCAGAAAATAATGGTATGTACTATACGTATGTACCATGTGATATTCGACGAATTCGAAATGTCACTACTATTGCTCGATTTTTATTGCTGTTATTTTTGACTTTCCCGTCATTTTTTTTTTCTCCGTTATACTGGCAGAGTATCATTAATTTACGCGCCGGACAGATTGATTATGTACGGTGTTCTTTAGATGGGGAGGGGGGGGGGGGTAAACACGTAACCGCCTTTATAAAAAAATGAAAAAAACACCACGTAGATATTATAACAGTATATTATAATATAGTCAATCGAATCGCTCACTTGCCATAATATTTCAGCAAACGTGACAGAGGTATGTTTGAAACCCGCAATCCGCACGAATCGTAATTAAACAATAATAAATAATTATAAATTTATTGAACAATTATTATATTGATACGATAATAATTATATTACGCCACCCGAGGCAATATCGTAATGCATGTTTAATAGAACGCTATATTATGCAAATTGCACGGCGAGTAAAATATAATATTATGCAAGACGCGCAAAGGCTTGTTGTGTATTTTATTATTTTTTACAACATTATTGTGTGCGCACACCAGTGCAGTGTACGCGCGCGCGTTAGTATGCGCGGCTTGTCCGAAAGAGACTCGAGTCTCGGCGACAAGACGTGTTTCCTACTCGGTCAGGTCCGGTTTATGTTTATATATAATATATCCACCGGGCCGAACGGATTTTTTTTTCACCGGCTGAACGATATGAAATTTTTTTATTTTTCAAACCGCGACGAGTAGCGAAACGTGCCTAGATATGGCGCGGGTATACGTATCGCCGTCACTACACCGCGAGAAAAAATCCTTATTCCGGTGGAAATCGTAGGGCGAAAAAAATCACTTAATTACCGCACGCGATTAATAACGCGTGCGAGAAATAAAAATTACCATAACATCGTCGCTCCCCTCGGACGAGCGTAGACGATTATAAGTGGCGGCGACCGAGTGCACGCGGGGTGAAACGACCGGCGAGGGGTGTGAAGCCGCATATTTTCCGTAATTATATAATAATGAACGCGCTCGTTTTCGTACGATCGTACGCGATAAACGCCGTGTCTTGACGTCGTCGCGTTCGCGCGCGCTTGTTTACTACAAATTGTTAATATATGTGATTTGGATAAAACACGCGTCGCTTGTATACGTATGAAATAAAATGAGCGCGCGCGATAAAAAATGTCAAAACTTTATAACGAACACGTTTTGTGTTACGACTCCGCGATGAACGATACGATTATACTCGAGACGTTTTACGGATGTTCCGAGATTAAAATATCATACGTTTTGAAACGTGAAATAATATTTACGCGTCGTACGCGCGTCGGTCGAGAGAGATAATAATCGACGACGTCGAAAATCTCAACGGTAACGTAAATCTGACGGGACGATCTCATGACGGGCAGCATTTTCGACGTTTAATTAATTAATAATACGCCGAGTCTTTGAGACACAAGTCGTCGACGTGCAACGAGACGCGGAATCCAAAGTCCTCCAGGACGGATTGCCCCGCTCGCGTTCGTTCTGGACACGTCGCATATTATACGGCGTACGCGCGTCGTACCTATAGTTTTACCGTTTATGAAACGAAAAAGAACTATTAATACTCGTGTAAAATGAGAAAAAATTATTCCTTGTTTAGTTACAGTTTGTTACACATCATAAAATTACCTTATTTTATTTATGCGGTATATTTCTTCGTGTGTGAAATAAAATACCTGCGTGTTTAACATTACTATTATACACAACCTCGCTAATAATCATAATTTTATATTCGAGTCATTTTACGATGTATGCAAATCGAATCATAAGAATATAATTTAGGTTTTTTTTTTTTTTTTTTTTTTCCATTAATGTTGCGAGATATCTTTTTCGTACTACTCGTGTTTTTCTATATTATATTTTATAATATTATCGCGGTTTTGAGATCTCACAATTATATTAATAATTACAAATGTTACGCGATAAAAATAACACTATAGAGTGTAATACGAAAATCAAAACGCGAAATAAACGAGACCGAGCGAACTACACGTAAACCGTTCGATATATTTTATTCACGAATGATATATATTAATTTACAGCACTTATTTATGATTAGCGCGTATTATATGTTGCCGTTTATAACATTTGCAGCAATGTGCCCGCGCACGACTTACGTGTCTTATTATATTATATTGTCTACAGTTATCAAAAGAGGAAAGCGACTACCGACCAGATATAAAGTGATAAAATCGCAAATGCGTTCGTTTTTAACGGTGAATTTTTCGTTTTTTTTTTTTGTTTTTTTTTCTAAGCCTGACGTGACAGCGTTAGTCACGTAAATTATTTATACTCTGACGATTTCAAGACCACCTGTGCGCGGGCAACGAATCTTTTTTTGTTTCGTAGCAATAATAATTTGTTTCAATTTTTTCACGAAGATAAGCGCGAGAATTCTTTAAATATTGATTTATTATAGATACTATATTACACGTTCGTAATTTCACAATTACGTAACACATAACATGTCGATAAAGCCGTTTTTAATGATACGACATGTGATACATTTGTGCGAGTTTTTTTTTTTTAATCAATAGAAATACAATACTTATTACTTATTTGATAAATATATTTTTGAAATCGTTATGATGAAAAGTTATCCATTTCAATCGGCCTGTGCGTTTATAAAACGAGGGTTTCATCCAACGTATGCTCGTAATAACGTATCAATCATCGGCACGTTGAAATCGAATACGATTTAGTTCGAAAGTAGGCGTGAGAATTTTGCATCGCGTAGTCGGACAGTGACTATACACGCGCTTTTCGGGGAAAGTATTCGATAAAACAAAAATAAAACGATTCGAACGGACAAAGTTTGTCGCTCAGATTTACCGATTACGAATTACGTTCGCACGTACGAAGATTACGTTACGCCTGTTACGCGCCAACGGGGAAAAACAATGAAATATCGCGAGTGTGTGGCAATATTGTTGGACGTTTTCAGTAGTTACATAATAATAGCGGACGACGCTCGTGAAAACTTTAAGGTTAAAAACGTTTCGGGAGCTTCGAAACCGGCGAGGTCGACCAGAAACATCAACTGGACAGAGTAGTACACTACTCTCGCGTGTACTCGAACGATTATTATTATTATAATTATTACGGGTAACGCGTCGGAGGATAATATCACACCGGCCAGTGTATTTTATTATATACGGGCACGCGTCGTCGCGACGCGCGCGCGCGCGCACACCATACACACACGCGCGCGCGCGCGGGCGCGTTTAGCGATCGACGTGCGCTTAAATTCGAAATACGGTTGAAATAATATTTTACGTACATACCAAATTCGTATACGGAAGAACGGCTGTACTGCGGCGCGGAAGCTACGACGACGGCCGCGTGCGTATTGCGTTAACGATGATGGATTGACCGGCAGCCTTGCAAACGGTAAAACGCTCGGACGTCGAATATCACTGATGCCGCGCAGCCGCCAGTGCACGGCGCTTGTCCTATATTATAATTATGATTTCGCTATACGTTATACATGGCCGCGAAGAACCGCGATTGGCCGCGGCTACCTCCCGGTGACCGCTCTCACGATTCGAATACAATATTTAATTAGAAGGAAAAAAAAAAAAAAAGAAAAAATAATTTCGATCTGCTGCGCCACACGTATTGTTGTATAATATATTTCTAGTGCGCGCGCGCGCGCTCGCTCGCTCGCCCGTCAATTTATTATTATTTTCAAAACGATTCGATCCGTTAATAATTCCTCCGTCGTCGTCGTCGTTGTGTACGCGCGTTGTTTATACGACGAAAAGGTCTCGCGTAATTGCGGTTCGCGCGTCAAATCTACGGTCAAATTATGATAATATATCGTCGATTTTTTTTTTCTCTCCGCCGCCGCCGCCGCCGGACGACCGAAGCGCGCGAAAATAATAATAATAATATGTATTATTATTTGATCGTGTATAATATATTATTGTGTGTTGCCTCGCGCGATACACGACGGACCGTTCGAAACGACAGCGATGTAACGCACTGAACTCGATGCGCGCGTACGACCGGCCGCGCTGCAAAAATACATTTCGCGGTGGAGAAAAAAGTAGAAGAAGAAGAAGAAGAAAATAATACGAACGAAATAAAAAAAAAAAAAAAAACGCTCGACGACGACGCGGCGCAAGCATTATACACCCGTGTACGCACACGTGTATAATAATATACGCTCGCGGTTTTCGCGCGTTTATTTTTAAATATCAAGCGTTTAGCGGCGAGCTTATATTATTATAACGCGCGGCCGTCGTAGTTTACCTGGATCGCGGCGTGTTTACCGCCCCCGCACGACAGTTTTTAGACTCAAAATATTGCACCGTAAAGACGACGAAATCCAGGTGCGTCTCTATTAGTATACCGAGGTACGACGACGACGGGGGATTTAACTTTTTCGCGTCCACCCTTAGGGTACGGTTTTGTCGCCACGCGGGACATCAGAAAACTAACTCCTATTTTCACTTTTTTATTCAGACCATAATTTATTATTTTACGCGCGAAATAAAAAAACAAAACAAAACCTAAAATAGAAATTCGACCCTGTTGAAAATACAAGTAGAAGTTATTTGCAACAGAAATTACAATACGATTCGAAACGTTATAAATATTTTCTTTGTTCTCGATGGGGTTTTTTTTTTTTTTAATATTTTTCGCCAGAGGAAACGAAAATAATTGAAAATATTTGCCGCTCCTCAACGTTTGCCGTTTTCTACAGTCTACTTGGCCTCGCGTCGAATTCGTCTCTGGTTTATAACGCCGTATGAAAAATGAAAAATCGCCCTTTTTCGACGATCAAAACACAAAACGACGAACAAATCAGTCTTAAAAATGCGCGAACACTGGTTAATCTCTCATTATACGGGGTTCGGAAATAAAAGTCTAAGAAAATCAAAGTCAAATTCAAAGACAATGTCTTCCTCGTTCCGACGATAAGTAAAAAAAAAAAATCATCGAAACCGGATCGCCACACGAGGCGTGAGAGTTTTTCCGGTAAGGCATGTTTTGGAGTAAAAAAAAACAGGTCACGGACAGGCCCCTTAATGGAAATTTAGCGTGTGCAAATGACGTCTAGAAAGAGAGCAGATCGAGGCGTGTCGCAGGAAAAAACCGTTCGCCGCATCCGGACGGATTTTCGGCAACGCAATTTGTAAAATTAAAATATTCGCGTACATTATAATTATAAATTATAATATGCAACGGCGGCGGCGGCGGCGGCGGTCGCTACAGTATACGCATAACGGCGACGATAATACCTATTATGATAAAATAAATAATAATAGTTGTGAAAACCTTGCGATTTGTGTAACGAAGCTTAACGCCCGCCGCTTCCACCGAAAAGCTCTCTAATCCTCGGCGCGTTCCGTTGTTTTAATTGCTATACATTATCATTACTACATTTTAGAGGACGAAATTGAAAAATGTCATCGCACCACGTCGCGTTCAGAAACGATTTGATGTTATATTAATCATCCCGCGAAAACAAGTTTCCTTTCGTCGTGCCAATATTCGAAAAATACACAAGCAACGGCAGTACTAGTATAGTTCAGTGGTCTAATATTATTTCATCTCATTTAGTCTTGGATTATTATTGTACGACGTAATGTTATCGTTTTCAAGTACGATATTCGTGTACATTATACTACGAAGTTTGTAATTTTCTATATAAATATTCAAAACTAACATTACGAAGACATTCCATTTCCATAATTTGCCGAACTGTTTATTATTTATAAAAAACATGATTGTTTTCATATAGAGATGTTGACGTATACGAAAACGAAAATGTTATTTTAGAAACAATTTGTATCGACGACGACAAGTTCTAATCTTTGTCCAAAAACACGAATACGAGGGCTCGAAATGGATAGTAAATTCTGACTTGGGCTATACCGCAGAAACTTGAAAAATCGTCGAAACAGTATACAACAGAGATATCGATTTGAAAATGAACGATTAGAGAAACTAACATACTCTTCGTTGCGAAATTATCGCAAGACATATTTGGAAATGAAAATTCCAATACGCTGAAATTAGTCGCTAGCCGTTCCGTTTTGTTCGCCGAAGCGTTTCCGAAGCGTTTGACACAGCGTGTTCATGGAAATGTTCATATTTTCGTCGGACTAAAATAAAAATTCTGAAGAAACGCGGCGCGGCACGTACACGCCCGGCGAGTTGCCTGCACGAAACGCCGCTCGCGAGCATAATAATTTTAACAGTATTTTCATCGACGTAATAACGACGTGTCGCCGCCGTAAATTATCATTACTTTTTATAATATTATATTATTATCGCGGCCTCGCGTTCCCCTGAAACGTAGACCAGAAACAAACCGGCCGAACGAGTTATTCATCTAACCGACGGAACGACGGCGCGGTCGGGCCCGTTTCCCGTACACGAAACTTTTCTCGCCACCACTGGCTGCCGCGAAAGTACCGAAAATACTCGCGGGGTCTTCCGTAATTGAATTCGTGTCTAGGATTTACACGGGGGGGGCGAGTAATCAATATGGATTACAGGGTGCTCGCCGCGAACTATGTGTATAGTAGGCGTATGAGAACACGAGATAGACTTTGTGCAACTTTGGGAAAATATCTGAAACGTCAGAGACGCCGAAAAAGAAATGCGGCGGGCGGGACAGGATTAGCCGGGGAGTAGGGTGAAACGGTGACTCATCGGAACACTTAGCCGGAATCTTCTATTCTCCTCGGGGTAGACCCCGCCGCTCTTTCAAAGTGCACGACCGTCTGCTCTTTGCTTCCGCTATTGTGTCGTCGTGTACACTATATCGTTTTTGTATTCGTACGCGCGTTACAAAAAGCTTTTTGTCCGCAGTTCGAACAATAGACCGTTCAAATTAGGCGTTATCGAAACAAATTTTATAAATATATTACACGCGCGTACGTAGGTACAGAGCGATCGCTTTATCCAGAACCGCTCATTTTTATTTCCTTTTTTTTCTATCTTTTTTTTTTAGAAAGTATTAACTTTATGAAACAGTTTTACGCTACCATTGTTCAATACTCTTTAGGTTTTAAAATTTGTCACCATACGTTTAACCGGTATCTAGTAGGCACTATATGCTTTTGATTCAAGCAACGCTGATTTTTATGTTGTACAGCTGATATTTATTTAACTATTTTTTTCGTGAAATTTAATTTTAAAATCACTTTAATATCCATTTAATCGTTCGGGAATTCGATTAAATGATATTCTTTTGTCGAGTCTTTGCACTTGTTCGTTCGATTATTTACCACGCTGCCCAATTTAATATTTAAATTAAGTGATAATTGAATAATTGATAACTAATTTAAAATCTAGTACAGCGTTACTATCGTACATTTGTCCGGCCGATAAGCTCTCATATAAATACTTCTGGAATTTAAAAACGAAATCTTTCGAAAATAACTCAAACTCAATAACTCAATAACTCAAAAAAAAATGAAAATTCACAAAAGAATATGATTCGGATGTTTGAAAATCAAAACTCGATGGAGATTTTACCTATAATAATATGGGATGAAAAAACGAGGGCAGTTTAGTTAAATAAAAAACACACTATGCCTGTTAGGCGTTCTTCGACAAAATAATCGTCCTGTATATGTGTAGTATACGTATGGTAAATGCCATATTTTTCTTAACTTTGTAAACGCACCGTTGCCGATGTAATTGACGTAAAAAGCTCATACCTCTCTCGCGTTATCGATTTTTCATTTACTTTTTATTTCACTTTCCGACAAAGGTATAAAAGCCAATGGCATGAAAATTATGGTTGATTTGACTTACTGTGTCATAACTTTACACCGACCGGAAGGTTAAACTTCTACGCCCGGGATCTGGAACGTAATTAATCGCGATTATAATCGATTGATAAATCTTTATTTTTATCGTAACACAGATTCGGTCTGTCCGTTAGTCACGCGCCATTACATTTTCCGAAGTCGCACAGTATTCGTGTGGTTGTTTTGAAAATAATATAATGCCTTAAAAGTTTTCTTCCCGTCAAAAAAACCGAACGAGAAAAAAGTCTCGACTCGAAAACAATAAGATAATCTAGACCGACGACGACGCAACGAGAGAAGAAAAATATATAATAGTTTTGTCAAGTTGACGGGGAGGATGGAAAGAGAAGAAAACCACATAAAAACTCACTTAGTTATCGTTATGTTTTTGTTTTTGTCTTCGACATTCCGGTAACGCGAACAGTGTTTTGAGTTTAGTGTACAACGACTAATGAGTGTACTGTATTCGTTTACAATAACAGTGAGTCGGTTTAGTTTCGGACTAAAGTTTTCACGTTGAAAACGTGACAGATGAAATGTTTATCATCGTGATATTATCACATTTTCACGTTGGATGTCGGAGCGTCAAGATTACGATAATATTATTAAAGGAACGCAGCCGGGCCACGAGTTAACAACAGGACGTTTTTGCGAACGTTTTATTTTCCAAATCCAAGTTAATATCATCACGGGCCGCGCGCGAAATTCAACAAAAGCTTTCCGGTAGATTGTGCGTACACACGCGTACGCGTCGTGTTTCCGATACGCCCGAACGCGTGTTGTGAAAAACACCCAAGGATAAATATTTTAAATATTTCACGGCGAATAGAATTCAAACGAGCTTCGCGAGCAGACGTTGTAACGTTCGTGAGATTTAATGTTTAAAATTTTTAAGTGCGCAATAAACCGAGTCAAATATTTACGAAGTTTGTTTGACTTTTTTCGACGTATTAATGGAGCAGAAAGACTATACTCAAGTCAGTCGAGACTTTTTCGCATCAATTATTTTTCACGTGTTCTCTGTAAAGGATGTATAGTAGGTAGGTAATGTTTGAAAATATTGCCAAGCGACCGGATAAATACCGGGCAAATATCGTATAGCGTTTTCGGCGACCTTGGTCTTTTTGCTCCACTTGGCACGTGTTATATTTCGGGCATGTACATATATAAATATATAATATATTATATTTACATCGCCCGGGCCTAAGTGTTAGAATGTTAGATCATAATATGAACGTTAAAATATTTATTGAATTTACATTAGACACTTGTAAATTATACTACTGTACGATTTATAATATTATTGTCCTCGATGATTACAAATAACGGTATTATTTTTCGAAATCGATTATATGGAGTACAGTGACGATTCAGCGTTTATAAATATAACCGACCGCGGAAGTATTTTAAAATAATAATAATTTTATTGCGTGCGGTTTACAATAATTGATTACGCTTATTGTGGTGTAAATAGTACAGCGATTTAATAATAATAATAATAATGATGATGATGATGTTACAAGAGACGTAAAGCAACGGCACGTGAGAGTGACTTAAAAGAGAAAAAAAATATCGTTTAGATACAAATCACATTGATAAACATAAATACGGCGGCGTCCAACAACATTGGTGATATTGTACTAAATTTGATACGCATTATTTTTACTCTACTGATTCGATTCAACGCGCGTTTTATTCGTTTTGCACAATTATTTTCAATACTATTTCGGCGACCTTGTTCTCCTAAATTTCAAAATCAAGAAACGGGAGACTACGTGTTTTTACGTTAACAGTATTTTAAGTTTATCCACGTTGTACAACAACATTTGCAGTCGTAATAACAATAACAACAGTAATCGTGTTTGATAACAATAACGCTAACATAATAATGTTATACAATAGAATTTCTGAATTCGTTAATGAATCATAAATGTTCACTCACGTTTGTTTGAGCGAGCCAATTACTACAATCGTTTGGCCGTTCATTAATAAATAAAAATCAATTATCTATAATTCGATCAGACATCTATGACTTCATGGGAATAATTCGGACGATTTTTTCGGGCTGGGTGGGAATTTTTTTTCATAAATATTTCAATAAAAATATCATCGGTTAGGTCGAAACAATATAGTCAGTGGCAGCTGAGCAGTTGAGTCGAGATTATATTGGTGGTGGTTTCATTGTGAATATTATCGTTATGGACGCCGCCGCAGTCGTACGAGCTAGTATTGTTACAAACGCCATTTCGACGTTAAAAGTCCAGTGATTGAAACGAATTACTTCTCGAAACAGGTAAATCTATTTTTAATTGGTAATATTCTTTAAATGATTTAAGTGATTTTTTTTTTACGTAGGTATTGAGTATGTGCTTTAATATTATAACGATACGTTTTTTTTTTTTTGTCAATAAAACCGAACTGCTCAAACAAAATACAAATTATTACCTTTTCGTCCATTTGATAATATTTCTTTGTTGACAAAAAAATCTAGGAGGCACCGTCCCTTTACACGTTCACAGACTCCTCTCCCCACCCAGTTTACGCCCATGCACGACTTAATTTAAATCAACTACAAGTACCTTAAAATGGGTATAGAACGTAAGTATAATAACATTCTAATCGCATCTAATCCAAGTTAATACACTCTCGCAGTATTTTATTACGATAAATAATTTATCTGTTTTGGTATTATAAAGGTATATAGATTTCGTTTTTTGATTTTACTTTCTCTTTTATTTTCGTTAGACCTACCGCGGAGGTCGTAAAAATCAAAAGCCACAAAGTGATCAGAGAACCGCCTATATAAGCGCCATTACCAAACGTGTTTTTTTTTGCAACCTAAAATCTAAATATGTATTGCCGTTTTTAATTTTATTCGCAGTATTATGAAATTACGTAAAAAATATATTTTCTCTCGGCGTAGCAATAATAATTGTGTTTGGCCAGATCAGTGTCGGATACATTAGCTATAAACCAATTTACTATTTAAACCAGCGTCGCATTAAATAATCAAGTCAACGTTGCATATAATATTACATGCTATTGTCACTTGTCTGTACCGTTGTCAGGGACAGACAGCCATACCTGAGCCTGGCTCTCTAATTATATTTTTTATGAGAACAAATCCATAATTAAACACGTTGACGCTTAAATCACGTGTCCCGTCTTTTCGACGATACAGTCTGTAACCGAAACATTTATGTACTTATAATGTCGAATATCTCGAAATGGAAAATAGTGTTCGAACAAATCTAATTGTAGTTGATACTCGATATAATATGCACGTTATTAAATACATAATCGTCGTAGAAGTGTAGATAATACTCAATGATTAATTAGATTTAAGATTTTAGCAAAATTACTCGGTTTTCAACATCAATATTAAAATATGTTCATAATCTACATATTATACGGTCGTAACCATTGTTATTTTATTATCAAAGTCATTCGATGAAAAACGTATGTATAAAAATTATTTCCAATGACACGACTACTAATAAAAAAAAAAAAAAAAAAATGATAATTATTACGTCAATGTATGTAATGTAATATTAAATTTAAATTAATTTGTTATATTGTTTCAGTAATATTTCATTGTTTTCATCGACCGTACCAGAATTCAATTCATTCATCCCAGAGGATCGAATTCTTTTTCCCGTGACGTACGAGAGAACGTAATAATATTCGGCAGACGGCAGTTTAGTATTGATTAGCAGGTTAGTAGTGCAACATATCACTTTCATTTATACATCTGTAGACGGTATAAAATCGGCTAACGTACGACGTAATCGTTTTGCAGATTAATTCTCAAAATTTAATAACAAACAATAAATCTTGAAAATAATATTTAAGAGAGATAAAACGAGAACAATAAATTAGGTAGGCGCCGGTTGTAAATTATCTAACTCAAACTTTTCTGTAAAGCTTTTATAAATATCTAAATAACGCAGTACGATAAATAATATCTCACATTATTTTGTTACGTACCTATTGTTGTAAAAATGTCCCCTGGTCGAGTCCGTGATTTTCAATGAACATACAAGAATCACAGTTTTAAATTTTACAAGAGATATTAATATAATAATTATTAAGAAATGAAAAAATGTATAAAACTTATTCCAATGAATACGAGTGATTTCGGTTATGACGAAAAGTTTTTATTCGTCGTCGTCCGCTTGTTAATTACTTATTATATTTCTCATGCTCGATAATATTTCTTCTCTTATTCGTGTTAATTTATTCAAAATGGATATCACAACCGGACATTAGAATATAATATAAATTTATTTTTAAACTTCGATTGAAACGTAATTAAAATGGAATATTCTCAATTTCATCATACGAGTGTAAACAATTTTGAAACCGTTTATTATTCATTCGAAACGATAATCGGTGCTTTTAAGCGAAAAGCCAAACAGATGAATGCAGATAAGCACGATTAATAATTTATAAAATCGTTATAATATTCTTGTAAGTTTTGCGTTTGAATTGAATTAAAGTCATAAACGTCACTTTGGTGCAGGTTCTTACACTGTTTGCTTAGTCGGACGTGTATTATATTATTACATGTGGTGTAAAAGAGAACGATTTATTCGATTTTTTTTTTTTTTTGTCTATTTTTACAAGTACAAATATATAAAAATTTGTTGTTACGCCGCAAACGTCAAATACGGTATTACGCTATTGGTCAAATCGAACGTAAGTTACAATTTGTAACCGATTTCATTTATGAAAGCTGTCTATAGTCGTTCACTTTTACACAATAGTCATGCGAACAAAGCGTTTTCGAAGTACACTCAGACATAAAATGGTTTTACGTTAACCTTTACAGGCATCTTTTTCTGAACAAAGAACAAAGACGACACTCTTATAATGGAAACAAGTTAAGAACTTGTTTTTCTTTCTAGTAGGTACTTAAATATTTGGATATTTTAGGTTTTGTTTTTTTTTTTTTTTGTTCGTTTGTTTAATGGTGTTTTAAATGTTTTAATATTATATAGCAGGGGTCACCAACTAATTTCTATGGGGGTCCGTTTTGAAACTTACCAAACTTTACGCGGTCCAAACAGTTTCAATGACTTTTACACACGTTAATAAATAGGTATTTATAATTTATAAATTTGTGATTATACTTATTTATTTATTCAGATTGTATTATACACACGTTAATAAATAGGTAGGTATATACATTTTTTGTAAAACAGTATTTAAGTTAGGAAAGTGCAAACGTTCGTTTTCTATATCTTCGCAAAAAAGATCCATTTTCCTTGAAAAACATTTGATTTCTGACAGTAAATGGCACACTAATTTTCCTTTACCTTGTAGTTTGAAATTAAAATCGTTGATATGTTTGAATATATCTGTCAAAAAAGCGATAAATGTGACATGTTCTTTTATTTCAAGGAAATCTAAATAGTCTTTTGCACATAATTGATCACTGCTAGAAAGGAATAACTTGATCTCGTCCAATATTGCGAAAAATCGTTGAAGTACCAAACCTTTGCTCAACCACCTTACATTATTGTATAGCTGTAAATCACCATATTGTGATTTAACTTCATCGAGAAATGATTTAAATTGACGGTGCTTCAATGATGATTTGGCTCGAATAAAGTTTACGATTTTGATCACTTGTAACATTGTAGCTTCGAGAATTTAATCAATGTAAAATGAAAACGCGCGTGCGGTCCGTAAAAAAAGTGCTCGAGGTCCGTATCCGGACCGCGGTCCGCCAGTTGGTGACCCCTGTTATATAGTATACGAAAACAAAATAATAAGTTCACGTTTTTTTTTTTTTTTTTGTGCATGAAATCAAAAACTGAATTAAATAATTAAGTAGATTTTACGCCTTTTACTACGAGTTTATTTTCTTTTGAAAAACGAAAATATATTACGAAAACTTAACATTGTTAGGAGTTAAAGAAGTTTTTTTTTAATTCTCGTATTATTAAAATGTAAAGTGATATGGACATAATTATATGCTGTATGCTCATGTAGTTACAAGTAAAGTCTCATCGTCGCAAAAACAAATAGTACACAAAAGCACAGTTTTCTGCGATTATAAAATGTATTCTTGGTACCATATATTGCGTCAAATTGTAATTTCAGTCATGACATTATATAATATGTATCAATACGTAGCCGTCAGCTTTCGTATAAGTAACGATGAAAAACGTATTCGTCTAAAACTATAATGATATTATTGCTAGTGTTAAATATTAGATTCGACAAAGTACTATTAATTTATACAAACAAAAATCTCCGTGATTTTATAAATTATGTAATTACGATCGGTACACTAGATTTCGAGATCAGAGACACACGAGAAAGAAGGAAAATAGTTTTATTAATATTGACAAATCATACATTTAACTGCGTGTATCTACTTACGCCTCGGGCGATTGCCACACGCGATTTTTTGCCATTACGTCATGTTCGTTTGAATGTTTTGAGAATTTAGTTCGAATCTCCCGGTTTGTCCAAGTCCACCGTCATTTCGTTTTATCCGGCCGAACCGACCGCGATAACGACGTTGTTGGGAAATTTTCTTTCCATTCGACCGTCGTCGTCGTCGTTCCGAAATCCAAACCTATGCGTGACGCGGATCGAATGGGCTCTCGACGTCCGTATAAGTTCCCGAGTGCTGTAGATATTACCGCGTGGTCCGTCCGTATAATTATGACGCCGACGACGGTGACTCCGAGTCATTCGTATGTGTTTTATTCGACGGCGATGAAAAAGCAAGTGACTACAGCAAGTGCACGTCGCGTCGTCGGGACCACGAAAGAGAATCTATCGAAGTTTGTTTTTAGTAAAATACCAAAGCGTTTTACGGGCGGTTACGTTCCGGACGAAAATTATTAGAATACGTTGTAAGGATGTTCGAAACAAACATGTCTGTTTGCTGACGTATGCGCAAGTGTGTACGCGTGTGTGTCCTGCATATTGTATCGGTACAATATACGTACATAATATTATGTTATCATTTCACTTTATATACGACCGCAATATGAAATCGAGGATGTGGCTAAAAACGACGGATAGGGTTTCGTTCCAAAGTACCAAATATCGTTTATAGTTTATTGGTCGAGTAATAATAACCAGTTCGTCGACACACGTCGGGTAATCGATTCGGTTACCTTAAGGTTTTTTTTTTTTATCCGACGACATACGTAATATCGTCGCTCGATACAATATCGAAATTCCACCATAATCCCGTCCTCGCGCCCGTCAGATACGTTTTACACGCGCGTTTCGCGCGTACTTGATTAAATCGTAAACACCATGCACGTCGAGTTGATGAAAATTCTACCACGAGAATCATTTACATGCCAGTACATTCTCAAAATGTAAACGATGCGTACATCGTACAGACGTTCAGTGGAATGTTCATCGAGTCTACCGAACATACGATTAACGAGTTAGTCGTTTTTTTTTTTTTCCCGATGATATGTTTAATATTATATTTTATATATAATATATAACACTGGACGGTTTTTGTTTCCGGCGCGGTGTATCCGTGAACACGAAATACCATAGATTTCGCAATCGTCTCGTTGACAACACCAATCATCGTATTAAATTACTTGACCTGCAAACTGACATTCCAAGCTTAATGTTTCCAATGTAATACTATTGACATTTACAACAGTGAAAATAACGTCCGATCGTTTTTTCTTCAATTTAATGTCAACGGATAAAACTGTTATTATTATAGTCGAAAGTTGATACGTTTTCGTTGCGTATCAAACGGTCCAAGTGATTTTTACCAGTCGTTCTGTTGTAGTGTCTGGCAAGTCTCTAACAACACGTTTTTCAAAGGAAATATAAATATTTTTCATACTTGTTCTTTCATATTATTCGATTAGCTTTATCGTTCGGTACATTTTTGGACAAAAATTATGTGTATTTTGCTCGAGCGAATATAATGATTGTACACGGTTTTTTTTTCTGTCTGAGGCCAACTACTCGTATATGCTATTTTATTTAAAACTAAAACGTCGAAATATTGTTTTAGTAAATTCGTTTTACAAACGTCTAAAGTTTGGAATAAGGTAAAATTGATTTTGGACGATTGAAGAATTTTTATGGCCAGCGAAACTACGAGTACATAGGACGTGTCGTTTAGTATTTCAAAATATCGGAAATAAAACCAGAAAGACGATAAAAAATGATTTTCGAATGGTTTAAAAATTCGCTCAACAAGCGCTTACATTGTTTTTAACATAATATTTTTTATTTCGTGATATCCATAATCCATTTATCTATAGAACTAAAAACGAGAAATTTTATTATTATTTATCGCACGGCAACGAGAAATATCTATTCAAATCTTTGAAGTCGTAACTATAATACAACTAGGTAATTGAGCAAATAGTTTTATGATTGATTCTCTTTTTATTTTTTAAGTACGGTTTTTTCTAAACATTTTTTCAGATAAAGCAAGTGACTGATTATGTATTTTAAGACTGGTGTTAAAACAAGTGTATAAAATTCCCTTGTTACGTGATACATTTGAGTTGAAATTATTCAAGATAAGATATTTTATGTGTACCTATATTTATAATTTATATTGTGCCCGCGACCTTCACTATGGAAATCATTTTTCGAATACGATGATTTATCAATGCTATCGAATTCATACGGACAGCACTGCTGTGACAGCGATGACTGTTCTAAGAATACCGAGTCACAACACAAAGTTTAAAGTATGACACACCTATCCCCACATGTTGGGAGCCCACGACCAGTGTTTCGTTTGCGCATCGACGAAGGATTAACACTTGGCATTTTCATTTCATAATATTTTCGTTGTACGTTCAATACGACGGGCCAGGCAGCTGAAATTGAGTTTTAATGCTTTCGAATAATTATTATATTTTTTTTAAATTTTTTTATTGAAGACATTCCACGATTTTGCCGTCCACTAGACTTTTCATTGAACATCGAACGCACAGTGAAATCGAACGTCAATGCTTCTTGATCAAATTTTCGCTCTGTTGTCATTTGTTTCTTCGTAAGTAAAGAATCTGGAGTTTCTATATAAATCGATGTCGACTTTTGGTAATGAAATATTTAGTTCGACTTATCGCATTTTGAGAAGAGTTAAAGATCCAGGAAGATCATTTACATTTTCTAATATTACAGTACAAGTTAGTAATAGATTGTATTAAAAATTATTGGTATAATAATATTTATTAAAATATTTTGATTAGATATATTATGTAAATAATTATACACGAATAATAATAATTAGTTTAATTTATATTGTGTATAGGAATAGAAGGATAAAATTATAGTAAATTGAACGATAACAATGATACATTATGTTAGAAATTTGATTGTGAATTACGACTTAAATCTATTGTATTTTATGCATTTTTCATTTTTCTTTAGTGATCTCTTGGAAAATCTATTTTTATCTTGTTACGAATGCCTATCCACATATTTTCTCGAAAACAAGTCAGGTTATCTCTACTGATAAGGTACGAAAGGTGACCGTGATAACAGTTGTGACTATAATTTGCCGATAGTCCGCACAACTGGGTACTACATCACGTTTTTGTGAATTGAAAGGTCATGCGTTCCGTCCGTCTTGCTGTCCATCACAAGTCACAACACGAACGTTTCGCAAGAAGTACGACTCGTGTGTCACGTTCTCCGTTCGATATCTCGTATCGAAATTGAATGTTAAACGTTCAATCGAATGAATCGCGATTAAAATTGAAAAAACTAACTTCAACGCACTATTGAATGTAAATTAAACCTTATTGGCGTTTCACATAATGTATGATAATAATAATATATTATGTATATTATAATGCTAATAATAATTATATTATCGGTGTAACTATATAATATAATATAAATATATTATGAAATGATATTAGATCACTCGAATACTTAAATCGTGCAGGATCGTCATTGACCACAAACGAAATACATAGATTATTGCACGTCATATAGGTACGTGTGAGATTAAACAGACGATATAATGATATCGTAGAAGAGTGCGGATCGTTTGAACAGGGCCGATTCAAAACACACGAGTTTTAAAAAGCATATGAATTTGATTTTGTTTTCTAACGAAAATCGATCCGACTTGTCAGATGTACCGCAATCGATCCTTCTTATACTTTTAGTCACTTTTGATAGTCTACAGCATACAACCGTGCGATTATCCGTATAAATAAACTAAATCGAAAAAATAAGCACACGGGTCCGTCCGTTTCAGGGTTCGCGTCGCTCGTCAGGAGTTTCGAACAAATCAATATCACGGGCAAAAATGCCATCCAAGACGGAACAACGTTTAATGAAAATCGAAAAAAAAAAAAAAAAAAGCAATGTATTAATAATCATTAATGACGAAATAACTCACGGCAAGCTTAGAAGTGTAGACGTGGTCTCGGAAGCGTTTCGGTTTTGACATTCGGTTTTGTTTTTCAAATTCATTTTAACATTTATAGTGTACGGACCTCGTCTGTTGCGTCTCGCGCAAGTCGTGCAGCGGTCGCGATCGAAATTCAAGCGAGAGAAACGAAAAAAACAACCGCGAGATAAAATAATACGCATTGGATATTATTAATACCAGTTAAATGTTAAACGAAAACACAGTCACTGTATAACGAATTCGCCGGACGTGTATGCCGAAAAAAAAAAAATAAATAAATAAATAAACACAAACAATCGAAATGGCTAAAGGCGCAATCGAATAAGTACGTTTCGTGAACCGATCGATCGACGTGAAACAACAATAATAATTATTATTACAGTCCGTTTCATAACCATAATATCATAATTACGTGTGAGTAGCGGGCGCTCGCGCGCGCGCGCGCGCGTACGTGAGGAAAAAGAGAGAAAAAAAAAAACCGAACACGTGAAATTATTATACGGCACGGGCGCAAAAGAATCACTAACACACTGACGCACGGTCGTACTGGTGTGCTCGTATACCGTATGACCACATTTGCGGGCTGCGGGCAATAATACCACTACCCCAGATCGTCCGGCGTGCTCGGTGGGAGAAATCAAAATATCAAGACGGCGACGTGGAAGACGTGAAACGCTCAGATTAAACCGACTAAACGCACGGCGCGCGACCGTGACGATATTTATATTATTGTGTCCGACGCGCTTCGAGACGATACTCTATTACAATACTGGTGCGCGTGTAGTTTTCTTCTTCCCGCAATATCGCTTGGCCGCTCTCGCGCTCCGTGTCCGACCCCGAGGAGGTCCTGCCGGAGGACTCGTCAAAGGACGAAATTCACAACCCTATATTATACGCTGCTGCTGCTGCTGCTGCTGCTGCCGCGCGTTTTAACCGACCTCTCGTCGGAAAACCGTTCCGCGCGAGTTTTGTTTCGAAAAACCGCACGAATTCGTCACAATATTATTGCTTTACGATCTCAAGTCTACCATATTTATTACGTCGGGTTTCGCAGGTAACGGGTCGATCGCGATATTACGCTCTTCTTTTTTTCCCGTCAACACTTACAGAATATTATCGTTTGAAATATTTTAATGCGTTAAAAATAAACGCGGCGTTCGTTTTGTTTTTTTTCCCCCGCTTTTCTTTAATTTTAACTTATTCCAAAGCGCGTTAACACATTTATCACGCGTCTCTTAACGTACCGATGGAACTATTTGAAATTTATTGTAATCTCGTCGCACACGATTAGTACGAGTTATTAAATATATTATAATATACAGTATCGTTCGGCGATTGATATGAATACGAATATATATCGTTTATAATTGATCGCAATTATCGAACGCAAACGGTAATTATACTTTGAGTGAATTATGCGTTATTTGTGTGAATAATTGACGTGGTTAACTTTTCAAAAAAACGTTCGTGGCGATAATTTAGAAATAGTTCTTACATTGATTTTAGTGAGGCAATGAATCATTGGACACCAAGTATTATCATCACATTATACATAAAACGTAATACGGCCACGTGGGACAAACAGTCGGATCGAAAAAAGAAAAATTCGATCAAAGGTGTTGGAATTTATCGTACAGGCACCTATAATAACTGATATAATAGTCGGAATGTAATTTTTTTCGTTTTTTTTTTTTTTTTTTTTAATCTTAATATTTAATAGTAACAATCGTTATCACAACATGTCTTAAAATAGTTGAAAATCATAAAAATAGTAACGATATTGATAAAAAAAATTATACCACAGCTACCAATTTAAACTTTTACCTAGTATTTTTTAGTACTCCGAAAGATAATAAAAGTATTAAATACATATATATACATATATTGGTACAAAAATGTAATTGCATTTTGTTGCAAATTTCATTTACTCGTGATTATCATAATATATTATCTATATTTCGGAGAAATTTTTTAGTTTTCTGAAAAAAAAAAATAAATAATAGTATTCTCAAATAAATTACTCGATCTACTTCGATTAAAATAATTGTAGGAATTTAATTAACTGCGGCGCGCTAATTTGACATAACATTATTTTGTTCGATTAATTATATACAGTGTTGAACGTCGAACACACAAAGCTGGGTGCTACCCATTACCTGGTTAAAATAATATCATAACGAATATTATTTATCATTGAAAAGTAAACATTTTGTTTGAAATTAAGTCTTGATCGACGTGGTTATATTGTATCGTATTAAACAATTTTCTTTGACAATTTGGCTTTTAAAAGGTGATGACCTCAGCCGAAAATATTTTAAAGTGTAATATAATAACATTAACAACAACGTCCGTTTACGTTGTTATTATTAACGTATGACTGAAAATCACGTGTATTTAATTTGAAATGTCTATTGACCTATTTCGTATTTACACAGTTTGGCTAAAATTCGATTAAGATTTGAGAAATTCGATACCACACAATAGATTGCTATTTAAAAACCGTAAAATAAAACATGAATAATATGTCAGTCAGCCCATGGCGTATATTTTTTGTCAACCGCAAAAGAATTCAATAATACAAACAGAAACAGTGTAACGCGCAGAGACTTGGTTTTAAAATATTTAGTAGGAAAAAAAACCGGTAAGGCATTGCGTGTCGTCGGTTCCGGGTATTTTAAGTCCAATGTGTTGCATTAATTGTATTTGTTTATTTAAATTTGAAAGCGATGTTAAATGATCGCATTCAAAACGATCATTTGAGCGAAGGTCAACGTCAAATACAATTTCACGAACATCTTTCAAACGGGAGGGGAAAAAAAAACACCCAATAGAACTCAAGGAGTTACGACCCGTAAGATACTCGGCAGATTGTTTATTGTTTGGTAAAATAGCTCCAGGGTAGGTTAATCGAAAGTTAAACGCTAGTGAAATAAATAAAACATCATGACGTCCAAATTGTCTCCAATACACCGGAAAAATTACCAAGGAAATCGAATAACGGCACGCTAAAAAGAGTCTATAAAGTTCGTTTTTCGACAGCAATGAATTTCAGCCAAAAATGTGTTTACGGAGAAAAAACGACAATAATCTTCGTGAACATGATCGGTTTTGTCGTAATTCCAATAAAAAAAAAACCGCTTTGCGCGAAACAATCTCGCCATTTTTTTTTTTTAGCACCATTAAGTAAAAAACGGTTTAATTGCAGTAACCTTGCGTTAAAACGTCAAACTATATAATATAAAACTGAAGTTTATTCGTTCTGAGAAAATAAATACAGTCGCGAAACGCTACTTGACGTTACATCGAGTGTATGTATTTTTCGAGTTTTCCCAAAAATTAATTATTAAAACTTTGAAATGTGCAATTTCACTATTCTTATTTCCGCATGTACGAGTGTGTATACATACAGCACGTTAGTTTAAACACAATTTCAGATTGTTCGCGCAGTTAAAAATAATTGACCGTGCAAGGCCCCGCAGACAGGAAAACTTTAATGTGATTTAAAATTTAAAAAAAAAACGGTGTCCTATTGTCGACCGAAAATTCGTTGTACGTCAAGACAAAAAACTACAAGACGTACTTTTGCCGCAAATAATTCAACAACCAGTGAAATATTTATAGAGAAAAATGTTCGTAAAACGGATGCATTTTTCGCTTTTCTAAAAATCTAAATATATATAAGAGGGACCTAGAATTTCAATTTAATGTAAAACGCGCGAATAAAATGAAAGGTATTATACACTCGGACGTGTATTATAAAATATTTTGATATTATTGATGAAATTATGTGCTAACGTGCGGTAAAATTTGCTATTGCGACGAGGTATTGAATTTCCGAGTACGTTACGTTACCGTGGTAAGCCATACGTGTTAAGCCAAAAGGGTATTAAAAACACAAATCCTAAATTGTTGTGAAAGGACTTATGTTATATTTTCAAACGTATCGATTATACGGTTATTCGTATTCTCGTAACGATATACTATTTTAAAAAATATTTATTTTTTTTTATCCGTACTGTCATAAATATCCTATAACTAAAATTACTTTCCAATAAAATTGTAATACAAATTATCATTACATTAGATTAGTCCGACAGAGTAAACGGCTCACTAAATTAGAGTAGAAATTAATATTTCAACTTGGATTATTTTATAATGACAATATCGATGATGATTACAAATTATAATAAGCAGATTCAAAAAAATCACCATTAGCTCCGCAGTGCTATAGATCACAGTCCATTTCTATAGATCGCGAATCGCGATTGAAATGTGTATAATAGAATTTAGCACAACTATAATAATATAACAATAATATATGTATTAAATTAAATGATAGAATTATTGTTTTCCTTTTTTTTTTTTATTGTGAACGACGAAACGAAATACCGTGGTAAGTGAAATAATATTCTTGCTACAATAATGATAATTATAAATAAATTAGTCGCGGCGGTGAAAATTTATAGTTAAAAACAAATTATAGGATTTAAAGTCGGAATAATTAGTAAAACATTTAGTTTCGATTTTTTCCCACGCTAGTCGGGCATGGGAAACACGGTATGCTTATTCTAAATTTTCTAATTGTCAATATTTCTATGAATACTATTTAAAATCTGCGTTTAATGTTGTAACGACCAACGATCACGATTGGCACATTTTAGCATTTTAGTTTTTTTGAATTTTTATTTCTATTTATCATTTATGTACTTTAGTCGATGAAAACTATTTATCATTATGGTTTATAATCTGCTTTGAAAGGGAGATATAACTGAAAATAGTTGAATACAAATCGTTTATTGTTGATTATATTATTGATGAATGAATAAAGTATTAATTTGTTTTTTTTTTTTGTTTCTAATTGTTTATGAAACGATATAATAAAAAAAAAGTGGGCGAGACACAAGACACGGACGAGATCACACACAAAAAAAAATAAAATAATTATAAGAACACACACACACACACACACACACATCAATCAATAGATTCCTCGTTTCGCTCAGAATCTAAAATATTCTGTAACGGTTGTAAGCTACTTTAATCATATAAAAATTAAAAACTGTTTTTTTTCTGAAAAATAAGCATATTTCATATAACTCTATAGGTAATATGTTCTCGAGGGTTTTTAGAGTCTAAACAATTTATAGGCACTTATTATCTGGTAGTCAAACGTAAATTTATTACTCAATACTCGTTGTAAATTATGTGTAACGGATGCTTTTTAACGGTTTATCGTAAAACTAGTTTTAGTTTTGCAACGTTCTTTTAAAAAGTAGACGTTAATTTTACAAACAAAATAGGGTAATATACGCCTATAATTACTAATATAATATGTTATTCTAATAAATATACGCTACAGTAAGATATATTATATGATTCGAATAAATATATTATCTATATTTCGTTTTATCATCACGAATTCATAAATAATCTGAAATACGAATATTATGATAACTAATAGATATTTTGAAAAGCATCGATTTACATACCTAGTATAACGTTTCTCTATCCCTGTGATTGTGCTCAAATGATTAGTATTTAATTTTTGTATCGAAGTGAAAAAAAAACAAACAAACAAACAAGAAACACGGAACTTGTTTTTCCTTTAATTCATTATCGATTATATAAATTTATAGGTAATTATTCACATTTCTGTAAACAGATTTTCAGCCTTTCGCCTCTTCATAAATATCTTGTTGCGTGCATGGAACTCAGTCAACATTTGTTCGTTATGCTGATGTGACGGTTGACATTGAAATGGCTAGTATAAATACAATTTACATTGGTCACAAATAAGCAATGGCCGTAAAATAGGCGTCGAAGGTCAGAGATAAAACTGAAAAAGGTGGTAAAGTATATAAGACCATAAATTATATTAAATAATAAAATCACTATGAAGACGACGGGGGTCAGATAGGACGATAAATTATGTATAAACGGTATTTTTATGTTTAAATTTCTAGTGGATTAAAAGAGTTGATAAAATAAAAAACCATATGGTTTTAAAAACCAGATTTCCCTTATGTGATGTATCTATATTTACACTGCAGGTTTGGACGTGCGCGTAACTTGAACTTTTTTTATCATTGGGGAGGGGGGAAGCAACACAAATTGTTTTTCATTTATAAAATAGAATGTAAATCTCATCGACTTGAAACAATAAAATCACTAATCAGTGATGGTCTTAGGGGTGACGCAAAACAGTGTGCAGAGTCTTACCTGCATTTTTCGAGTAAATAACGCTCGTTAAGAATTTTCTATTTCTCGATAAGTATAATATGTTCTTTATGGCCTATCATAAGACCAAATTTTATCGTCGTTTTATCGTGTTAAAATTGCGATATTATTCCGACTCATAAAGTCACCGAGAACAGACGTTATTTGCATCGAAAATAATTTTTTTTTAAACTCCGTTAATTTTGACGTGTACGCTAAAATGATTCATCACACCTACAAAATATAGTTATAGAATTGCTACCGAACATAATATGTTATGGAAGTAGTCTGATACGATTAAATTTTAGATTAAATAATCAAGTTACTTGAATTTTTTGTTTTTATTACAAAATAATCAACGAGAAACGTGCTTGTATTCGATTTTGTTATTTTTTTTATAATTTATTGTTTTGGCGCATGAGTTAAAATACATATTGAACTTTTTTCGGGGGCTCTAAAACAATAATTATTATTCTTTTCAATCACAGTATTTCATTCCATACTATGTCAAAGAATTGAAATTTTATTTTGATTTTTTTTTTGAATTATTGTTTTATTTTTAAAGGCAAGTTATAACATAATATTTTTCTGAATAAAACCGAATTACTCTTAAAAAAAAATACAAATAATTGCCTTAAATTTAAATAGGGAGTTGTCGCATTCGTTCGCCTCACGAGTTTGGATCTAGGCGTAGGACAACAACACAGTTTGAAGATTTTACTACAATGTTCATTCAGAAGTATAGGTAAAAATATACCAGTGAAAATAAATTAATACGAGTCATAATAACGTAATAGTATTTATTTCGAGACAAAAAAGCCAATGATTATGAAAAATGCATTCGAAAAAACACTAAAAATATGTTATGAGATGATACACGTGTATGATAATGTAATGTATTTCAAAAGAATGTGCCATGTCGCTATATGATGTCTATTAATCAATAACACTAAATAGAATTTAATAGATTAATAATAATTATTGTAGATTGGACACAAGTCGCCGATGCCTTACGTTTATCTTTCGGTAACACGCAATACGGAGGACACGTAAAAATCAAACAAATATTATATCTACGTTTTGTTGTCTTCACAAAGACGAAAACACAATTCTGTCGGAATGAATACTATATTTTTCTCTAAAATAATAAAAAAAGTCTTTGTATTTTTTTTCAATACATTATATAATGATTTTTGTTCATTCCGATATTTTTAAGTTTTCAATAGGTAATTGAATATACGAATATATAAATAAAAAAAAAAAAAAATGAAACTTTTATTTTTTGCGTACATTCCGATGTTTATATTATATCGAATGAAACGAATAAACATCAAATATTTGACATTACAAATATGACCGGTTTTTTTTAGGTATTAATAATGGAAAAAAAAAAAACGAACAGCGGAGGAAAACGGTTTATCATTTTTGGTCCTTTTGCGTCGCGGTACGACGTTAAATACCGAACCGAATAAAACATGGGATCCCTCGAGTGAACGGGTCTCGCATTGAAAACAAAAGAGAGAGAGAGAAAAAAAACATCGCATAAACGCGTGGGTAATTTTCAAACATCTGACCTAATTGTACCCGCCGGACTGCACGGCCAAGAGATGTGATTTAAATAGTGACGAAAAACACGACGTGAAAGAAAAAAAAAACACGAGGAAAAATACAACAATAAAACTCTGTTATGAAACGCGGTGTTTTTACAAATCACGGTTTATTAAAAAAAGGGAAAAAAAAACTGTTTGTTTAATGTATTTCTGCCGCGTGCACTGCGAACGGAAGAAAATAATAATAACAAAAATAAAATGACTCGTCCGTGATGACGATGACATCGGACGGATACGGGTGATTTTCACGGTTCGAAACGCGATATCAAACGTATTAATATCATCGAACGATATTATTATGACATCTTTACAGTCGCGACCGGCGGGGTTCAAAGGGGGGGAGGGGAGGGGTGGTAGGGTACAAATGTTTTACCCTTTCTCCGTAGATCGTGATCTATCTCAATTCGAACACAAGTTTTATGCGTATATAACGACAATAAAAATAATAAATATTATCTATATGACCGTAACGCATTGAAAGACTAATCGATGAACATAATAAATAACAATAATATCATCAAAACGAACGTCGAGATATTTTTGTGTATTATTACGCCGCCGACAATAATTAAAACGTTTACGATTTTACATAAACTACGACGTTTACAAGCCGTTTGTGGCCGTGTACCGACACCGTTGATCGGGGCGGATTCGTCGCCGTAGTCCGCCGCACGCGTACCCGAGCACGGGCGTCAATTGGTTTTCGCGTTTAACCGAATGGTAACCGCGTTACCCAAGGTTACACCGATCGAACGATATCATGGTCGTTTGGTTGAAAAATCAAAATGACGATGTAAACAATAATACATAATATTATCCGTTTCTTATTATTGTCTCTTTTAAAAATGTATAAACGTTGATGATCGTCTTTTAAATTAAAAACGAAACCAAGTCGAACATCGTCGAATCGTTGTTATCGAAATATAGCATTTTTTACATCCATCGATTCGGATTCTACGGCGATAATTTTCTCGATAAAATCTGCCACGTGGCACTGATTCATAGTTTTTTTTTTTTTTATTCTCTTTTCGGTCGCTCCGCTTTCACCCCCCTATCGTCGAAACCGCCGAATGCGTCATCCCCCCGTTCGCAATCGGAGCACCACAGTTCGCGGGCCCGGCCGACCGCGACGAGGTTTCCCGCGTGACTCATCATCGTCGCGGCAGCGGCGGTTGTCGGCTCTCGCTGATAGATGGCGCTCCACCGACCGGTCGATTATTGCATTACGATCGCCCGCCGCCGCCGCCGCCGCCGTGCGCCGTCGGATGTAATCGCCGCCGCCGCCGCCGCGCCGTTTCGCCGTTCCACTCGACAATGCGGCATTGCGCGTTCGTTGACTCATCCTGTATATCATTAACCACGACTGCGACGGCGACGGTGCATCGGTTTATCACATCGAGCGCGCGCGCCTTACCGCGTTTACACACCGACGCCCGCGCGGTCGAGGTAATCGTCGTCTTCGGGTTGTTTTTTTTTTCCTCTCGTATTTTCGTCGCGCACAGACGACGATGAATCGTAATTATTTACATTATTCTTTAATCGTCACGGCAACCGTCGCCGCGCCGAACGACAGTGCGACCGCCGATCGTTCGTGATCCGCGCGTTTCTTTCGTCTCGATCGCGTTTTTTTTCCGCGCCGTCCCCGTGTCTCGATGACCACCACCTCGAGTGGTCGCCGCAGCTCCGCAGTCGTCGAGTTTCCGCCGTCGTCGTCGTCGTCGTCGTCGTCGTCGCACGCCGCCGTCCGTCGCGGT
Source organism: Drepanosiphum platanoidis (assembly GCA_948098885.1). NCBI lineage: Eukaryota > Metazoa > Arthropoda > Insecta > Hemiptera > Aphididae > Drepanosiphum > Drepanosiphum platanoidis. The sequence goes on along the minus strand of OX402529.1, from coordinate 24,995,467 downwards.
CCGGCTTTGCTGCCTTTTTCCACCCTTCCACGGACCGTTTCCAGCCGATAGAACGTTGAAGACGAACGAGCATCCGGAACGAGCGTTTTTCTCTCCGACCGATCGCACGAGGTAAGACCACCATCGTTTCCGCATGTATTAATAATAATAATAATATTTCCAAAACATTTATGTCGTTGTGATTACGTAATCTATGATTGCATCTTGATGTTATCAGGTGTTTCATATATATATATATATAATGTATATACGTGCCAATGTTGTTTGTTGTCGTCATTTTCGTAAGGCTTTTCGTTTTGAGAATTCGATTTCAATCGGCGTCGTCGCGCGCGTTCTGGTTTACCGCATTTGCCGACGACGGTGTCGACGTCGAGTGGCGTTTTTTTTCTTTCTTTCGACAAAGGTTCGTTAAGCGATTGGGAGATTATACGTATTGTGTCGTATTATCCGGCCGTTTAATCGTCAAAGTGGCGAGACCCGCACCGCCGCCGCCCCCTATACGAACGTCCAATAATAAAATTGTATTATTATTGTTACCGCGCACGTTTTGTACGTGTACGTACGCGGCGCTTTTGTCACGGGAATCTCGATGCAACGCGCGAGTTTATAACCGCGTGATCGATGCATTTTCCCAGAGATAAGACGATCGAGAGAAAACCAAAACGCGTTTTAAATAATATTCTAAACGTTTTTCGAGGCCGCTCTACGCCGCCACCGCGTTTTATTTTTATGTCTTTACGGTCTTACCGTATTTTATTATGTACGATATTATTATATACGGTAAGAACGGCGTCCGACTTAATGATGTTTCCGAGTAGCGAGTATTCGTCACGACGACGACGACGACGGCGCGTTATATAGTAATAGAGTGTATTATAATAAAACGTCGCGCATACGGTTATTATAATATCGTACTTATGGCGTGTTGGTGTTTATAACGGGCGCGACCGTGCCGCGCGCGTTTCCTCGGGATGCGGATGGAGGGGTACCTCCCGACCGTCGCCGTCGCCGCCGCTGCGGGCCGCGCACACGTGTCCTCGTCGATCCTTTTCCTCTTTCTCCGTTCTCTCGCCGTCCTTTTCCATTCGCGGGTGCCAGGGACGTGGGGGCAAGAGTCGCGACGGAGCCGCGCGTCGGGGTGGCGACGACGCGCAGGGATCCGAGAGAGGATATTGCACTCCGATCACCGCCGGCCGATAATCGCGGCCGACACGAACCCGAGACGTAGACACGGGACAGTTGTCGTAATAAACGCCGTTTGCGCACGACACACACACACACACAATCGCGCGCGCGTTGTCGAGTACGGCGGGGTAGTCGTCGTCCGGTATCGGATGGTTTCGAAAACTGGTTTCGCACGATTCTCCGGATCGCGCGCGTGTTTATGCGAGATATCACACGACATTTTATGCTCCGTGCCGCCGCCGACGGATAACGACGATGATAACGGCCGCTCTACGCCGTACACGATATAATATTATATGCGCGCACGGGTCTGTCTTTCTTTCGGATTTCGTGCGACGGCCCGATTAATCGTCGTACGACTTATTACGAAATCGCAATATATCTCGTCCACGTTACTGCTGTGGAGGCAGATTGATTTGTGGTTGATTTTTTTTCCGGCTCTGACGCGATCCGATCGATTGGAAATTCAGTGCTCGGTAAATAATATTATTGTCGTCACGTCGAGTATTTTATTTATTTATAACCGATTGCGCGGAATCGAAATAATGTTTTCCATAGTCGGTCCATCAATGGTAAAATCAAATTTACATTTTAATGTTTTAAAAATAATTCATTTATTTGGTCAATAAGCTCTAACGTCACTGTCACGGAATGCCACTCCGTGGCCCACTCGTAACATTTCGATTCTCGCGGATAACCGCCTGGACGCCACAGTCCATTATATTTTAGTTCATTTTGTGTCTGAGGAGAGCGCGTGGGCGACACTCGAGCCTGCGGCGTATTCACACACACTCACGCTATAATGAGGACGGGGGGTTGTATGGTGGTCTTCTTCTTCTTTTAAGTACTTACATACTCACTAGTCTCCGAGTGCGATTTTTTTTACCGTAACGTTTCAACATATTATTATTATATGATATTACAAAAAGTAGGCAATTGTCTGCTTTTATTATAAGCCAGAGCTAATCTAAACCTATACGAGATTATTAATTAGTCGAACAATACATTTTTCGCTGATAATATCAACACAATAAAACTCGTACTTCGATTCGTAATCATAGTAAATCATGATAAACGCGTGGAATTGACCGGTTATATAATTATTAACATTGCTGCGCAAGATTAAAACACTGTTCTAAAATACGATTTGAAAATATAATAAGAAGTATCACTATGCTGGGTTTTTGTAATCTCTAACAACCACCAATGGTACCACTTTTTTTACACGACGGAGAAGAATTCCGTAAACTCGGTTACGTGGGAGACCAAATTTAATTGCCATGGTAAAACAATAATAATTCTTATCGTTTTATCGGGCTCTTGGATATTTGTTTGAATTGTGTTTGGAAAACGTTTGAAAACGATTTTAGGAGCTTTATTCCCACCGATGAAAGTCCCAGATACGTTTCTGTTTCTCTTGTTTCACGGGTATACGTGTTTCTTAACGATGAATAATCGCCCGAGTGCGTCGGTAAAAAAAAGGTCAGGGCGTAGAGAAAGAGAGAACCGATTTTTTAAAAACGGGCGTTCGACCCGATAAATTAAAACCTGCAAGTGTTCGCGCGATAATAACGACGATAATAACAATAATAATGATAATATATTATGCACCTCTCGCGGCGTCACGGTGTCCGCGTACATAAAATATACGAAACGCACGTTATGTATATATCCCCGCGACCCGCTACCACGTTCACAACGCGTTTCGGTCGTCTCATTTCGCACGCGATTCGTCGTCGTCCAGCAAAGACCCGTTCACACGCCGTGCCTTCGTCAACCCGTTTGAGACCGTGACAATCGATTCCCAATTGGCCTTGTATTTAGGGTACTCGAAAACCTTATTTCCAAAACGCCCCTCTTCCCCACGGCCTACACGACCACTTCTCGACCTCTATGAATCATTTTTTACGATTTTTTTTTTCTTCGTTATTTTAATTATTAAAATGTTACATTCCCGCGATCGTCCGTCAGTTGAGACAGTTTTCAGAGACCGCATGTCCAGGGAAGGCGCGTGATATCATTTAAAGACTTGATTTGTCGTGTTCTCGTGCCTAGAGTTTTAAGTGCTCAAATTAAAATATATACATGTAATATTACATTAAAATAAGTTTTTATTAATAAACGTTCGACTTTCTGAGATTTCTGTGTAGGTATCGGTATTTTAAGTTGGGTTTCTTCGATATCTCTAGAAATGAAAACAATATCGGCACTAAAAACCACACCGTTGAATGGCTCCAATATTGAATTCCGTGATCAAAGTTTCAAGTTGTAAATATACTCCCGAGGTTTCAACAATTCAGGCGAAAAATCAGTCGTATGTGGTGTTCCTACTTTATAGAGAGATTTATAATAAAAATGTTATTGGTAGTTTTGTCCGAAATGAAGAAACATAATATAAACCTGGAAATAACGCGTCCTTCGGTCGTTTATATCTCCTCGATAAAACTAGTGATTTTATGTTTTACGGTCAACATAAAGTCACGTTACCCCTAGAGGTAAAAAAGCTTAGCGTCAACGATTTGGTCCAGTGGGTCTGTTTTTTTTTTTATAAATCGGGCTTAAACATCTGGAACGAAATAATTGATGATTGCAGTGTTTGATGAGTATCGATTGTTTTTTTCTTCTTTTTAATCTTCAATTGTACATCCGATACCTTTCTATTATTGTTGCTCTGACCTTGGCGCTCAGAATCGTTTTTCATTGAAAATGTTTACACAAACAATATCGTAACAAAATAAACAACGTTACAACAATAGCATAACAAAAAGATACCCGGAACCAGTAACGCCCGGGGCCTCGTTAGTACCAATCTTATCGCGGCATTTAGACCTGAAATCCACCGTTATTTTGGCGTTGAAAATCGATCCGCCGCCGTCGTCCTATATGCAACAGCGGTATCGGCGGCGGCGGCGGCGGCGGCGGCGGTATTCGTGTCCTGATACCATTGATTATGTACAGAATAAATTATTCTATAATCAATGTTGCTGATACCGGCTCGGCCGGCCCGCGGGTTGTAAATATTTAAACGGTCTGCAATGTTGGTCGTCGTCCCCCGGTCTCTCGGCACGAATGTTTTCCAAACCGCCGCAACGATCCGGCGGCGGCGGCGGTGGTGACTCTCCCACAGTAGGCGCGTTCGCGAAAACTATGTAGCGGCGCGATTGCTCTCTTGTCATACGAGTCTGCGGTCAGTAGTGGTTCTCACACAACTACGCGTGTAGTCGGCTTTGTATGGCCGCAGGATTTCGTCTCGGTTCTCTGCCTACGTCGAATTTTGTACGTAACGATATCGTTATAAACGTAATAATTATAATAAACATTTTTTTAATTGATGAGCTCGCCCCCGCCAGTCTTCTCGACGGTTTTTTTCCCCGTGGTTTTTAATAAGATTCTCGGCAAACGATCCGTTTTCGCGCGTTCGTCTGTCGTCGTCGTCGCATGCTGCTGCGCGTTCGCGTCGCCAGAAAGCGTCCGCGTCACGCTTATTTTAACGGACGATAAACAAGTCGACGGGCGGCGCGCACGCGGAGTCTGCTCCGATGACGAGGCGGCGACGGCGTGGCGGACACGAAATTAGAATATTCCCCGTCCGTGCAATCGCACGACGAGTGAACGAACAGCCGCGATGAGAAATAAGCCCGTACACGCCATTAGCCCGCGCGCGAGACGACGTCGTTGAACTCGGTCCAAAAAAAAAAAAAAAATAAGAAGGGAAAAAAGATCCACTGCGGCGACTAATATCCCAAAAGTGGACGCTGATCTCATAATGTAGCTCGGGCTCTATGGCGACTCGTTTTCTTTCATTAAATGACTCACTTTTCCTCTCAAACAGAGCTATACTTATACTGCCCGTTACCACCATTATACGAGCTTAATTAATTAGTATTTCTACGGGTACATTTTGGCGCGGCGCACACGAGTGCGATTGGCGATTGGCGATAGACGATAAACGACGCGATTAGAAATTCGACACCGCCTACTACATGTTATATTCCTCGTGTAAACAACTAAAACACTGGTGCGATTGCAAAGCAACATCGATAATATTATTATCGGTCTCGTATCGACGAGGGCGACACGGCTTGTCGATCGTTCGGGCGACAGTCATGACGTCGTAAGTATCGGTAGGCCAGAATGACGTACTCTTCTGTATAGCTCACGCGATTACAACTGAAAATGTGTATCCGTATCGCTTGTCAGTTTCATCTATAGTGGGTATCATGTCGTATCGCCTATCTATCGCATCATCGCACTAGTGTGCACCGCGCCTTAAGAAGAGCGACGATATAATGACATGCAACGGTTTGATTGTTGTATTTTTATCGCTTGAAATAAATAAAACTGGGTTTGCCGAAATCCTAAGTACAATTTATTATTTAAATATACATTCTGTGTTTTGTTTCATTTGACCGATCGAACCATAAATTACTTTGTCTTCGAACACTCTGCATAGCCTCGTGCACTTTGGTCTTGGTCTTATATTTCTAGCCGTCCCTCAGTGATTTACCAACTAAATAATTATACCTAAATAATAAAATGTACAATTAAAACTCGCACGAGTACATTATTAACCGGTATAATAAAATTAGTAATGTAGAAAAAATAAATATTAAATTATTCGTTCGATTTGCATCACCAGCGCCCATAAACCGCATCAATAGTGTATTGTATTCTGTTCACCGCCGTTATAATTGCCGTCATTTAAAAAAAAACGGCGTCTATATTTTGCTATTCCAAGTTGAGATTACTCGTGTCCACAGTCGTTTTAATTAACTAACTTTTTCGGTTAAAACAATTTTCGTGTACGGTTCGCTGCGAAATAAAGCCTGAATTATACACACACGTTCGCTTCAATTGCGAGAAATGTCCTCGTCTCTCGCGTTCGTGCAGGAGTGCATTTCAGGATACGGCTGATACGCGAAACCGCGACGCCGCGGCGGGGAGGAATGAGTTCGATGATGGCGACACGTCATTTCACCTAAATAATTCGTCCTCACAATGTGTCTCGAATCGTGTCAAAAATTACGCCGAATAACGTATACAATAATACGTCGTGCGCACGTGTGTAGACGCAGACGCGTCATTTGCTGCTGTTTGGTCGTAAATAATTAACAAATGACGTTTTTCTCGTCCAGTCTGCGTTGCCCGAGACCTATACATTGTGTATAGTCTATAGTCTATCGAATCGCTTCGGTTTTTTCTTGCATCATTAACGAATTAATAAACAATAGTCGTAGACAACGCGTGCGCGCGTGGCGTACTGATCCGACCCGTGCGGCGACGGAATAAAAAACACAATGAAAGGTACGATTTAAACGGTTTTACGCGATAAAAAATTGTTATTATGCCCGTTGATCTGGTCGACGGAGAAAATGTCGGTACCGGATGTTCTCCCGGTTTTTTTTTGAGAAATTATACTTTTTGACGATTTGTTACGCTCGTTCTGATTAATCCGTTGCAATTTCCAAGCCGAAAAGCTACTTTCGTTAACTGTTGGCCGCGGACCGCACGCCTTTGTCTCAATCATCATATAAACAATAAATAATAACGACGACAACAATAATAATAATAATAATAATAATAATAATAATAATGTCATCTCGGTAGCACGCTTTTAGTAAATTATTTGAAAAATGTGTTGCTCTAATGTTCTCTTTCCAAACGGTTTTATGTCGTGAACTCGTAATATTCTCGAAACTCTCTCTCGCGGTTTAAATCTATGAAAAGATTAAAAATACATCGTTCTTTTAGTTTTGAAATTTATCGCGGAGATAAAATGTTTTTATTTATAATTCATTTTCGTTCCCTAAACGTAATGGAACGTTAAAAAATATTTTATCCGACGAAAACGGCATGCGCGCCAAAGAAATATAGTTTTTCCCGAGTGTTATAACGACGACGACGACGTAAAATAGCTACAAGAATGGCTGTAGATAAACGCGTTGCTACTCTAGTCACGTATCTCTGTACGGTTTATTGTACCGAGTGAAGTACCTTCCATAACGCCATGAATATTGTTATTGACTTTACGTCGAAATCAAGTTCGTATCGATCGCTGCGCACACGTTTCCTTGTGACGCCGTTATTGTTGATTTTAAATTAGACGCGCATGTACGGTATATACGAGGGATGTCATCGCAGGAGTTTAACTCGTATAACGCGAATCCGACGATATAATATTCGAAATACGACTAAAAACCGTTTAAGTAGGCACCCGGGTACGCTTTAATATTAATGTACGCATTATGTTGCGCCGCCGTTGTTCGAGAATTACGTATTAAAAAATAAATTTAAAACTAAATCGTCGTGGAAAATATATATATATATATTCTATCATTACAAACCATAATGATCATTTGTCGCGCGTATTACGTAGTAGATAAAAATCGAATTGTTGAACCCTGACTTTGTACGTTTAAAAATAGATAATAATAATATACGTGTAAAAAATTATTATACCTATGCGGCGAGCGTCCGTCATGTTCGTCGAAATAATTCGTTTATTCTCAAGTGTCCGGAAACATTTGGTGGCGGTCCATAACGCATGCGGTTACAAAAGGGTGTATCGCGACGTTTTAATTATGTTTAAGTGGATTAGTAATGTATTTTCTACAGTGCCAACCGTTTAAAAATACTACTATGCCGCCGCTGGAAGGTGTATAAATATTTCTTTACGAAATTTCAAATAAATTACACCGTGAGTCGTCTACTAATATAATATTGTCGGAGACCAAATTGTGTTATAAAAATATGTAACTGGAAGTTAAATTTATCATTGTGAATTAGTGTCGGCTGTTAACTATAAATTATAACTGGCGCCGTACGTCAAGCTTTTAATTTGTTTTATGATTTACAATTCGGACAATAATAATATTCAGTTATCACTTTAACGTAACAAACTGCTCTCTCTCTCTTTTTAATAATATTTTTACTGACAATTCGACGCAGAAAATCCACCGTTTTGCGACATTCTTGCTCTTTGTTGCGATCATTGATTCCTCGTGATTATTATGTAATGTCACATGCCTACCAAGATTAATTCCAGGTATGCTCTCTAATGTGCTATTAAATTAAATACACCATAACAGTTCATGGTAAATAAAATATCACGTTTACGTACGTACGGCGTCGCGTGTCGTAAATAATTTAAAAAAAATAAAAATATTTCACTATCATTAATATCATTGTTTGCAATATTATAGACGCAGTAATATTCATAAAGTTAATCACTCTGTAAAATATTTTTGAAGTTATTATATTTTTTTTCTTTCGTGTTAACAATTTCGCTTGCTATGTGTATAAATATATATATAAAAAAAAAAAAAAAACGTATATAAAAAGATATATATAATTATTGTGCATTATGGTGCAACCGTTTGTCAATATCTATTTTATCACACCATACGCACATACACATTTTGTCGCATTTGATAAAATAAAAAACAAACGTAATTCTCAAGTAACTATGTCATTTGTCATCCTATCAAAGATTAGTTTCTAGGAACAGTGATTGTACGTTTTATTTATTTCAGATATATTTTTTTAGGTATTCGGATAGCGCGGATAAACTCGTATTCCAACCGATTCTGCCGCCGCGTGGCAAATAAGTCGTTGGTAACACGCATTATAATTTATGCCCGTTTTATTCTGAACAACGTCCCTTCGTATATGTGTTTCTAAAAATATACCGTGCATTTTTTTATCCCAAGTTGGGATCTGCCGCGGGCTGTGGTAGCGACGAATGTTCTCGAGTAGATTCTGTTATACCGTACGTCGGTCGAAACGTGCCGGTTTTAGATTTTCGAAAAACAAGAATTATGCTATTATTCGAAATGTGATTTCGTTTCGTGAGAGGGGCACGTGTAATATGAAAATAAAAAAATAAATAATGTTTCTCGTTCCGAGGCACAATGGGCCTGGTTTCGTGGGATTCTGCGGCGCCAGACCGACGTTATTACTTATTAGCATTAACGCTCCGAAGAGGTGTTTAAAAAAAAAAAAAAAAATACATAAACTCCCATAAATATGTATAAACCTGCCCTCTTCTTTCGGTCCACGTCGTTTTCGGAATACACACACACACATATTTATATTTTGTAAACAAATTCACCCTAATTTTCATGTTGTTCGTGAGTAAACTGTTATTCACTACTCGGCCCGAAACATTATTCATTTGAAATACCACGTTATTCACTTGGTCATTATCGAGTATTTGATAAAATATTCTTATAACTTTACGTAATTCTTTAACGACGACGTTCGAATGCCGTCCTTTTGGTATTGTTGTTGGCATCATTAATTGATATGGGCGCGCAAGTGTATGTCTAGTAGACATTGTCTACTGGTGGTGGTTTCGACGACGCATTAAAACGATATAATCAACGATTTTAATAAATTTGTTTACTCGGCTCCGTATAACAAAGACGATATTATTATGGGATTTCGGTTCTAGTCGACCATATTTCACCGAATGATTGTTGTTTAAAATACACAGGGGAATAATAAGAAAAGAATGGTTATCGTTTTATTTTATTATTTTTTTCGGGTTTTTAGTTTACTCCGCCGTTGGCTTTAACAATGGTTATTGAAATTTAGAAGGGTAACCACCGGGTGTCTTGAGAAAGAAAGATATAAGAAGTGGGTTGTGGCTAGGTAGCAGGAAACGTGGGACGCACCGGAAACGTGGTGTCTTACGTATTTACGGCTGCTCCTATAAGTATTCAGTGTTGCCAAAACATTTAGAAATAGAACTTGGTTTTTGCGACATTATTTATTTATTTATCCCGAGTATAATCAGGTTACATATAACTCGTGTATTGATTAGTATTTTATTAAAATAAGAAACTCAAATATCATAATGTATAGGGTATAATAAATTAACGATTTATTTAATATTATTATCCTTTATCCTATCCGCGCGCGCGCGTGTGTGTGTGTGTGTGTGTGTGTGTGTTTTATTAATGTTACGTTTCGTGTCATTTTTAAACGCTGATCGATGCTTAAAATTTAAGTCACAAGTCTAGAATGGTATATTGGACACGGTACGAGTCGTTAAAAATTGTTTTTAGTTTGTGATTTTCTCGTGTAAACATTCTGGGAACGTATATTGTGAAAATAATGCTAATTCAGGGCGTCTGAGAGATTAAACATTATCAAATTATGTATTTTATCGAAAATATGAAGAACAAAGTGCGCAGTTAGTAAAGTAGCGTTATTGCGTTTTACTTGCACACGAATTTCGCTTTTAATAACTCCTATTTTACAACACGACGTCTGATCGTCTGATGTAATCGAGACACGCGCGGCATTTAGAGCCCGGAGAAATATGGACCGAGATGTGTGCGAGTCGAGGTTTTATCAGTGCGTGTTTGAAGCAGCAGTTCGAACTGGACGGAAGTATAGGTGAAAATGAGCAGCGCGATTTAATTTCAGTAATATTCTTTATAGTTTTATAAAAGTAATAATTATTTGCTAGGATAAATTCGAAATCAATTAGCCGTAACAGTGTACCCGAGTCATAATATGATACTAGAATGGTAGAAGTATTTCGTTTCACTGTAATTATATTATACCAGCCATTACTCAGCATTTACGTTGGTGTTCATATATTAATGCGTTTACGTTGCGTGTTACCGGAAATATACTTGAATGAATTATGCGACAATCCCCGGGCTTGTCGTGAAATTCCGATCGAACAAACGCCGTTAATGTTGACCGTTTATTCAGGTAAACGCATTATGCGAAAACAGATTTACGTATAGAATATATAAATATTTATTTTTTTCGCGCTCGCCATACGCGGGGAGTTGGAAAAATAACGTCCAACGAGCAAAATCATAATATTTATGCAGTAAAATAATAGGTTTCCCCGAACTTTTAGTATTTTTTACCAGTTAACAATTTATCACAATTTACCGTTGTGTAATTACAGTAGGTCTATTTTTCAATTTAAAATATTGTGTTAATGTAAAAAGCCTAATTCGTTTACCGATTTAAAGAATTTTAATTTTTTAAAAAAAAAAAAACATTAATATACGTATATCATTTACTGACCTTTTTGACCACAAAAAACTACGAGACTTTTGCTTTTGAACATTTCAAGTGTATAGTTGTTCGCGTTGTTCACCAAACAGAAAATGAAATTTGTATAAATTACGTTTACTTGACGCGACTTAAAACAATGCACCTTAAATACACACCTTATACCGTTACTGCGCAGGTACTGAAGCATATTCGTGTTCACAGTGTAATTGTCAATTGATATTAATCATAACTCATTGTAGTTATCGCCGGGAATTTTTTATTTGAGTGATTAAGTCATATTTCCTAATACGCGTTGGATATTATATATAATAACAAATATATATATATATATAATATTTACATTCCTTTAAGAAACTTAAGTGAATTCGAGTGTAAATATTTCATTTTTTGTAAAGATAATTTCCAACAGCTATAGTTGATATTATTATAGTCCATAATAGGAATGCTTTTCGTTTGGTATTATAATTTTTTTTTTAATAATTGTTTGAAAAATAAAATAATATAGGTAATATGAGTAGGTATTGTTTATCTATTTTTTTTTTTCGGTTTGACATATTATTACCTACAAAAGTTAAATACGTTTTAAAAAAAAAAAGTTCCATTGTAATTATTTGTAAACGTTGTATGGCATTAAGTAAAATAAATATGAAATAATTGTTTGTTGCAAAACGGAATACTCTTTTGTATCTTTATTATAATTTACATCGTATATTCCTGCTTGAAACTAACCCTTATAATTATATTTTAAATTCAATTTTATTGCGGCGTATTCTTAATTTTTACACCACCCATGATAAAGCTATAGTCATACGATTAAAATTAACTTAAAACAGCATGGTGCGACTGAAATTATGTTTCTTGAAAAATGTTTTTATTTCTAAATATATTATAATCTAGGATTATAAATGTTTACGACGCGAATTTTTTTCAAGAATATTTTTACTAAACGATGACACCCATCGAGGATACTTAAACATTTGTATTTTGATTTAGATCTATTTTGTTTGAAGGATTTCCAGTGTGTGTATTGATGTTTCGGATTAAAGGAGTTGAATGACTGTGAATTTCCTCAAATAACATCATTATTCTATTTTTTTTTTTGAATATTGAATAATTTATTTTTAATTTTGTATTTAAATGTTGAGTCCGAAAATGTCGAAGTGTTGTAATTTTTATGGAAAACAAGTTTTCAACATTTACACGACTGTACATTTTTTCAGTTGTCTATTTTTTTGAAAACTATAGGAATTCATCACAGACTTACAATGTTAATATTATTGATTTTTCATTTACAGTTTGATTGTCAGAAGTTAAATACTCGTATAATCTTTCGAAAAATTAAGTAAATACAACGAAATACTGATAATATGGTTATCAAATAAACAAAAAAAATCAGTAATAATACCATTTTTTCTAAACCAATTATTTGTAGACTATAAAATTGATAAGTCTTAAATTTTTTCTGTGTTCGATTTTCTACAGTATATAAGATATGACTTGGGAGACAGTGTATCGTTCCTACCTAGAAACGTAATATTCGAAAAAAATGTTATAATTACCCAGTTAGTTGAATTTCTACTATTAATTGTAAATTATTAGTTATTAATGACAATTGAGATTTGATTTACACGATATTTTAAGGATAGTAAATATTTTTAGTTCTGAAAATGAATATTAATGTAAGGGTACTTGTATGGTTTTAGTATTGAGTTGTTGTTAGTGCAAACTTTGTTAAAGACGATGGGTAAAAATGTGGGCACTTAAAATGAAAAATAAAACGTATTATAGAATATTTATTATGAAACGCAATATTATGAATAAACGTTCTTATGAAACATATTGTAATTAGCTATGTTTTGAAAACGTCAAACGTTTTATAATAATGAGCAGACCTCGAGAAATTAGTTAGAAATCCATTGTTCGAAAACGATTCTACGAAAATAGAAAAACGTACGATCGCTATTTATTATAAATGCCTTTTTAGCCATAAACGATTATGGTTAATTAATTTTTCACTCTAATGGTATTTTTTCGCAAATTCGAGTGGTTTGTGTTCTAATCCACGTCTCTACTCTTGTTGTCTCACATTGTCGTCGTGACTTGTCCGGCTCTCGCAGAAGTTTTAATGCTCTCCCGACTGCGTATCGATCCAAAAGTCGCGTGAACGGCTTTTGCAAGTTTCGCGGAAGCGTATTACAGGACGTCCCCCCCCCAAGTTCAAAAAAACATTTTTCGTTTTTAATTCGAGCGAATTTTCGTGCTGACGAACTTTCGCACACGACACGCTAATTAACCGTCGCTAATGTAAAACTAATTTTTGTCAGTAACGTTCGCGTTACACAGAACACTCGCACGTACCACACGACTGCAGCGTAACAACAGTTTACGCACTTATGATATTATATTATTACGAATTGTTATGGTTTTTTATTTTGTGTGCGAAAAAACACTATGATAAAAATAATACCGCATTCGGTTATCTCTAAAAAGAACGAAAAATAATCGTAATAATAATAATCTCCCCGCAACGGTTTTCCTATCGCCAAAGTCCCACTCGAGACACGTTTATATACGTATTATTATTATTATTATTATTGTTATTATACAACAATTTGCGTGCGCGTTTCTGCGGTACGGGCGAGCTGTGCCGCCGCCGTCGCCGTCACCGTCGCCGCCGCCGCCGCCGCCGCCGCCGCCGCCGCAGCCCAGTCGACCGTTCAGTACAAAGCTGACGTTCGCGCCGACACGATATGTCTTCTCCGCGAGTGCGTTATCACATTTTGCCCGGTCGTGTTTAACGGTGCGCGTAGATTGTGCGGCGTTTAATTTTCGCGTTGGTTTCGTTTCGTTTTTTTTTTTTTTCCGTCGTCGTCGCGTCCACAGGATATACACACAAAAGGTACCGTATACTCGTATATATACATTTTTTTTTTTATTTATTAATTATTATCTCGCCGTAATGTGCGAAATTTCGGTGATATTGTTCATAAAAAACACCGCGTTATCGCGCGCGTGTCGCCCGTTGGTTAGGTTTGAAAATAATAATTATTTTTGACAAACCGACACACGAATGATAATAATAATAATAATAACGAGACGAATTAATTAAAGCGAGATTTATTTTTAAGCGAGATGATGTGATAATTACATCAACACTTCTCCAAACTCACTGTTGGGCGCTACCGAATTTAATCTATCACGTGCCGTTCGTTTTTATTTATCGCGTCGAATTAACTTTTATTTTTATTTTCGTTCGCGTCCTAATGTCGGGCTAAAAATTTTAACGTTTATATCCGTCTCGCCGCAATACTTTTGCCGTCTCTCTACGCCGACGGAGGACATTTTTCGTCGGGATTTATTCCGTACGCGTCATTGTGCTCGTATAGTCGTATCTATACACGACCGTGAGGTTTTTTTTTTTTATCTTGAGGCTTATTGTTTTTAATTGGCGGCTTTTACAATTCATAATTACAATTTAAAACTGACATTTTTACATGTAGGTACCGATGTAAAACGTGTACGGTTTATTCGAGCCTCTTATAAATAATTAATATTTTTACGGCACAATTATTATGCAAATTCATTTATAATTATATACCTACGTATGTTTTTTACGTACTTTTTCGAATAAAGTAAGTACCGGTGGAGAATTTGAATTTAATTTACCTGGTACGGGCATCATACAATACTGGACTTGTTTGAATACTTGGTAAAAATATTCTCATTTACTAACTATTACAGTACAATTTGGAAATGTATATTTATTATGTGGTTATGTAGTGGGTATTTCTTTGTACAGGATGTCCCACGAGGATTCGTCTACTCCATATGGTGGTGGTGGGGTCACTTAAAATTAGCGAATCCTCTTGGGATAGGATGTCTGTATACAGTTCACTGACAATACACATTATTCATATTGATTTTCAAAATTAACAATATAATATTCATCAATTTATCAATTGTTCTTTCTGCACAATATATACGACTTTTGATAGAGAGGGGAGCTAGCAATCGTATTATTTTTAAATATGGTCGAAGCTCTTGTTCTTCTGTACATTTGTAATGTTATATGGTGGTTTTTAGACGTTCCACAATTCATAAGTGCACCTGAATCCGATCATTTTCATTTTTATTTTAACTAGATTCCGAGATGGAGAGGAATCTTGTTTATTTCAAAGTGTTTAATTTTGTTGTTTTTAAAATGATAATGAAATTCCTCTACACAAAAAAAAAAACAACAACACGATTGTTTAATTGTTTTTTTTAAAAAATGTAGAAATTGTGTAGGTATTCTATTTAATTCATTTAAACCATGGGCTAATGCAATTTACTTATCATCGAGTCTAATATATTTCAAATTGTTTCTTGTTTATTAAATTCAATATAATAGTTAATGCTATTGGGAAAAAAATCTAAACAATAATGTAAATTTCTATATTGGATAATATAGTGTATCTAAGCTTGGACAACTGAATTATCCTTAATTGCCATAATTTATTTATATTTGCACTTTTCTACCACTGGCTTTTATTGAAAATACTAAATAATGTGCAAGTACCTAAGTCAATACTTTTAAGCTTGTATAGGATATGAATAGAATTCAATTTTTAATAATTCGTTTGATTTTGGACTGGTTATATTGAATGACATAAATACAAATTTATTATTTGTATTACCATTGATTATAAATACTAACTAATACTAGTATTTATAATCAATGGTATTATTTACAAATTTACTAGTTAAACAATAATTCAAATTTATTCTAGAATAAGTATGTATTATGCATAAAGAACTTTTTCATTTCGCGTCGCCACATTGTCAAATTAATCTAGACTAAGTGGTTTTGTGTTTCATAATGTAGACCATTGAGGGTTAAAATGCCACTTACACACTTTTGTTAGATTTCAACCTTTTAGGATTAAGGTCTGGGGTAATATTATGCAATAAATTAGTATTCGAATTGTTGTTATTTGTTTAATGAGGTATTTAAATGAAATAGGAGTGTAAGAAGTACACAAATCAAAAGCAAAAATCAATACTCTTCGTTTTAAAAATGAATGTTTTTAAATCATTAATATTGATTACAAATTTTTTATAATTATTTCCTCAAATACAAATACAAATTTCAAACATAAAATGTATTTAAAAATTAAATTCATTTTCAACTTTAACTCTCTATCGCCACTTGCCCGTGTGTCTTCTTACTACTTTGGTGTCCTCATATTTTGAGTAAATTACAATTTTATATACAAATAAAAAGTTTAACTGAAGCACACATAATTATGTATATCTCATATTAAAATATAGATTAATTTGATTACATTATGGACATTAGTTTGACTTTTTTCAATAGATAATCCATCTATTTTAATAAAACGAATGCCCTATGGGTACAAATTGAAATAAGTACAAATATGTATGATTATTGAAAAAGATTAATTTAATTTTAAATAATATAAACAAATATATTATTCTATGACCATGTATTTTAATTAATATCATGTTTTTTTACTTGACATTCAAGTTACTATAATCAATCATCATATTTTGACTCTTTGTACTGTGTAATATATTATTATTTAAAGACGAAAACAATGCGATCAAATTATAGGGAGTTTTTGATATTATTTTCAATTGTGTTTGCTCGTATGTAAACAAATGAATGTTTTCATGCATTCATTCATATTCAGACCGGTATTTTTTTTAAGTCGATAAAGTAATTTTCGAGTCGCATTCATTTGAGTCGCCACGTGGGTTTTTCACAGCT
This sequence comes from Drepanosiphum platanoidis, assembly GCA_948098885.1. Classification (NCBI taxonomy): domain Eukaryota; kingdom Metazoa; phylum Arthropoda; class Insecta; order Hemiptera; family Aphididae; genus Drepanosiphum; species Drepanosiphum platanoidis. Next base: position 24,978,468 of record OX402529.1, on the reverse strand, counting down.
CTAATGTAGAAAAAAAAAAATAAATATTTATTTATTGTGTTTGTCGCCCAACACGTCCACGTAGAAAACAGAGAGATGTCGGTTTAAAAAACATTTTCATAAACCGTCCAAAACGTGACTCACGAGCTTTGTCCTTCCACGACTTGTTTTGCGTGCGTTATAGTGATCAGCATTGGCTATACTAGAGTATATCCTGAGGAAAAAAAAGTATATATATATATATATATATATATATATATAAATATAAATTTAACAATGAGTTCAGAACTTTTTTCATTATAATCTTAAGTATTTCATAGAATTTATTCATAAATTTATATAAGAGCGTGGGAAACAATGAAAAAGGAATCATACGTAGTACTTATAAAATTGTGTTATATCCTTCATAATATATATTCAATATTTTTTCCGATATCCTTCGCGGAAAAAAGTAGGCGTTTCTAATGAAGACTGATGTTTCCGTTAAACAGGTACACATCTCGTGTAATAATATAATATGAAATGATACATTTATAAAAATTACATCATTGTTTTTATTTAATATTTTGTTTCGCGATATTTCATTTTGTTTTGAGTGCGAAATCAATTCATAATATTTCATTAAAGATATTTACATAAAATATAGTAGACACTAGACACCGTCATTAAATATGTCAAGCAAATATACCGTAAAACTCTGACAATGACCTCAGATTTAATTGAAGAACAACGGTTTTAGTACGCTTATGTTGACGTATTGGGCAGTATGTGTTGTTCATATTTTAAATTCGAGAGTTTATATTTTGATTCACATTTGCTCAATAATCTGTTAACGAGTGTTATACATTTTGCAAACACAACCGTTAGCTAACTATAATTATTAATTTTATAATTTAAAATTGTTGGTTCATCAAATTTAATATCCAGTAAACCAGTTTTATAATATCGGGCACTTAAACGTTGAACTACTTCAAATGCTTTATATTTCACTAATTTATTCTATCGTGTACTGATATTCGTTCTTGCGCTTAGGTACGTATCTGTATCATAATAATTATTATAATATTATTTGGGTTTTTTTTTTCGGTAAGAAATTAATGGTGAAATCGAAATGTTTTCATAATAAACCTACACGGCCGTAGTGCGTAGGTACAATGTCGCAGTGTATTGGTTAAATAATAAATAACAAATCATTTGTGCGTATTGAAGGTTATCCTTTTTATTTATTTTTTTTTCAAACTTCAACTTGGAGATCCCAAGTAACATCGATTGTTTGTAATAAAGGAATTACTGAAAGAATGTTAGGAATGTGATCCCAGCAGCTTGTCAAACGATTCCTTTCAAAAATCGTACAAAGCCGTTTTTCTCAACGACCATTTAACAGCAGATATTCAGTCGAAACGTTGAAATGTCGGGCTCTTTTGTTTCAAATTTGACTTGCCCATATATAGTGCAATCGGCTTTCAAGGTGAGCGATCTATTTATTTATTTTTTTCTCTTTTTCTTTTTCGTTTTTTTTTTTCCTTCTGTTAAGACGTACTCGGGAAATCTTACAGTCGCACTACTCTCACACTCGCGCATGTTGTTGACCCCTGTGCGCGTTCGTTTGGACACCACTGTGCGCGCACCATATGTTGCTCAGAATCCGTTCCCCCGCCCCCCGTCCTTCGTCCTGTCACCCAACGGTTCGTAGTAGGCCACTCGCACGTCTCGACCGTAGCGCCTGTTTGAATTATTGGGCACCGATGGCAGACATCACGCACATGGGCTTTCATAATAAACTAGCTAATACGCCGTGCAACTTTTTAAATAAATGTCTGTTCCCCCTTTTATTTTTTTTACACATAGGTGGGGTTTAATTTTAAACGCTTAAATTTAATCGTGTCAACCCCGTCGAACTCGTATTGGAAAATTCATATGGCGGCTCGCGTATATTGTTTGTTTGTTTGTTAGTTTTTTTTTTCCCGTTCTGTTCTCGGCGTACGCTTTATTTTTAACCTAAAATATTTTGGCTCGGGTTAACGTACCCCAATGTGAATCATTGTCGATCGCCGTATTTACATAGCCGCCGCGGCAGACGGTGCTTCGGTAAACTTTTGACCGACTTGCTGACACGGTCGGTCAAATAGATCAGTGGTTCGTATTGTTATAATATTATAGAGGTATGTATACCGCCTATACGTATAGTGTATATATTGGGAAGGTGTCGGACGTGTGTGAGATTGCGGGTCGGCCGCGAGATGACGCGATTCCCGACGGTATTGTGTGTCCACACCGGTGGTCACGGGCGATCGTACGCCTCTAAAAACGGGCCACGCTTTCTATGAGTACAAAAACGTAGGTGTCGCATGCGCCGCTAACTGTGCTGTACGAGTGCAGTGATGTAACACGACGACGTCCCGATATCTTATCTCTGTGTGTACTTGAATATTTTCGAATAACTATCTAGCAGCGCTCGTGTTCGTTCGTAGACCGTCGCGAGTAAAGAATATTATAATATTAATTATAACGCGTGGTAGTTTTTATGCGTCGATCTCTGGCTGGGTGTTTTGCCGCACCGTCCGAATGACGAACTAACGTCGAGCACCGGAAGAATCTCGTCCTCATTATTGTATTAAAACTTTAAATCCGTTCGTCAGAGGTGACGTTTATCAAATAATATTAATTCGTTTTTATTTTTTTTATTTTCTAAACAGGAAGTAGTAGTTTTTCAATAACCTAGTTTCGTTTAGTTTTTTTTTTTTTTACGAGATTATTTTTTATCTATACATCCATATTATAGTCATAGTGTCTGACTAGTTTTGCTAAATATCGCGTCTCGTCACTATTATTTTTCCAATTGTGTACAGAAACACTACGCGGCCGTGTACAAATCTAATGGTTTTAAAATATCTTTTTTTTATTATTATTATTATTATTATTATTGTACACTGCGCTATTAATGTTTCATTCTGTACGTATGACAGACAGAGTTTAATAGACAATAATGGCGAAACGCTGGAGCATGATCATATTCATTAAAATTAATGTGCAATTGTCATGAAACCAGCAAAAGACAGAAGGACACTGCGGCGGTCACGTACATCCTACATCCTCTCTATTTTATTTTATTTTTTATTTTTTTATTTTTTTCAATTTTCACTCCGGATATTATAGTCAATTTTAATAAACCACTCGGCGGCATCTGTGCATGTATGTGCGCCGTGTGCGCGTCGTCGTTTAGGGCTTGTCCAGATTATCAATAGCATAATTATGGGTCACGAAACCACACCGTACCTTTGTGGGCGTTTTGACACGAGTACATTTCAGTCGAATAAAAACTCCCACTTTTACGTCGATTAAGGTTTATTTTTTTTAAAGAAAAATTAAACGTCTCGGTGGTACCATCTGTTCGCAAATAAATGTTTAAATATAAAACGTAAACGCTATAACCGTTGATTTTATACAAATGAATTTTTTTTTTTTCCAACGCCAAAGTAAAAATAATGACGTATAGAAACACAACCGGTATGTTGTGTGTCGAACGAACGTTATGAAATTTATTTCAAATGTTCTTTGTCTTATTTTAAATAAATGTGCAATTAAATATTTGTTTTTGAAACTTTACCGGATCGGAAAAATAAAAAATAAAATCACATAAAAAGTTATTGCTGTTATGTAACAGATAATTTTAATAGCGTGTTCAATTTGTCAAAGGTTATGCACGTTTGCTCACCAAGAGTTACTGTAATCCAAATACAAGTGTTCAGTTGAATTCAGCTGAATATTCAAAATATTTATCTTGTTTGTTGTATCAGTGACGTTAAAAGTTTTATATATCGGCGCAGCGGCGTGTAATTACTATATTACTCATCTGTAATGAGTTTTAACTGTTTTATAATTTTATTTTTAATAGTTAGATTCTCGAATAGTTAGTCACCTTTTTTTTTAAGTCGTTTGGGATTAAATTTTTTTCTTTTTTCAGAATAAACGCATAAAGAACATTAAACGAAACATATGTGTTTAGAAACACGAACAATTTCGAATATGCCACGGTAGTGAAATTAGTTTTATATGTGGTACGTAATACTACGTTCTATATGTAAATTATGAGCATGTAAATATGTATGTAATAGTATTGCACTATTGTTTTATTTTTATTTTGTTTGCATAATTTTTATGAGATAAAATAAATTGTATTTGCCATTTTTTAATATACTTTAAATATTGGTACCCGCCGGTCGTAAACTGTGTTTGTTTAAAAAAAAAAAAAAAAACGTTAGTACGGAATTTTTAATGATATATTATGCAGTAGGTAAATATCCTATAAAAGACGAAAAAATTTAAGACTCCGTATATTTACCAACGTAGGCTCAACTTCTTTATTTATTTTTTTAATTAAAATGTTTAACTCTACAGTTACCTTCGCGACTTTTGCTTTTATGTGGACTCAGTCATTATTATAAATTTTATGTTTGCGTTGTCATCATTTTCGTATTTTTATTCATGACGTCAATTTCCTCGGCGTTTTCCTCTGTTTGCAGATTCTCCGTGCCGTCAGGTTTCGATTATTTTTTTATTTTTATTTTCATCTTGACGTGTTTATTATCATTTCGTTCGTACCTTTTAATAGAATATTTAATATAACATAAAAATCAGATAATCGAACCTTCCGCAAGAGATTGAAAGGTTTCATTACTCCGTTGGACGTCCGTCTTATCGTCAATTCTTTATGCGAGTGCATTTATTATTATTATTAAACCGTTAAATTATCTGACTTTTTTCAGGCGTTCAGATGTTATTCAAACATTTGTTGCGAACATCTATACATAATTAAAATATATCTCTACGCGTTGCAGTGGTGCGAGATAAGTCCGTGAGTAGGGGTGATGGGTTTCTTAGAAAAAAAATTGTTTAACCTATGACTCGATAATGTAATATTATAATATTATAGTATAATATTTATGCATATTTTCTCAAGGTCATCGTGCAAACGAAAGACGTCGAATAAATTAAATCCGAGCCGTACACAGATAATAATATTATAATATTATAGTATTATAACTTTTCGACTTTCGCTCGTTTTGGCACCGTCGTGGTGTCGGATACACGACGCGTTGCGTTGGATTTCAAATCGTAAATAATCGATATAGCGTCAATCGACGATAAAAACAAACGTGTCGACCATAATAATTTTAATTTCTAATAATTAATAATTGCGCGGTTCGAACGACGACGCGCATTAGCACGAATAACTAATGCATATGTATTAATTATATCATAAGGACCAGTGCAATCGACTTGCGACATCGTCGCGCGCCGTTCTAAGTAGTAGGTATAATACCTACACGGTTGTACCTACGATAATCCATATTTTTACGCGACGGCGGCGCTTTTTAATTACAATAACAGTGTGTGTGTGTGCGGTGTAGGTACTTTGTTTTCAGATAATATACACGTGTATCGGATGAAAAGTTAATTTGTATAATATACAGCGTGTTTCACAGTATATATGGGCGTTACGAATGGCGCGCGGCGAAAAAAATACGGGTGCCTACACGTACTTAAAAGTGTGTCGGAGATAGAATTTTCGCAAACAATATTTTGAAATAATCGATACAAATGTATACTCGTTGTAAGTAGGTATGTAAAAGTGTCCTCGCGGGTAAAATGCGAACACCGCGCGCATGATTTGTTCGCCTCTAATACTTTTAAAACGATAGTTATTCGTCCTTTCTCAAAAGCAAACTGTATATAATACGTATATGCAACGCGACGCTTTTTTTTTTCGTTACGACTCGCTAGTATCCGCGTAATTTATTTCCGGGGGTGTTAACGACCCATTCGGAGCTGTTGTTTTGGACGAGCGAAGGGAGCCGGTGGTAGTATTTTGAATTTAAATGTATCGAACGACGACGATACCGTTGTTCGATATGATGCGATTATTATTAGTAGGCGACGACGTGTACAAATGGCCGTGATAATTTTTTTCTCTCCTTTATTCGACTTGAACGATTATTTTTACGACGAAAAATAAAAAAAAAGGTGAATAAATAATGACATTAGCAAAGAATAATTTACCGAACGATTGGGGGGCACCAGCTAGCCCTTCGCGCGGACGCGCGTGTCGATTTTTAGGACCTGTGTTAACGTTGCCGCGATAATGGCATTAGTCATACCCGCGTACTTTATCGTAAATATAAAATAATTATTTAATTGTCGACGACCATTATAGTGCGTAGTGTAACGGATTTATAACCGGTCGCCTCGACGTCTATAACAAATTGTGTTTTTTTTTTTTTTTTTACGCGTGCGTCGGATGATAAATTACACGAAATTAAATTTAGTGGAAATGTACCGTTTCAACTCGACGACGTTTGTTCAACTTGCACAACAATGCTCGACCGGCGTTGTTCGCGTTTTCGATAATCTATTAACATTTCCCAAACGATTTCCAAACCTGCACGGTTTTCACCCAGTCACGAAGCAGTAAAATGTCCATTAGAGGCGTGTGTAAACACTTGAAAACTCGCATTTCTCGTAGTTCTTGATATCGTGTTAATTATTTTTAAAGTGTACTCGTAATACCTTCTAATTAGTTGATCATTCCGTCGTTTTCTGTAACTCGACTTATCTGTCGGACGTTTGTATTATAGTAGCGTATAATAATTTGTTTACGGTTTTAGCGAAATTTCAAACACAACTAGTAAAAAGCAATGTGAATTATTGTTCAATTAAATAGCGCGGGCCAAAGTTCGAATCCAATACTTGATAGGAAGTTGTTTGTTATCGTGCAACTGAACTATACTGGTCTCGTAATGATGTTGTATTCGTGTATGTTAGGTATTGAATATTCTTTTGTTTCCTTCAAAGATTTAGATCACATGTTATTTGAATAATAGTTAATCTCTCGTCTCGCGTCTCAACGAGACTAAAACTTGAGTGCCGTCGAATGCTAAACACAGAAGGCGGTAACATAATAAATGACCGTTTTTTTTTTTTTTTTATAGTCGATTTAGTATACGATTTTAAGTGGACATAGTTCGGTTGAATATTATTTTTTTTATGGAGGATTTTTTCGTTTTTTCATCAAATATTTTTAAATCCGGAAAAATATTTGAAGTGTTTCACATAGAGACGGTACTTGGGAAAGTCGAATTATTTAAATTCTCAGCAGTTTTCGAGAAAACGACGAGTGCCATTATCATATTTTAATTTTTCAATTTAAAACAATGTTGACATTTTATATTCATAACTTTTTCACGATGTTATTTTCCTCTCCGTTTAGGTTTACTTGACAACAAACACATTTGTTATCTTGGGTTTGATAATGTGATCATAGTACTAATAATCTCACCATCTATTTGTCAAGTGTGTGAAAAAAAAAAAAAGGGGAAAAAATGCTAATTTTTTGTCGACTTCTTAATTTCATATTTAATATACAATTGAATTTTATTATTGTTGACAGTTTACATTTGAGAATACAAATGTGCGGTCGAGCGTTTGGCGTGCATGTTTTTAATTTCGTTATAATTAGTGTCGTTGTAATGCAGCGTATACAGTCGAACATTAATTCTACGTCCATCGTGTCGTTGTAATACTTTAAGTGTTATTTTTTTCAACAGCGTTCAATAAATAATTATCCGCGCTGCCGTTCAATTTTATTCGCGCATGGTAGAATTTCGTAACACACCAACTTCATCGGTAACTCGTTGTTGTTTCAGTGATAAGGAATTCAAGTGTTTTTTTTTTTTACGTTTTAAACAAACAGTTGAGACGATAAGTTGAAAATTATCGCGATAATATTTACCCACGGCAACAACACGGCTGAATTATGTTTCGACGAATAAAAACAATTGTTGTTGTTGTTGACGTTCAATAATTCAAGCGTGCATTGCGATGCATGTGCATCGGGACCGTATTGATTTTACACACATTTTTCGGCTGTACAACCGACCGACCGCCCCCACGTGTCGGAAACGTGCGCAGCGCGAATTCGTCCTTGGACGCGCGCGGGTAGGTGACGTAATAAAATATGGGCCCGCATGGTCGATGACAGGTGTGCTTGTGAAGATTGTTAAACCACCAGAGGGCGTTCCACGATTGATTATCAAATATTAATCATTCGGCGGCGGCGATTCGACCGAGAAAAAAATATTATATTGTTTGTACGCTGCGACTCGACGATAATATTATTATTATTATAATACGGACCGGCGTATTACTTTTTTCGGGCTATATGGTGTACACCGCGTAATTGAAAACCGCGCGATGCGAAGGGCATAGTCGATATTATTTCACACGCAATAACTTCATTGTCCGCGTAATGTATATACCATAATATATAATATAGATTACTATTATAATTTACAGATGAGTCACATACTTACTCGCGCACCTCCTAATCATAGTCGATAGGCGTGTGACGAAGTCTTCTCGTCTTAGGGGCAGAGTCTCGGATTAGTCTCGCGCAAACGTTCTATGAATCACTTACGTATTTACATTTTTTCCTATGAATTATTCAAGTATATTTTCGTCGAAAACGTCGTTAATCTTTTTATTTTTCGTCGTAGATAATATGTTGTGAAGTCGTCGAGAACGACACCGCACGTACACTACTGTACCTGGACTATAGGCTCCCCACTTGAAAATATCGAGTACATGCATGTTTTTTCTTTTGGCCGTGAACTCTATAGAATTTGTCACGGCGCGCCGCGTCAACAAATGTGTTTTCCGTCCGCATGATAATAAATAACAATCTGTGATAAAAAATCAAAGTCCGAAAACATAATATTTTAGATTTCCGATAAGAGGCGGTCGAAGACACAGTTCGGCGCAAACACGCCTTTAAATGTTATGGTCACGGAAGCGCTTCGGGAAAACGTTGGAACGCGAAGGGGCGTCGAGCCGCGCCATAGTTCGCGGCGTTTGCATGTAATATAAATATCAAGCTGTCAAAATGGTAGACGCACAATGTGCATTTTTACTGACCGCGCAGAAAATCTGTTTTGAAACGGCAAAACAGCGGTTCTTATTTTCGACAAAGTAAATATTCTGTTGCAATGTTTATATATTTTCTAGTCGTGGCATGAGTACGCGGCAGTTGTTTCCGACGCTCTTTATATCGTTTAATTTAAAGGGTGATTTCAATAAGAGAACCATTAGGGTCAAGTGTCTTCCTGCAGCGCCGTTCGTACGGGGGGGAAATAAAAAAATAAAAATAATAATAATCACTCGCGGTCGTAAAGTCGACTATTCGTTTCAGAGGTGCGCGCCCCTTCCTTTTCGTTTTTGAAAACGTGTTTTAAATGGTAATGAAAAAAAAAAAAAACCGACGACGCATTTGCATGATAATACAACCGATTGTTTTCATAGTGTTATACTATAACGCACACGGAGTAATCGCGAGGCCTTTTGAGTCGCGTTTAATATACGGTCATTATTGGCTACCACTTCGTTCACCCCACACAAACTCGTAACGATTCCCCAAATGTTGGTTTTATTCGTGTACGTATTATAGTCGTTTAGTTTTATTAGTTTTAAATGTCAAACTATGCGTCACTGGTTCTCGCGCTTATTGTGTCCCAATGAGTAGATAAATCAAACGTTCCCATACGCCATTGGCTGACAATCGTTATTGGAGTCATAACAGTTTTAATTGCCTCCACAAAAATATTTAAATCTCCATTAGCATAATATTCCATCTGATGTAGCGCGCACGGGCCGGTCGTTTCCTATAAATTGACAACGACGCGTATTGCCATACGGTCATTCTGTACATATAACGGGCTTTTTGTCAAATCAAAAGAGCGTCAGTAAACACTAGAAATCGATTCAAATTGCAAAAACATTTCGTGTAAAACGCATAAGTACGTTTTTTTTTTTTTATTCATTGTCGCGGCGTATCGCGCGTTTAACAGACGTGTTTTTCTTATGAATTACAGTTATGATATTACATATTGCTGTTAATTTATGGCGTGTGTTTTTTTTAATCGTGATTTCGACCGGTATATTAATTGTATGCAGTCGTGTTTTAAACAACTTTGAAATATAACGATTGCGTTTATGTTTACAGCTGTGATGAGACCACATGAGGGCAATTACGACGTCGATTGTCCAGCGGACTCCAATCACTGCGGCGATTCGGACGAGGAAGACCCAGAGCGATTGTTAGACGTTTGGCTCGGTGAATTGGACTCGTTAGCTTCGGTAAATATATACGCTGTTGTTCGCACTGATTAATGCTTGTTGTACAGTTTTAAACAGCCTTAGGCCGTCTTTTTTTCTCTTTTTTTTTTTTTTTGCGCGCTTCGTTAGAATTCGGCGTTTTTATGTGATAAAAATTAAAAAAAAAAAAAATTATTATTATTACTATACACGATTCGTCCGTAGTCATCGTTTTCCGCGTCGACAACTATAGTATTACAACAATATCATCGTAATATCTGACGAAAAACGCGAGGCGAGGCGTTTTCTTTTAATCGTATGGATAGTTTTTACGCGGTCGGGGCGTGGACGCGACGCGCTATTATATCCGTCGTCGTCGTCGTCGCCGCCCCGAATACTATATAATATCAAATGTAATAAAGTCAGTCCCCGAAGACGCCGTGTGTTGGACGGTAATAATATTATCACCGAGACGAGCGTACGGTACACACACGCGCGCGCGCGACAATAACTACGAGAACCGCTCACGGTCAATATTATTGTGTTTTTATAATGTCTTCGAAGATGACCTATTTTTCGAATCGCACGGGAATCGCACGGTGACAAAAGCGACTGGGGGCGTGGGGAGACGCAATCGAAAACTCTGTAGAAATAAACGTTTTTATCGCGCGCACGCGCGTTTTCCGCGTCTCGAGTTTTTGTCGGTCTTCTCGGTTTATTCAACAAGTCGTCGTGGCACGGGATTTCGATCGCCGCCGCCAAGGCACTATAGACATTATAATATTGTTATATTATACACGTCGTATACCGACCGCGGCAGTCATCAACAGATGGCATGCGCCCTTATTACCGAGGCAGCTGCTTGCCCCGTGCAGTCGCGACGTGTGTGCTGCACGTGTCTCGTGTCTGGCAGGTGGCACACATCTTCCATTACGGCGGCACGGCACCTGGCCAGGTGCTCAGCCGATGTGTTATTATTATTATTGTTGTTGTTAATGTCGTACCGGTCATATAACACCGAGATTATTATCGAGCCGGGGCCAGCTCGACCGTAAAAACTACATCTATTTTCTTGCGAAATCGACCGATCGGCGAAACCAGATCGAACCGATTAAAATATATATATTCATCCGTGTTCCTCGCGCGAATCTCGGCACACACAGCTATGCCAGTATTACGCGTATAGTATACGCATCCCTCCGTCAACTCTGTTTCACACGTCGCAATGTACTACCGTTGTAATATCATACTAATCAGCTCGAAACAATAATTTAATCTGTGGCTTAATTTTCGATTGATTTTCACCTTTTCGACTATATCGGTTATGTGTGTGCAGACTCTGATATGGAATTTAGAAAATAATAATCGCGAAAACTTACCTCCTGCGTGATTTGTAACGATGAAACAGATGCAGCCGTGTTCGGAGTTCGAAAAACAAAATAAATCCGGTTGTTATCGTCACACCTTGCTACTACTCGGAGATACACTGTTGGTACTTATAGAAGTGTAACGTTAAATCGAACGCATTTCTCTTGTCAGTCTTAGTCGTTTCGGTATTGTTCAAATCGTCGTCGTCCGAAATATTATGTCAATTTGTTCGCCGTTACGTGTGTGTGCCGTATTGATTTTCCTTTTTTTTTTTTTTTGCGAAGCTTAACCGATTGATTTTTATTGTTCAAAAAGGTTCAACGTGTCAATTATATTGTCGATATGAATAGAGTGAAATTGAACGCCAGCGATAGAAACGAATTATCTGTCCCTATATATTTCGTCGTTATATTATACTAAAATTATTGTATTTTTCCGATTCATTCTCGAGTTCTGCGGGATACGACCGATTCGCTGTACCAAGCGCTATTGTAGAGAGATTATTTTTTCGTGAAACTCCGTTCCGGTATCCTTTTTAGAGATTTCGTCGTAAACTCCGTTGTATAATGTTTAATATATAAATCAATTACTGTCCTTTCTTGAACTGCGGCAACGGCGTGTACGACGTGAATACGCGACTATACTCACAATTGTTGTTCGCAGCGTGACATTATGCCGTATACTTATGCTACGTATGAACTCGATCCCCAAAGTACATAAATACGTGTTTGCGTCGTTTATACAGACCCTAAAAACAACCCATAACTTATAATGTAAGACGTCCCCCTCTGCTGCAGCGGAACAATATTCCGGGCTACTTTTTCTCTCCTTACTTTATTCTTTATTCTGATTGTATTGTACAACGGAAACGGCGGCGGCCGGCGGAGTTTAGAATCGCGCGTTGCGTGCACCTGATACACATTCAAATGAACAAATATTTAGTTAGCCGTATGTATATCAAACGGTTTCATTACAAACATTCAATTAAAAGCCACCTGTATTTAACACGTCGAGTTTGTACCAACACACACACACACACACACACACACACACGCCTATAGGTGTTACGGTTAGAAAGTACGTACACGTCGTTAAAATCTGATAGTTTCCTAATAACTGGTTTCGTTTGTAATCACTATAATAGAGGTTGTAATAATAATATATTTAAAAAACACGATTCCTTGCAAAGCCACGATGATGCGTATTTTGATCTCGCGCATAAGTATATTTACCGACGGACACGCGGTGGTTAAATATTACTACATTTGCATTTTTCTCGAGAATAGGCGCTATCGTAACCGTCCAAGTCTGTCTATTACTACTACTACTACTACCGCGAACCATCGATTTCACTATGTAACGTAATAACGCGCACCTATATTCAGTCTATCTCGTCTTTTGGGCGAAATTAAAACAAACAGTTGTCCCGGCGCGTTGTTTAAAACGCGCGTGTACAGTTGTACATAATATATACGTATAAACATATATTATTAGACGCGTGCTGCTCGAAAGAACCTATCGTACCGAAGTCGTGGGCTTTTATTTGAACTGTAATTGGGCAACGACCTCTCACCGTAAGCCGTTATGAAATTTAATATTAGCTCGTCGTGCGCTTTTAAGTGCTGTTTGCCGAAACCCAAGATGACGTTTCGAGGGGTTTCAAAGGAAACGAAAACGTTTAAACGGTGTTGAATCCGTTCCAACCGCCCGTCACCAGATTAACGTAGATATACTGCAACACATATATATTTTTACGGCGAGCGTTTTCAACGGTCTATGAGAGTAAACTGCAGCTAACCGTTTCAAAACACTAACCTATTTAAACGTTGATGTGACATCGCGCTCGCGCGGCCTAGTCGTCGCTTCCGGTGATCTCTACAATACTAAAACATCAATGCGTCGTCGGACGGAAGGTATTTACCACCATTAACCGTATACCGTCAAATATAACGACGTCTATTGTCCATGTATACCTAATATAAATTTCTACTGGACATTCTTGTCCGCAGCGGATTTGGGCGTAGACCGGCGGTGGACACAAGCGCTAAACACGCGTAATCACCAACATTTTTACCGGCCGATTTCGACGGACGTCTGCAGATCTTCGTGTTACGACATTGCCGCGTCGTGAGTTCGGTTTTATCCGCAAAAGCAAAGTAATAACGAACGAACGGATTGTACAAAAAACAACGACTGCCCGAAAAAGGCGTTTCGCGCGTTGAATATTACAGAACTATGGATTTTTCCGAGAAACGGCCCGCGAGAACTTTCGCGTTTTTGTCGCGTTGTAATGGTTTTTTGTTGGCGTATCTTTTACATCTCTCGTATACTGCAGTCCAGAAATCACCGAAAATCCGTTCAAGAGTACCCGTCGCAATACGAAAATCGACACTTTTACGGCGGCGGCGGCGGCGACGACGACGTATCGGCGTGTGCCGCAAATTCCATTTGTCCGTAACGAAGAGTCGGACATTTTCTCAACGGTCGTCGTGCCGCACCGCGACTACTTGTGCAGAGCTCCGTTCCGCCGTAGTGTGCGTATAGTGTACATAGTTATCGATATCGGTGCGCCGAGATCGCGATTTCACCGTCATAAAACCGCGGCGGGCGGGCAAACGCACACGCCGTGTCTCTCATTGCCCTCGTGCCTACACGCGCCGTACTATGCGAATACAATATCGTGTATAGGTACGAAAAGTCAAACTGGTTTCGTCCGAGTCGGTTGTACGGCGCGTCGAGGTTTGCGGTGTGTAATATTATAATATACGCGTTTTATCGCGTCGGCGTGGCGCCCGTCGCGCGTATACCTACCGGTACACCGAGAGTGATTTTTTTCTTCTCTTTTTTTTTTAATACTAGCGCGCGTAACTGTGCGACGTACTAAATAATCCGCGCGTGTGACACGTTTTTAATAAACAACGTCTGGCGCACGCCATATGGCGGTGCGGCGGCGGCGAATCGCGAAAACAGACGCCGAAGACGGGGAGGGAGAGTTAGAGTGAGTGAGATGGAAACGCAAGCGTCGTTTATATGGGAGAAAATCTGTGCGCGCGTGTGCCCCACAAGAAGGGTAAATAATGTAATAATGGACCGAAAAAAAAAAAAAATTTACGACCAGCGCGAGACGAAAACGAGTTTCGGTTACCGGACAAGAATCGGATTGAATAGCAGCAGCTCTCCGCGCGTCGCGCAGAACATCTGCCGCCGCCGCCGCTCCTCTCTCGCAGGTAAAGACATGTGTTGAGCCTCCGAAGCGGTATCGCGGAGCAGATTGCACCTGGCCGACCCGACCTCCGCCTCGGCCGCTGCAGCTGTTCCGGGACACCCGTCACGCCGCGGTGGTGCCGGGCGACGCGCCCGAAATCTTCAAATCAGTTCTCGACCGGCCGCGACTCTGTCGACAACTACTGCTCTCCGCCGAGCTGGTTCGACCCGAAGCACAACAGTCGGCGCTCCTCACGTCACCCACACGTCGCGTTCGCACTACCGCTTCCACCCCCCCCCCCGTCGCGACCATGTTCTCCTGCAAGTCCCGGTACGCGTGCGGCGGCGGCGGCGGCAGCACGGCGGCGGGCCAGCACAGCGACAGCGACGAGGACAGCAGCTACGGGTTCAAGGCGTCCGCGGGCGGCCAGAGGACGCGGGCCGTGCTGCTGACCGGCGGCCGTGACGACGAGGCGGACTATCACATCTACGGCAACCTGACGTTCGGCTACAAACCGATACTCAAGACGCGGCTGTCGAGCGCCGCGAGTTCGGTGCGCGGCAGACGCGGCGTCCGCGGCGTCCCGGTCAAGCGCACCGTCAGCTTTTCCGGCGTCGCCGCCGACGACGACGTGTCGCCTCGCGCCTCGCGGCCGCCGTGCTACTCCGTGGCCGTGCGCCGGGCGGCCAGCTTCTCGGCCACCAGGCGGGACGCCGCGCTGCTCGTGGCCCATCACCGGCAGCGCATGCCTCTGCCGCACGAACAACGCGTCGAGCCGCCGCCGCCGCCTCCGTCCGCGCTCCAGCGTCCGCCTCTGTCCGCGCTCCAGCGTCCGCCTCCGTCCGCGCTCCAGCGTCCGCCTCCGCCCGCGCTCCAGCGTCCGCCTCGTTGCAACATCAGCCGAGTCGTCGTGGACGTGCACAAGTCGACCCAAGTGCCGACACCCGCGATTACCGTGAGTATATCGTCGACGAGAACGCGGACGACATCTATTTTTGGTTTTAATTTTTTTCTCTACCGGAAAAGTGCAGTTCTTAGATATGATGCACTACGCGCGCGATGACTACGTCCGTTCGTAAGTAACGCGAGTTTTTTTTTTTTCCACAATGACGCGGGTAATCGCTCGATCGCGGCGCGTAATATTATCGTTCTCACGTAGGTTTTATTTTTTCTGTCTCGTCGGAATCGTCCGAGCGTGCAGGTTTTGCGTTTGTTTGTTTTGTGTTTCGTGGTTTTCACACTATTTGTTTTTCGGCTGGAACACGCGCGTTTTATCTACTCGTGGTGGTCGATTTTTTCTTTCTTTCTATTGATAAACGAGAGTAACCGACGAAACGTGATTCGCGCGTTTCGTATTTTTCAGGGCTCCGGCCCGAGTAATAATTTCAATGTTACAAATCGTTGACAAAAATACGAACATGTGAGCGTCTCTAGAAAAACACTGACTCGTCCGCCCTCCTCCGCGCTTATAGAATCGTTTCCGGAAACGCAATACGGGGTGGTACGTCGAATTCGAATTTCAAAAAAAAAAATGCGATTTATATCTCTGTGGCGCCCGGCTCGAGTTACGAGTTACGAGTTTTTTTTTTTTTTATATTTTTCTCTGCCGCGGCAATTATTACGTAACGTGACGCCACCATATAATTCGAAACGCGTTCGTCCGAAATAATATAGTTTAGGCACTTTTAATTTTCTCGCGTCGTCGAGACGTAAAACTCGATCCCAAACGTCCCATTATAGACCGTGCGCCGCCGCCGCCGCCGCGAGGAAAGTGACTCTTATAATATAATCGTGTTTTCTAGAATAACATCTTCGCGCACGAGAGACTACTATACTACTTAACGACAAAAGAATGTCGGCTATGTATATATATATATATATATATACACACATACTATTACATACACGTATAACATATACGTACACGTGACACGCGTGTACGCCGCATTATATTATTATATGGCCGCTGCTATTTTCGTATATTTTAAGCCCGACAACGAGTATTCGGGCGCGGGCGAAGGCTGTGTAGCACGACGCGCGTACGCCTATATTATCGAGTGAAAAAAAAAAAATGAAAATATGAAGAAATAACACGCCCGCCGTCGTTATTGTGTATCGGTTTTATTTTCTAGAACTAATTAGACGAATATTGGGCGGTTTAACGGAAGACGCGCGCAGAGCAGCAGTATGTTATGTGTGTATACCTCTACTATAACCCTATACCACTTTGTTTGTTAATTTTTTTTTTCTCTTTCTTTCTCCGCCGTCCGTCGGTCGCGGCTTATATGCGGCCGCCGAGACGTGCTTTGTGCGTAATTATTACGAGGAATATTATGCTGCAGCAGCAACAGCAGAAAAGAACAATGGCGCGTTTATATCAAATAGGCTTTGGCTCTCTGTCCGCGCGCACGCGCGCGCGAGTTTAAATAATAATCGACTGTTGACCCAATACAATGTCTGCATACATATATATAATATATATGGCGTCATTGTTTCCATGTTTAATTGAAAATATAATGTTTTTCGTACGTTTAAGCGGCGACTACGTCTCCGCTGGAAACGGTCGAATATATTATTATTATTATTATTATTATAACGCTCGAATCGTCGTCGTGCGGTGTTTCAAAACGATAATAATATTAACTGCGACACTACTACTGTACGATGTCGTTGGAAACCGACGCGCATAAAAAAAAAAAAACGCGCCGTCGTCGGTTTAATTTCTTCCACGTTATCGGCTCGGGCCCCGCGATGTCGTCGCGACACAACAATAATAATTAATCGAGAATCGCGTTTAAATTAATCAACTGCGACGCTTCGGTTCGCGTGTAAAACGCCGCGCGGTCGTTAATATAATTATCATTATTACACGAGAACGGCTCGGGAGAAAATCGAAAAAAATAAAAAAAAAACACAGTGACGCGTTTAAATCGCGTCCGCGCGAAAACAGAACGTCGTCGGCTCTGTAACGATCGATTGCCATTATCGTCGGAGACGTCGTCGCGTGCACGTGAAGCGGAAACGTTACTGGACGCGATTGACCGTGCAAAATCGTATACAAAACACGTGTGCGACGGCGACAAGCGCGCGCGGTCGACGGACGACATAAAATCTCGGACGTTGTCGAATCGACCATAATAATAATATACTTGTGCGCGTGTCAGTGATGGGTCGAGATAATTTTTCCAACAAGTAGCCGGTTATAAGTTTTACCTGACCAGCTACCACATCTGTGAGAAAAACATAATAGTTCAACGTGTTTTCGACGGATAAAACTAAAATCTAGTGACTAAAAATCGTAAATTATTTTTCATTCGCCATTTATTTGCCTTCCGTAAATACCTCCCCCCCCCTTGGCGCGCGTGTAAAAACCGTAGAAAAGGTATCGCGCGGAGATTATAATGTTTGATTCGGAAAAACACTGTCCCGAAAACGTTTTTCGTCGTCGTACGCTTTTCGCGTTGTCTGTTTTATATAATATATTGTATTGCTCTCCCGCGATTTACTACACGGGGAAACGAAGCAAAGGTATAATACGTTTTTCCTGCCCCGCCGTGTCTCGCGTATACCTATGAGTATTATACAAGAGGGGGAGCGACGGTCGTGTTTGTAAAGACGTTTTGACATCGCACGAACTCGACGTAATGAGAAAGAAAAACCGAGGGTTGTTCCCCTCGATAACGTGCAGGTGGTTCGTGTGTGTGTGTGTGTGTGTGTGTGTGTACCTACATATAATAATAATAATAATATATGATGTTTATAGAATATATTCGTTTGGGGCTTTCTTTTTGCTCCTTTTAATAAAATATCAATAACTTATTTTCTATTTCGTTTCCAGGGTTTGGATAAAAGTCCGCCTAAGCCTGTCGTGGCCATAGTCGCAGACAACAATGTCGTTCGGAAAGCGCCAAACGCCACAGACATAACGGGTCAGCGCATGGACTCGTACCGATTCTCGATGGCGAATTTAGAAGGTAAAAGCGCCGTTCGTCGGCCGTCACTCGGTCTAACCGTCGCGAGTCGTATATATTTTTATCGTCTATATCGATTTTTTTTTTTTTTTTTTTGTTTCCGCGTTTTTAGACACTCAAGATGTCGACTTGGACGCCGTGTTGGGCGAGTTGTGCGCGCTCGAATCCCAATACCAGAGCACGAACAGTCTGTTGGATTCAGAAAAAATCGGTGCGTATATTATTATTATATTCGTAGATATTCGCTAGTGATTCTTTTAATAACACCGGCGTGTCGTCGTTTGTCACAGATTCCAATTCAATAAATAGGATGTCGAATTCAAATCAATCGGGCACAGGTAAATAGAAAACAGAAACAATAAAAAAAATAATACTGACATTTCTGAATGTTTTATTATACGTACTATACTCTACTGTGCTTGTCGTATTGTATTATGCAGTCGTTGCACAATGCATTTCACGCTGCAGACGGCCCCGGGCTATGCGATGCGGTAGGCATTTTAGGGGTTTCCGAAGGTGGAGTAAACCACGAAATTCTTCATTGTCAACCCGTACCCGTATTATATTATAATCCACTACGCCGTCGTCGTTCCAGTAATAATAATAATAATAATAGTACGCCGTCTGGGAAGGGTCAATATCAAACTGCACCGACGGGGGCACCTGGCCAAAAACGTCACGCACTCATCTCGGGTCCAACAATCGGTGTCGTTTTTGGCCGCCATTCAAACGGCAATGAATCTGAGAAGTTCGTGACATTCGGCGGTCTGTTTACTGTTACGGCCTAAGCTCGATTCTTTGGATCCCACCCAAATCCGATATAATGTTATATAATAGTAACCCTGGGGAATACCCTTACTACCGGGGGGAGGGGGAACAGATCGCCGATTTCAATTATCCCTTTTTTTTTCCCCCATTGAATTTTCGTTTAAAAAAAAAATGCCGACCGTTCCACTGCCGCCCGCGCCCAGTCTGTGGAAAACGTGCACAGAATCTCCCCCCTGAGCCTCACAGTAATTTTCAAATTTTTTTTTTTCTTTCCAGTAGTGAGAACCGACAGTCCGGACAACGATTCCGCGTTTTCGGATTGCGTATCGCTGTTGTCGAGCAGCGAGAGTTCAGCTTCCAGCGGCACTACCAATCATTCCGGAAACAACAAAGTATGTCATTGTTGTTACGAGTATATTATTATAATGTAGAGTGATTTATGCGGTGTACATTTTTCTTCTTATTTACGAGTCTTATTTCACGTCATGTGATAAATCACGTACGATATTATATATCTGCAGACTGTTCAATAATTTATTTATTAAATATTTATATACGTAAAACATCGTCGTACACCGTGCGTCGTTTTATCTCTATATATTTTATAATACGATTGTCGTCGTAAGTGTTTTTTTTTTTTTTTTTTTTTTATTCAAATAATTATCATTGTTATCGTCGCTCGCAGGAATCGTCCAAAGCGGAAAAAATTCGCTTAGCTCTGCAGAAAATGAAAGAGGCGAGCGTGAAAAAATTATTCATCAAAGTGTTCAACGACGACGGCGGCGCGAAATCGCTGTTAGTCGACGAGGGTATGCGCTGCAGCTACGTCATGAGACTGTTGGCCGACAAACACCACATTAATCTCGGACCACGCTGGGGGCTCGTCGAACATCTGCCGGACCTTTATATGGGTACGTACGAGCGCGCAGTACAATAAAAGAAGAAAACGTTTTTACTTTCGCAACACGTGTTATAACGATCCCTTCGGCGTTTTTTTTTCCACTCTATTTAGAACGCGTTTACGAAGAACACGAGTTGCTCGTAGACAATTTAATGCTGTGGACCCGGGATTCCAAGAACCGTTTACTGTTTGTCGAGCGGCCCGAGAGGACGTTGATATTCGAAAATCCGGCGTTGTTCAATACCAACCAACAGTCGCTCAGTCACGCGACCAGTAACTTCGCCCAAGTAAGTGTACCGCGCTCGTAACGCATAATAATAATACGTATTTAAACGAAACGTAAATAAAAAAAATAACGTCGTATTTAAAATCGTCGGAAACGGGGGCGGGGCGGAAAAATAAAAAATATAATTACAACGCCGCCGTTTGAATTAATCGCGTGGCGCGTTCGCGAAATAACGGTAGTATAGTAATCGATCGAATTATTCTTGCGAGATGGGAGGCGCGGGTGGGTACGTCACGCACGCACGCAACTAACTACCGTCGGGTATCAATCGTCTGATGTGTATAATATATTGCACTGCAAACGCTTCGTCGAGCCCGACATTAATACAGTCGGATATCGTCTCGGTCTCGGTCTTCGTATGATGTATATTTTTCGTGAGAAAAACGTCCGTTCGATACGCTTTTCGCCGGTATCGCGAATGAATATCGTTTTGAATACGAGTGTGTACGTACGCGTTATCCGAATCGGTTGCCGGATTATTTTCCTTTCGATTTTCCGAGAATATTATATTCAACGTGTTCAAGGTTTTGCTTATTCGATGAATAATTTATTATATAATATGATATACATATTATATATATATTGTGGAAAACGGATCGTTACAAAAACATCGTGTACAGTAGAAACGAGACAGTTTTTTTTAGAAATTCCGATTTAGTGCTACATTCATACACATTTTTTTACGAAACTTATCTATTTTTATTAAAAATACGCTCGCCTTTGATGCGATGATTATTTCGCGATATACTATTAGCGGTATATTCGAATGCATAAATAATTGGCTCTCGGGTTTGATTATAACGGCCGTTTCGGAAATAATTTCTCAAGTCTATACTGGAACCGTAGTTCGGACGTCACCCGGAGTGCGCGCGGTCGCAAATAATGAAAGACCTCCTCCGCGCGTGCAATAATAAATAACATATGATTACGTCGTCTTTGTGACGTTTGTGTGGCGCGGGGAGAGGGCGGGGCCGGACCGCGTCATCGGTAGTAACGTCAGATCTCCGGCGCTGGCGCATGACTAGAATTCGGAACATTCGGCTCAATAAAACACAAGAAAATCGTCGAAAATCCTAAAAAGCACCGAAAATTATTTAGAAACAACAAATATTTGACTCGGGCGTATTAATTCAGTTTTCTATTACTCGATTGGTTTTCAATGTACCCGAAAGCAACGAAAACGGAATTCGATGGAAAACAATAATCTATTCGAATATCCCTTTTCTTTATAATAATTTCGTTCAACTCCGTCGTCGCCGTCCACCGTAAAATTCACTTAATTTTATTTTTTGCGTCTAAAACCATCAGTTTAAATTTACCAGAGTCTAAAATCTCAAAAAAAAAAAAAAAAATTCAATCGGGACAGTCGAGATATAATCGAGTCGGTGAAAAAACTCGATAAACAAAACACCGCGTCGCATACAACATAATATTTTAATACTCGCATTATACTTACGTGTACGTCGTGCGTTCTTGCAGGAATACTTTTGCAACGGAGGACTGCCGTGCGTGGAGGGCCCGCTGTACATCAAGACGGACTCGCGGAAGGGCTGGAAGAAGTACCACAGCGTGCTGAGGGCGTCGGGCCTGTACTACTACAAGGACAAAGGGTCCAGGTCGCCCAAGGACCTGGTGTGCCTGGCCACGTTCGACGTGAACCAGGTGTACTACGGCGTGGGCTGGAAGAAGAAGTACAAGGCGCCGACCGAACACTGTTTCGCCATCAAGCACCCGTGCCTGCAGCAGCCCAAGTCGACCAAGTACATCAAGTACCTGTGCGCGGAGGACGAGCGCGCGCTGCACAAGTGGACGTCGGCCATACGCATCGTCAAGTACGGGCAACAGCTGCTGGAGAACTACGAGTCGGCGCTGCTCGGCGGCGGCCTGCAGCCGCAGCGCGCGGACGACGCGACCGACGGCCGCGGCCACATCGCGTCGTCGTCGTCGTCGTCCATGCTGGAGGACGCGGAGAGCGGGCTGTCCGACTCGGGCTCGTCGTCCGGTTGCGACGTGGCGTTCGAGTCGGACTACCCGCCGTGCGGCACCATCAAGCGCAAGCCGCCCAAACTGCCGCTGACGGCCACCACGCGTCAGCTGACGTGCTCCATGTCGTCCAACTCGTCCGGCGCCGCGTCCGGGGCCGCCAACGGGGCGGTCCACCACCATCACCTCCTCCAGCAGCCGTCCCTTCAGCAACAGCAGCAGAAGCCCGTCAAGCCCGTCAAGTCGGTAAAGTTCTCCGTCGCCGGAGATCACTACCACCACCAGCAACACCACAATAACCATCAACAGCAGCAACAGCAGCAGCAGCAGCAACAGCAACAGCAGATGCAGCAGCAGATGCAGATGCAGCAACAGCAAATGCAGCAGCAGCAGCAGCAGTACAATCACCACTACGGTGGCCACCAACACCCGCACAGGACGTCCAGCTACGAGTCGCTGCCACCGCCGCCGCCGGAGCTGCTGATGGACGACGGGGACGACGAGGCCGAGCCCGACGACCACGACTTGCCGGCCGTCATGCCGCCGCCGCCGCCGCAGCTGCTGTCGCCGCCCAGCACCGCGTTCCTGGCCGACCTGCACCGCGTGGTGGGCAAGAAGTGGCAGGTGGCGCAAAAGTGCAAGCTCGGCCCGGTCACGTCGCCGCACGAGGTGCTCGGGTTCCGCGACCCCGCGGTGGCCGTGCCGTCGTCGCCGGCCGCCTACAGCCGCGAGGCGAACGTCAGCAACTGGGTGGCCGAGCACTACGGGCCCAACAACCTGTACGAGAACGTGTACCCGGCCGACAGCCCGTCCCCGCCGCCTCCGCCGCCGCCGCCGCCGGTGCGCCTGTCCGCCGTGGCCAACGCCGCGGTGGCGTGCGCGATGCTCAACAAGAAGAGACCCCCTCCGCCGCCGCCGCCGAGGTCCGAGAAGACGCAGCTCACCGCCGCCGTCTCGTCGTAGTCGTCGTCGTGGAGGAGAGGCCCGTCGTCGTTTTTCGTTTTTTTTTTTCCCCCCCATTTTTATCATTATTATTATTATTATTATTTTGTTTTCTTCTTTTGTACCGCGCGCGCACACCGCCACCGAATATATTATTATTATTATTATTATTATTATTACCGTCGGCAATCGTATGTTTTTCACACACTCGCTTTGGATTCTCGTCGACACGCGTAATGATAGTAGTAGTAGTAGTAGTAGTTGTAGTAGTTGTTGTTGTAGGAATAGTAGTTGTGTATCACTATATATTACCGAATCGGCGTAGAGATCATACACCTACCTATATAGTACACTGTGACCATAGGCTGATTTCTATTTATTTCGTACCGGCCGACGACGAGTGTTGTTTCGTAGCGTGTTTGTTGCTTCTCGTATGTCGTTCTCGTTTGTATAACCGAATTGTTCGTATGATATAATTATTTATATTATTATACATTGATAATGTAATTTTATTGTTAGATATATTATGTAATAATCGTGCATCATTATGTATCGGATTTAGTGGTCGTCGTAACGATAACACAATATTATATTAGCGTTGTAGTTAATAGCTTGTGGGGGAGAAGTGGATAATATAATGAATAATGTATAATATGTGTGAACGTAACGGCCGGGGTGAAAATGTCATCATCACCGTAGACGCGCCAAACGCGCCGCGCCCCCCTTTCCACGTACGTCCCAAGGATCGCTGCATCGCCGCCGACTCCCTTATTCGCTCCCATCCACGGCCTCCTCTCACGTTTTTCGCGTTTATTATTTCATTTGTCTTTTTTTTTTTCTTTTTTTTTTTCTATGTATCTTATAATATATAATGTTACTAAAAGACTGTACTTTTTTTTTTTGTGTTAATATTAATTGATTATAACTGTTTATATTATATACATTTATATTATATTTTTATTCGTAACGGTATTATAAAAATAACAATATTGCAGTTCTGATATCTCTGTTGCAATAGTATCGTAATTGGTGCTTTCTAATAATATATATACGTATGTTTATCGGTTTTTTCTCCCATTTCACGATGTTACGTTACATACTATGGTACGGTAATTATATTATTTATTATTATTATTATTATTATAATTATTATTTGCTGCCCGAGTCTTCGACAACGTTTATCTTTTTATTGTACGATAATTTCCAATCATGACGATTATGTTTTTTTTTTTTTTTTTATATATATTTATAAAATAACTTTATAATAATTATAAGTTATAACAAATAATTTGTGTTTTATTTTTTTATTTTTTTGTTTACTCAGTACATCAAAGGTTGTTATTTAAGTGCCACCAAGCAGGGCTGATTTCTTTTTCCAAAGTGTGCATGACCTGGGAAACCCCTGCCCTCCACGTCAAACAATATTTCCATCCGAGCACTTCAGAACACTTTGAAAGTTAATGAAATTTCTCCAAAAGCATGTTCAAATGAGCGTCACGCCGCCATCACACTGTCGTAAAGACGGTCGTGGGCATGTTATAATTTTATAAATTTGGAAACTACTTGCAATGTGGTATTCAACCCGATACCAGTCGGGACCCAGTAAAAATATCTACAAAAAATGGTCAGAATCGTGTCGTTCTATTTTTGTTTTTTCAACTACAGTCGAACTCTGCAGCCACGCTTTGTCATACTTATCATTTTATTTATTACATAATATGAACATATTTTATTTATATTTTTTTTTATTATTCATTCCATTTGCGATTGCAAAAATGTGATGATTTTTATCCAATTTATAATAATGAACATTTTACATCCTGTACAAGTGTATAAAATAATATATTGATTACATTCCTAGAGCGATAAAACTCATAGTGATAAACAAAATAAAGCATGAACAAATGAATTGTTAGAACACATAAGTTTGCCAATGTGACTAATTGCGTAGGTATTTTCATATAATCATGCATACATTTGGCATGATTTGGCAAAAATAATACGACATTTTTGTTTAATAAAATGATTGATTATTATGCCGTATATGATTTAAGGCGAATTGACTTCCGATTTTGGGTAAATCTGAAATCGACCCTTAAATTGGCTCGGTAAAATAATATTCAATTTTAATAAGGGCCTCTCATAATTTAATAATAATCGTCTTCCTTTACGACGTCATTTGCACTCGAGTAATCTGGCCGCTGGGTATACTATTTTAAATATATTGTTTTCTATCGTGTCATCGAGTCGGGAATTTTGTAATTTTATGATATCATCAGCTAGTCGAAGAGCCGAAAGTTGAATTCGTCTCAGACGGTGAGTATTTTACCTGGAGCATGGATGGCTGATTTAAATCGTTTATAACGATTAACGTTAAGATATAATCATTTTTTTTTTTGTTTTCATTAAATCGGTTCGATTGTATGCTTTCAGCACGTTAATTAATTTACTTCGATGTTTTATTCTTTGTATTTCAGAAGAACTTATTGTGATGAGTGAAAATTAGTTTTTGTTTTCATTGCGGACGTATACGGTCTTGACGGACGTGCGCTTTTCGAATCCAATACATCCGGTACTCCGAAATCGGCGTTTTCGTCATGAACCAAAAGTAACAACAGCCCGGCCACGTCGTGTACATCAAGTGTGCGTGTTGCGTCTGGGTCGCGGTGAATAATTAAATAAGAATTCGTCCAATGATTTGTACGTCCTTCGAGTCCTCGTGTAAACTCAACTCGACCGATTCGAATCGATCAATTTCACGTTGACACTCGCTCACTTTTGTCTCGTCGAATAAACGCGCGAATAACATATTATTTTAAAATGTCATAACAGACACGGGACACCGTTGAGCTATTTAGTTTTCCGACTTCATAAGATAAACGCATTCATTGTTTTTCAGGAAATCCTATATCAAAATACGATACGAGTGCGCCATTGATTAACAAGCGTTAAATATTGCGGCGTGCATCCGCTGACGTATTGACGCAATACGTTCATAGATTATTCGATTTCCCATTAAACAACGCACTCCGCGTCATTACAGCGGCATTGCTCACCGCGTCGACGATTGTCGTCCGATACGTCAAAGTAAAAATATAATAAACTAAAGTCATGTGTGCCTTTTTTCGCACAACACGGATCTGTTGCTTGTTAATACAAAAAAAACGTCGCAAACCTATCCACTCTGTTACGTATATGTAAACGCGTCTCGGATCGCAACGTTTAACATTTAATATTTAGACACCACGTGAACACGTATCGATTCGATCACGCCTTCTCACTCGATCGGTGATCATTTATTTCTAGATCCTTGGCGCGGACAACACCGCAGGACTCGATTAATATTGAGCGAAGCCCGCAAGCTTTCTCGTAAGGCCTTTTTGTTTTGTTCGACTTTTTTTCGTACGCCGCAGCCGAGCGTTTCGCCGCCGACGCGATTGAAATATTCTGTTTTTTTTTTTTTTGTTTTTCTGTTTATCGTACGTTTATTTATTGCACTTTTTATTATATAAACAACGCGCAGTGAGCAGATATAATTAGACTCATCTGTTTTGTTCGTGGTGTATCCAAATCGGTATCGGGCGGTACTCCGAATTATTATTATTGTTTTAAATTTTTTTGTGTGTTCCTGATTGCGGAGAACACGGTCGATAAAAATAATTCGATTCTTTGAAATCATAAATATTTTTAATGGAAACTTCTTCAAAAGCGGCGTTATCATACACACTCGCACGTGGTGTAACTAGACCTTTTTTGATTTTTACGATTAATAAAAACGTTCGATTATTGTTTACGACTCTTTTGTGTCTCGTTTAGAGATATCGAAACGGTCGTAAAAATCCGTCCGACGAGCATTTAGGACGGTTTTCACGATTGTTCGGAGTATGCTGCAACATCGCGGGTCGTTGTACTGCACACAATATTACGATAATATCATCCTTTGTACGTATTTTATCGATTCGAAACGAATTTTATCGGAGGTCGCGTTACACTCGCGTATCTATTTATTTATTTATCGTAAACGAGTCTTTGATAAAGCAAATTATATAGTAAAAATCTTAACTTGAATGTAATAATAATAAATATTATAATTTTCAGCGAATCGCCGAGGAATTTATACGCTCGTACGTTGGCTGCAGTTTCTTCGAATGGGTGTACAATTATTTCTATCTATATCAAACGTTTTGGGTATGGAAATGTTGATACAATTTACTTTTTCCAGACGATCGCAAAAGACTGCCGACCGAGAAACGCTACTCGTTCAAATCCGAATCGAAAGACGGCCAGGGGGAAGTGTCCGCCTTTCGTTGCGTATTATTCCGACGGTGAGTTGTTCACAATATCGGTTAGGTCGTCGAACTCGTCGGTCGAAACGATCGAATATTGTTACGTTCTATTTTTACGTATTTCGTGTTTTATTACAGTCATCAACACCGGACGACTTCAAAACGAGGCGAAAAATTTAGGCAACGTGTACGACACGAATGCGCCATCTGTGGACCCACTACAGTAACCATGGACTTGGCGCAGTCCTCCGCTAGACGAGGTAAATCGTATTTCGAATCATTGCAATAATTTTATATTATGATTACATTCAGTGGTTAAGGTGGGAAAAATTTTGAGGGGGGACTATGTTCACTTAAAGGAGCGTTCCTATACCAAAGCCCATAACCATTGATTTTATAATAGACACATAATATATAATATAATTAAACGTTCGGCAGTGATAATTATTGTGCGATACCTGTGCGTTTTTTCAGTCAAAAAGAAAACAAACCGTCCCGTTGCAATGTCGTGTTGTCGAATGTAAAAATGTAAAATATTAAAGACTATTATACTTTAAGCAATGTGATCAGTAGCGGCTTCAAAATTTGCATGAAGAAGTGCATAAAAATTGTCGGGGCTGCTAAAATTGCTGACACTTAATAGTGTTAACTTATAAACAAATCGATTTTTAGCCATCGCCATAGAATTAGTTATATTTTGGAAATCATATTTTTGTTTTCGTTATTTACCAGATTTTAAAATATATTTCGAATGTACAATGATCGATGAATTAATTGATTATGTATAAAAATTATAATTTTAAATGAGAATGTTGTTTCTTATAGATGGCAAACATTTGAAAAAAAAATATGCCATATACTATAGTATGATATCAGATTTCTAAACGGTAAAATTTGAAATTAGAACTTATTTTCAATTAGAAGTGAAAAGGACCGGTTGCGTCTATGCACTAGCCTAGACTAAGTATTGATCGCATAGGCAAGTAAGACGAGAAAATTCTTCAAATGTTTACCTACGAAATTGTTGGAAATAAACAATTGAAGAATTATTCATATAGATGAAAACGATCAACATTTTGTAAAAGTTATAAACTAATTTAAAATTTTATTTTTTATGATTCGTAATAAAAATGTACGTGATGCATTTTTCAAATCATCTCAGTGAATACAAAATACATAAATACTGATTTGTTGTATTATTTTACACTTAATTTTTTAGAGTTATAAAAAACGAAAATTTACTGTAAACAGCGTAAATGTCGCTGATAATATATGTAAATGTCGAAAGAAGGAGAAGAATTTGTGTAGTTGACGAGAATCCTTAGATTATCCTTATTGTATTATAATATATGTAATGATTCTTTTTAAGAATGAAATGGGTAAAAACCCAGGAGATGGAAAAAATTATGAAATCTTTCATATCAATAATCAATGATAATATGAAATCAGTAATAAATAATAATATTCTATAGTGAATAATAATAATAATCGCGCAAGTGAGACCGAGCAATCGCCTATCGCGCACCACGCAATCACGCATGCGTGGTTTTTGGAAACCAAGGCAGTGCGCGCAATGTTCGTATCAAATACGCAATAATATTGCAAAATATAATAATTGCTCGTGAAGAGGCCGCTCTGGGAATTTTAGGATTCTTATAATAGATCGAGATTGCTTCCATGGCACGTTGTTTCGCAAAAAACAGGAAATCCGAAAAAATGTTACACAACACGTTATTTCCGGCCAGTGATGAACAACAATAGACAATAGTAATAAAACGAATAACAATAGGCGTGTGTTTGCGCGAGACAGGAAAGTTCGCGACAGTGCAATACTGGGCGTGTCACACGGCCAATGAGAGCCGAGCTGCTCGCTCCACCCGACCAGTGACAGCCGAGTTGCCCACGCGACCCGACCGATCGTGGGACGCACGGCGGCGGCTCAGTATAGCGTCGACGGCGGTTCCGAAAGCTCGTCTCGGTCTCGTTTATTTTTTTCTCCGCGACAGTGCCGTCGAATGTCGTTACTATTTATCGCGACTCGATTAAATTAAATTAAATTTATCGCGTGACTTTCGTATGCGCTACCATACTTACATTATTTTCCAAGCCAACATGAACACCGAACCTCTACGACAAGCCGTCAGTGGTACCGAGTCATGGGCGCCGACGGAGGGTAGCGAACGCTATCCAAACCCAACAAATAACAGAAGCCAAGTCTACATGGAACACAAACATTATAGGACATCTGTCTAAGGTAAGAGATCATATTATTTCATTAATTTAAAAAAAAAACCTTAAAATCATATGCCCTTATAATTAGTATTTAAGTGTAACATAAACATATGGATCAATTAATGTAAAAAAAAAACCTTATTTTTGCTTGAATTAGCACTAAAATGAAAAAAAAAATGTAATATAGATTAGAATTATTATAAAAAAAAAAAATGCCCAATCCGCCGAGTGGTGCTCTAATAATATGGTCTTTCCAGTAATACGCACGCTGATAACTCTGGCGGTAAATATGACGGACCTAAATAACCAAGGAAATGTTAAAAAAAATATCAATTAAATTAAATGTATCAAAAATATATTACCTAACCTAACCTAACCTATTAGTTTTTATTGTTTTATTTGACATTTTTCACATAATTTACCTAATTTTTCACTCATCTCACAACTACATTTGCGCGATGGAAATATAATAAAGACCGATATTATTGTACGGTTAGAAGTTAAAATAAAAAAATTATAATTTACCTGTGCAAATCAACTCTAAATCATTATTAAAAATATTGTGAAATTTGTTATTGAAACTTTAAAATGCTTTTAAGTTTTAACGCGTCTGCGAATGAGGCCAGTAGGACTTTATCGATCGCGTTATAAAAAAACTAATTCGTTTATCTCGATTGAAAGTAGAAAAACATATTCCTATTATATATTATACAGTATGGTCCGTCTGATATATTATGTATCATCAAATACGTCTGCCCGATTACCCGAGACTAAAATATGGTCTGCTGTGATGGCTAACTGATACTAAATTTCATATTTTGGAAAAATTTCAACCCTTTTTGGCTCACGCATACGCAATACCAATATTTTTTCATTAGTAACCAGATATAAAATGTATTTAAGACTAAAGTAAAGCATATGCAGTTTTTAGAATTCAATTTGAATATTTTTCGTTTATATTTTTTGTTGGATAAAAAAAAAACTCGACTCTTATAAAATTAATATATCGTAAAATAGTACTAATTTTATTTACTAAAAAAATTTCTTATCCATAAACAAATCACTCGGACACAAGTGTCTTTGAAAAAATTGAATTATTTATTTAAATTTCAAACGGCTTTAATTCAGTCAATTGATATAATTTATAATATATACAATATTATATTGATAATTCCAATTTAAGACGGTAGCCAAAAGGACCAAAATGACTTTAAAAAAAAAAAAAATGACCTATCCGATTACGTAAATAAGAGTTGCATTTGAAAATAAATCCAAACCGTTTATTGCGCAAACCCGAAAGACTTTGAGATTCGTCATCTTCCCAAAACGTGTGTCCCCCCCCCGAGCTATGACGGCAAACCGTGTTTCAGTCCGAGGTCTGAATTATATTTCAGTGACGCGCGCGAGACCGGACACACTGTATATAATATATTATAGCACACAATCGAATCGTGCCGAATCAAATGTGTATGATAAATTATTATTCGAATATCATAAATCGTACGATAAAACCGAGCGCGCTAAACCACCTCTGCGACCTACATCTAAAAACTGTTTCGCCGCGATAACGGCGCTATTAAAGGGTACCGATCGTCGTCGCGTCCCGGGCGTCTGACATTGTTATTAAAATATTATTATTATATAACCACGCGCGTTGTTTTCGGCCTTAAATTTCGGACGTCTCCGCTCGTCATCTCCCACTTCTCTCCTCTCTCGTCGCCGTAACAATCCGACCGTGCGATTTTTACGGCGGCGCGGCGCGGCGTCGTCGTCGTCGTCGTCGTCGTCGTTTTTGATAACAGACCGCGTCTCTCCAGAGACGTGTATCCAACGTACTCTGCATTTTTCACAATGTGTCCATGTGTGTCCGATAACCGGTTCCAGCGGCGCCGACTCTGTTTGCCGGTCGGTGGTCGGTCGTCCTCCTCCTGCGATCGGAATTCAGTGTGAGCGGACTGCCGGCGTCGTGCGGTCGTGTGCGGGTTCGAATAGTCTCCCGGTCTCGTGACGTTTGTTGGTTTTTTTTTTCTCCGTGTTTTTTCCATCTCGTTTCGCGTGTTTTTGCGACGGCACTTTTGCTCTCGACTCGTCCTTCTGTCTGTCTGTCTGTCTGTCGGTTTGGGTTTGGGACGCGACGAAATGTCGCGGAAAACCGTCGTCCTGGCCGCGGTCGTCGCCCTGGCGGCCGCCGCGTGCGCCGGACCCGCGGTCAACTTTTGCGTTCTCCAAAACGACTCGGCCGTCATGCAATTCAAACTCTCCATGTTGAGCAGTCTTTTCGGCGAATTGTGAGTATATGCGCCGATAAATGTAGTATTATATATATATATCACATACGTATTAATATGACTCGAACTTAGAGAATGTCTCTAAAGAATCGCGAGCAAGGCGATTTTCGGTTTTTCTTTTTCGGGCGAGTTAATAAAAATTTATCGAATATCTATAAAACATCTACATATAGGCACACGTAAAAATTGTGTAGGCGCGAACATTAATATATTGAAATATATTCATTTTTTCTCGAGAAAATCATTCGATCGAATATAATATTTACAATTTTAAAATTAATATTTATGCGTTTTGAAAATTTTGACGGCGCGCCAGAGCGCTGATAGAAGGTCGATTATTATAATTTATAACACTACAGTACAATCTGCTCTCCCCCCCCCCACCTTTAAGACGCTCACGTAACATGGCGGGCCCTATGGTATTGTCGATCGAACCGGTATCGCGAGCGTAGTGTTTTAGTAAAGGCTTTAGGTTGACATTGCGTTACAAGCAACACGGAATGGCCGGTTGCCAAACACGGGATTCGCGCAACGGTATTTTCATAAAAAAGCGCACGAAAAACGTTTGATATTCTTCAATATTATTTTGAAATTCCCAGCGTAGTAAACATGCTCTCTCGGCCCTCCGACGCTGAAGCGTGTATTCGCTTATTATTATTTTTAATCCATACGTCGCGGTCAAATTTCTAACCTCCGAGCCGAAAACTGATTTCATACGATGTGTCCGATACGATTAGCGTTTATAAAATATTTACATTTGGCATGCCTACACTTGGCGAACGTTTACAAACGATGCCTATTACAGATGTTTGGCGAAAAAAACTTGCCTCGTGATAATAAATTATTGTCGAAAACTAGTTTTACCAGTATTGTTATAATATACTGGAAATATGCGTCGGTCGTTACTTGTACGCATAAAAGTATACATTTGGTTTAATTTTTAGACGAGTATTTAAATCCAAAGTTAAATTTTTATTCGATTACTTACATAATAATGTCATAACACCGCGCACGTATTTATCAGGTACAATGTTCGAAATCAACGCTAATGAAATAATTATAATTATTAATTTCAATCTATATACGGCGGCGTTTATCTTATAGTTGGCATATTCTCTCTTTCTTTATACAATATATACTCGTATATATTGTATTCCTTAATTTAGTGTATTATAATATGAAAACGTGAACGATAATTGTGTCAAACTGAATTGGAAATAATAATTACGGACAGGGCACCGAAATTTTCCTCCGTCGGTTATCGCTAAATTATATATTATATTAATTAATATGACTAAAATATTATTATAACGATTATAAATATATCCTATGATATTGCAGTTAAACATGTTTCGTCAAATCACTCGTGACGTATATTATGGACTTTTCGCTACCGATTTCCTAAAAAACCTCGTTTCAATGCTATACAATTTATATTGTACAAAATATTTAGAATTTATTTATAAATGATATTATACGTTTCATAGCGCACTCTAAAATAAACGGTTTTCAATATAGGAATCAATATGTTACACTCGTAAGATTTTTATAAATTTCAGACATAATTATAACATAAAAACCAAACGGAATACGGCGTATTCACGGTGTTTATCGCCCGATTGCTCTCGTGAATTCAAGTTATTATAAATTAATTTGACTGTTCTTATGAAATTTACATTTGTTTCAAAGAGGCCTGTAAGAAAGACTATATGGCCTTGATTTGACCTCGCAGTTACATCTTTATACGTGTAGCAGACACATGGATAGAGTTTTCTACAAAATAATATGTTTATGAATTAATTTGAATTACACGTGTATCGAAATAGTTTCAGCTAAATCTCAAGCGGTTCGAGTCGTCTGACATTAGATTATAAATTATAATATAATATGTTACGATAGAATGCGGTTTAATAATAATTCGTTTTGTTCGAGAGTAAACACGGGAGTAATTCGAAAACTTTTTTTTGGGGAGGGGGGAGCGAAGGAACTCTGGATCAAACATATACCTACTTATATGATATTCCATCCTATAAATTTAAAATAATAATATTCTTGGTGGCTCAAATTTTTGAATAATTTCTTGTTTCTTGTCTAAACATAATTTTTTTCCTTTTTATTACTCGGTGTGCTTTACACTGAATACAAAGATATGAAATTTAAGTAAATTATAATCGCGCGAAAACTTAGTTTTATCACTATTGTGACGATGAAATCGTAGATGTCGACAAAGTGCAATTGAAATGAAATAAAAAGAATCCGTTTTTTTTTTTTTATCACTCCGCATATAACCCGATGGTTGACGGGAATATATCGTCTGAAATATTTTGTTGACTTATTGCGTGCACCGTAGTTTTTTTTTTTATCAAACGTAACCGATTGATTTTGTTTGTTTCAACAAGTTAAATATCTAAATTAAACTGTTATTACGAATCGAATTGAGCACGGGACGCCACTGCCGTATTATTGTAAACAATATAAAATGCCCTTTCGACGTCGGATCTCTAGCGATAGAGAAATTAATTACCTCTTAAAGCAGAATTAGATAATCTTATTCTTATTTCGTCGTTTTATCATATGTTAAAGTTGCGCAATTGTTCCAATTAAAAGTCACTGTAAACAAACGTTTTCGCATCGAAATTAATTGTTATCGGCTCTCGTTATTTTGACACGTAATTTTTACTGAAATAAATACATATTATACTTATGAACGCGATGTTTTATTATCAAATAACCAATGGCCATTTACCAAAAATTGAAAAATTTTGAAATTTGTATTTTTCAACAAATCGTAGAGAATATTAAACGACCAATTAATATAATAAACATTTTCAGAACCCTTAACTTTGGTCAAAACAAAAACTAATTAAATGGCCGTTTTAGATTTGAAAAATACAAATTTAAAATATTCTATCATTTATACATTTCCGTGTAGTGCCATAGCGTTTACAAAATATGCTTGCGTAGAAAATATTTAAAATCAAAATTGTGACTATAGTTCAATAATAATATTGCTTGTACGCGTTACTACGACCCGTGAAAACTGGAGTGAATGTGTCGGATTGTTGGGCGTCTCTGATATTTTTACTTTATACAAAATCGGGTTTCGATCCGGATTTTATACATACTTAATTAGCATAGTGGGTAAAACGGTCCGGCGCAACGTCTAAACGCGACGCTGTCGGATTTTTATTTTCCGAACTTGACGTATTCCGGTATTATATTTTAAGGCGTACACCTAAAGATGATTTTAAATTTTTTCGATGTCTATTAGTTGATGAGATTTTTTTCAATCGATCGATGTGCATAGAAATAAAATAAAACTCGCAAATACGGTTATGTCTACGTGCAGATTACTCTAAACGAATAATTCGAGCTCGTCGCGGTGTACATTAATACATAAATTTGGCACCGCCAGTTATCCTTGATGTCAATCGCATAGCAATGACAGCGCGAAACTGGAAAACAATTTTTTTAATTGTTTTTGTAGAATCCATCATTTGATTATTATAAATTAATAGACTCATTATTAAAACGCGCGTGTATTTCATACGAAGTTGGCAACGTCGTCGCGTCGTCTTTACGCGCAGTCTTTCCCCCCCCTCCCTCCCCGCCCCCTCGACTCTCACGTGTTCTGTAGGAAACTCCTTACCGATGCGAAATGTGATTTATATAATTTAAAAGTCACAATCGACATTGACCTCGGATAACCCATACTACTATCACGGTGTATACGGCGTAATGCCGTCATTATTTTATGGAAAATACAGGGAAATTAATTTTTTCGGCATGTTGGACACGACGGAGGAATGTACACCAACGACGGCCGCGAAAGACGAGACGTACGTACCGAGACAATTCAAAAAAAAAACATGAAAAAAAATTATAAATATACGAATTTTTGGAACCGATCGTCTCTCCGGACTTTACAAATCGCAACAAAAAAAAAAAAAGTAAATATATTATAGACCGTTTTCTCTTATTATTACTGAAGCGATCCGGTTTGGAATGAAGTCCTGCAAGTGTGTTCTCGTTGACGTGTTCCTTCGTCGGTGCGACGGTCACACTACTGTGTAGTGGCGTTGCGTTTACACTGAGACTTTATAATATTTACATAATATCGCGTACGGCGACGGTGTCATGCGGAGACTTGTGGTAGTGTTCGGAATGGCCAAAGAATTAGCAAAATATCACGCGAGTCCGTAAATTCGAGTCCTCGGACACTGTTCGTTTTATTTGTCGATTTCTTCCCGGTAAATATTCGAATCATTGCGGACACTCGTTGGGTACACGGGCGACGATGCGTTGAAATGTTCTTTTGTGTTGAAATGATCTGAGTTTCAGCCTTTTAGCCGTATTTGAAATCTAGGCGCCACGTGGCGTTTAAAAATCCCTCCTCCTCCTCGGGGAAAGGTTTAATTATTTTTATAACGCTCCTAGAATATAAAAATTAAAAATATGTAACGGTAAATTTTTTGTCAATTTATTCGCCGTTGGTTTTAATAAGCTTTCAAATAACTTTAATTCTGCAGTATAAAACTCGACCAATTGATTTGCTGCGTTTTACGAGCACATGTTTATAAAAAGCGATCAGTATTGCATAAGGTACTTACATAATGTTTAATGTTACTCATAACGATGGATGTAGGCTCAACTTTTAAAAGTTAAATTTATTTAATTTCGTTTTTCGCGATTTCTTTGTTTTCTAAATCGGGGAACCGACTTTTGCCGCGCCCCGTATACTAATAATAATTCCAACTTTATTTCTCAAAGAAATTTTCATCCCGTATCACTTTTAAGCTTTCTGAGAACCGCTAACCTATGGTGTTAATAAAGTGAGCGTAACGTTTATGATAAAGTCGACTCCCACGCCCGATTGTATTACTTGTGTTATAATTTATCATGTCGACGAACTCGGATGGGGCCTACGCGTAACCGTGAAAACCATCTCGGGCAAGCAGGTCTTTCTCGTCACGATGGATGATTTATACGCGTACCGTGGAAACTCGATAGCAGTCTACTGTTATTGTAAAATAAGCACTGGAAATTCTAAACTTTGCGTTACAAACAAATTTAAAAAATAAATAAAATAATTTCTCATAGATGTTCGTGACGATTTCGATTAAAAAAACATTTGATTACATAAAAAAAAAATCAGAATCATGGTTCGAAAAATAAAAAATTCAAATGAAAATAACGTGTTATAAATATAATGAAATTTACGGCGGTGTATCGTTTTCTAAATACAATAACGCCAAGTGATAATAATATTATAATAGACGAGAACGTCGTAACGATTGAAATTCTTTTTTAAATCGATCATTGCGAAAATACCAAAATTATATTCTTTAAACGCGTCGAAACGAGCCGAAAAGTAAAAAAAAAAAATAATAATAAATCGCGTAAGAATAATACGCAAAAACACGAGCTTTTATTACAGTATGTTGCGTGTTGTTAATGTATAGTGACAAATTACGAAACGAATTTCGATAAAATCGGTTTTGTGTTTAGTTTAGTGAAAAAACGTGGAAACGTTCACAATCGTTTTAATTATTGTCCCAAAATAGCGCGAAAAGCCGACGACTTGTTGTTGATCGCATTGTGTAAAATCGGTGGAAAATATTATTATGACTGACTATTTCTTCGCAGGCGCGCGGGAGATTTAGAAACGCAGATTTTGTCAAGCGTTCTCTCACACGCGCGCGTAATATCGCATTTCAACAATATGGCGAGTTGAAATAATTTCGAAATCTCTGTAACCGTAAGATCGTGTTTAGCGAGCCTCCGCCATTTCAATAATATAATATACTCGAGTATAAATATGAGGTGAATAGATCCAAGACGACGTCCTTGAAGTCACATGTATTCTTGGCGCTATATAAGTATTTATTTATAAATGTTCAAGTTCATTCAATTCATTATAGGTCAATTTATGTTAAGAAACTATAAATTATGATTCCCGACAAGTGCGTGCCAATAAATGTACATATTAATATGACATAAGTTCGAAAAAACAAAATGCCGCACATACCTAGGTAGGTGTAGGTATATCAATAATCAAATTGTTTTGCGTTAAAGCCAAGTAAAAAACGATAACGTGTGTGATTTGAAAATCAAACGCATATCGGTCGTCGTCGTTTTATTTCATATTTAAACAGTTTTTTTAATGTCTCTAAATAGTCTCTTCTCAATCATAATAAATTTACGGTAAATAAATTATTTATCCATCGTATTAAATCCTACAGATTACAGATAATCGTTTAGGTACTCACTTAATCGCTATTATTTATTATATAATTTATTTTTTATTATACAATATTACATTTTAAAATAATTGATAAAATATAATAATTTATAAATTTATATTAAGGTTATTTAATCTAGATTGATAATAATGATATATATATATTTATTTATTTATTTTTCCGATAAGAATAACGTGTGGGTTCGTGCGCGGGCTTAAAATGTGTATAAAAAGGTCTAATACAACAGTGAGGTGTTTGAAGTCAATTTAGATAAAAATTTGTATAAATATGGTTATAATATCATTATGATAATTGCCTATAAATCAAAAGAATACCTTTTTACGTGCAACAATAATTATAATAAAATATCTAATATATTAAAGCCATATAATTTAATTGGATTTTGTAACTACATGGTAATTAATAAATACGGATTTCTTAAGACCAGCGTGTGCAGAAATACATAATATAATTACTGACAAAATAATAACAGAAATTATTTACTTTTTTCCTTTTTCATTTCTGGACTCTCGATTTCCGTAAAGTAATTGATGTACTTCGATATCCAAACAAAAGCTACCAGTGTTATTATAACTAAACATGATTCGAAATATTTTTTATAATAACGACTTTCATGAATCCGATAAAACGCTACAACGGCTCACAGAGAATTATTATGATCGTTTATTTTACCGTTGTTTTGATAAATTTAATATTAACAAAATATCACACGTGTACAAAAATGGTATAAGATTTCGTAGATAGACCTAAGCTTCAGCTCCCAAATTTCAAACAATATTTGCGCCATGGCAGATGACAGTATGAATATAAACTAATATTTTTTGTAAAAGAGTTAAGTTAAATCATAAATACAAAAACATTCAATTCAATTTTTTTTTAATCACTTTAAATCTGGGTAGGGGTGCTAAAATCGCATCTGACAGTTTAAACCTCCAACAAACAGACTTTATTCGAGCGGTTCATCTTAGGGTGGCAATTTGCCACTGCAGGTACGCTTAGAAGCGTAAAAAAAAACTCTTGCTAATTCATTCCTGTTGTACAAACGCGCGTCTCGAATGTCGTAAGAAATGTGTTTATATATTTTTTTAAATTTTCCTTTATACTCTCTCGGAGACGACGACGACGAATTATAATTTTAGAAAAAATATTATTTTCTACGACGATGATACATACATATTATGATAAATAATCGAATTGGGTAACTTGCAAAGTTGCAATGACGACGAATCGTCAATACGATACGAAGGTGTATATTGTTTTAATCGCGATTTATTTTATTTTTTTTTTCGTTTTCGCTCCGACAGACTGACGACCGAATCGAATGGCAATATTTACGTAGTATCCATTTGCCGTCCAATACCGAAAATGTACTACGATCCCAGACAATTGGCGGGAGCCGTGAAAATCACCGCGGATGGGTATGCGGTCGATCTAGGGCGTATCGATCGGACCGACGTCGTCGTCAACGGTTCGTTTTTGTTTTTGCCCGTCGGACGATCGAACGTTTTTTTACTGTACCTCTGTGTGCGTTTTTGTTTCAGAGAACACCATCGTGCTCACGTACGTCGGCGGCGATTCAGACAAGAGCAAGAAAGACACGTGCAAGGGTTTGAAATGGAACACGTATCTGACGTTTGAATGCGACCCGTTCGCTACTGTGGTAAGTCTGCGGGTGGCGCTTAGTCGGTTTAATATGAGTATATGACTATAGGTTATGAATTCGGCGGGCCCCCCCGGGTGTTGACGGATTTTGTATTTTCGTTTTAGAAAGTTTTCTTTCATAAAGACGTTTTGTTGTCGCCGAATTCAATGTCACAGTTTTTTTTTTTTCTGTTAGATTTTGGTTATTTTCCATAATTTATGGGCAAAACTCGGGTTAATTGACTATTCATTATTGAATTTTATATTCTTTACTTCCATTTAACATTTATTCGAGTCGACGACATTCACACACTCGTACATAAAATCGTTTTACAATATGCGACAGGTTTTTAATTACGAAAAATAATATTTCGATACGTTCAGTTCTTTAAGAGATTTTAACAATTTTTTTTGGTACTTTTTTCTGTTCTTTGGGGTCTTTTTTCACAGCATAAACAACCGATCTTAGGTAATAATATAAAGATATTATTTTCATGTTTTCGGCAGTCGTAGGTCGGCGACGTCTTGTATTACATTATGGCTGATTTTTACAGCATCCGAACATCGATTTTATCCGATACGGTTCTTTTTGGAAATTTTTTTTATTAATTTTGTATCGAACATTCAATATAAAAAATGGATTGATATAACGTTTGCTTATTTTAACGTCCAACTCGGCCTTTATATATATATATATAATTGGCATATAATATGTGCCAACAAATATGGAAATATATAACCGTAGGTTGTGCGTGACGATGAGAAATAGTGTCAATCATAATAATGTTATAAACACATTTAAATAATACGGACAACGAAATTGGATGTTTCCATTAATTTTTATAGCCTTGTTTTTGTACAGATTTGTGCTACAATCGTCTGTTTACCTTGTTATTATAATCAACGTATTGTATTTGATTGAAAACTAACGTAATATTTATCTCGAGCAGTTTGTAAAAAACGATTAGTTTAACGACAAAACAACTGGCCTGTGTATTTCGTACTAAAATCATAAAAATCTACAAATACGTACATCGGTTATGAGCTTATGACTTAGGCCTACGGCCTAGGCCTGCGTTTACACGACTTTCTCCTCAACTGGAGGTCTATTTTTGAATGTCACAGAATACCATTCGTTTTAATCGCATATATAATCGTACTTTTTCTACTATTGCGCTGAAAACGTAGGCTCGGACGGTGTTCGTATACGAGTGGGTTTTTTTTTACTACCGGATTTGTTGAACGACACGTGTGTGTGTGTGTGGTGAGGGATCTACCAGAGTTCTTATATTATTCGCTTACGACTATAATAATTTCTATCGACGCCGCCGTAAGCGGTTATTAATTTCTCGAAATTATTTTAAAAAAAAAAAAATAATATATAATCAGGTATCACGTATCGATATTATTGTATGTTATTATTTATTGTTTCAACACGTCAATTAAAATATTAAAATAGTCTTACACTTATAATTATATCTACATTCGCGCTTATACTCGTAAATTATACGCTAAATGTGTATATTATAATAAGTCGGGTAAATTTACTTCATCTATCTCGCTGTTCTAACAAAAATAAAACGTATGGTATTAGAACACCTTTAAAATATAATAATATACTCGTACATTCCGTATTGTCGTACACAATATGGGCGTGTAATGATTTCATACGAAAATATATTAATTCATTTTCGTGAGTAATAAACGTTTATGAAAAATATTTGTAACTAAACGATACACATTATGTTCGAATAAAATATATTAACATTTTAGTTTTTTGCGTTTTAAAATGAAAGCCAAATATCAATATAAAGTAGAGTACGTTTTTGGCTCTTAGTTGAGTTTTTTTTTTTAATTTATTGAGTGACTTTTAGTTTAAAACACAACATTTAGGTAACAATAGTGAATCACATATAATATGTTTTATCTCTATAGACAATAATAGGTATAATTCTATATAAATGTACGCATAAAACTATCATATTTATGGTCACGTAAAAATAATAATTGCGAAATAAATATAATGGGACCGTAATGACATAAAAACGATACGAATCGATGTCCGAGTTTAAATACCTAACTGAACAATGATCAGATACATTAAATTGGGCTTTAGAACGTTTTTAAATATTTTAATT
The DNA here is from genome assembly GCA_948098885.1 of Drepanosiphum platanoidis. NCBI lineage: Eukaryota > Metazoa > Arthropoda > Insecta > Hemiptera > Aphididae > Drepanosiphum > Drepanosiphum platanoidis. The sequence goes on along the minus strand of OX402529.1, from coordinate 24,936,071 downwards.
TTGAATATTTGAACGTGTCTCGGCCAAGTCGATTGTGTTTTGGTTACATATAGGTTTTACATATTTTATTATTAGTCACGTGTTTAAATAAAACATCTACTTTATGGCACAACCTTTTTTTCAGGACGTTTTGACATTAATCGATGAAGATCCCGATCAACCTGAAATATGTCAAATATGGTTTGAAATAAAAACACGGAAAACGTGTAATCGTGAACCATCCATTCCACTTGATGTTTTGGACAAATATTTATCGAATGAAACCAAACAGGTAACTAAAACTGGATATTAATAAATACTCAATATTAATAAAAAGTTGATTTTGGTCACTCGTTTAATATTATTCATTTTAAGCGCGTGACACTGTCGTGTGCCTATGCTTTCATTTGACGACCATGGGAAATTACTGTTGACAAATGTTTATTAAAGTATTTTAAAAGTATATAATATAGTTTTATGGAGTTTTTATCTTTATATATGTCAATTAGTTGAGTAAAAAAAAAAAAAGTCTACAATTAAAATGTATAAAATATTAGCAAATATTTTTGGAAAATATATGAAGTACTATATGTTTATATTAAATCTTAAAATATGTTCTAAACGTTCAAATTTTGAATTACTGATTTCTCTCTCTACGTGGAATCCTTATTATTTTTTTATACTTTTATATTTTTAATCATAAACAGTTCATGAATAATATTAGTAATAATAATTTTAAAAAAAAAAATTAAAACTTAAATAATACATTATAACAGTTTCTTTTTGCGTTAAATTTGTGAATTAAGATGAAAAAAATTAATTGATAATATATAAACAGCATACATTTCACTAATAATTTTTTTATGTACACAAATACACAAACTTATAATATTATTATGACTGTTTCAGAATTATCACAACGAAGATGCAGAAAAGAAGACAGTCAATTCAAATCTCCCTCTCATTATAAATCCACCATTTATAAACCATTTTAAAATTAAAAACAACGGAGAAAAAAAAGACGACCCAAACCAAAATATATCTAACGAAAAAACATTCGAGGAAAAAAAGAATAATTTCATTAGAGACCAAAATTCATCGATCGTCGAAGAAAAAAAGATCATTCCATCTGAAAATAATCCGTTTATCAACAAAAATCTACATTATAATAAAAATGAATTTATAAATAATGGAAATACAGATGATAATCATAGTAAAAACACAGAGAATTACAATATTGAGAAAAATGTAATACCACCATACAATAAACACGAAGAAAAGTTTCGAAATAGTAATTCTGGAGAAAAATCATTCAATAATGTAAAAGTAGACTCTGACAAAGAGAAAGAAATTCGAAATCATGAAAATCAAAATAGTAATAATATACATTCTAACAGGGAAAATGAAGAAATTGTTCGAAGAACTAGTTCGGAGAATAAATCATCTAAAAATGAGAATGAAAATTCCGGCAACACGAATAAAGCTTTTAATCATGAAAATCAAAACGAGAACAAAATACCATCAGAAAGTGAAAACAAAGAAAACTCTCGAAATACTTATCCGGAAAACGAATCAGCTAAAATTGTAAATATAAATTCAGACGAAGAAAAAGAAGCTCTAAATCATAAAAATCATATTCATATTAATTACAGAATACCTTCAGTCAGAATTCATAAAGAAAACTATCAAAACAATTATCCTGAAAAGGAATCAACTAAAAATGTAAATACGAATTCTGGCAAAGAAAATGAACCTTTAAACCACGAAAATCAAAATAGCAATAAAATATCACCTGATAGTAGTGAACATTCTCAAGATAACAATGTGGAACCTAAATCTTCCAAAATTAGTAACAAAAAACGCCAAACTACTTATCCGGAAAATGAATCAACTAAAAATGCAAATATAAATTCTGGCAAAGAAAGTGAACCACTAAACCACGAAACTCAAAATAGCAATAAAATATCACCTGATAGTGAACATTCTCAAGATAATAATGTGGAACCTAAATCTTCCGAAAATAGTAATGAAAAAACTCAAACTACTTATCCAGAAAATAAATCAACTAAAAATGCAAATATGAATTCTGGAAAAGAAAGCGACCCATTAAACCACGAAAATCAAAATAGCAACAATAAATCACCAGATAATGAAAACTCTCAAAATAATAATGTGGAACCTAAATCTTCCAAAAATGGAAACGAAAATTCTCAAAATACTAATACAGAAAATGAATCGACTAAAAATTCAAACGAACATTCTGGTGAAACAAATGAACCTTTAAATCACGAAAATAAAAATAGCAACAATAAATCACCACATAATGAAAACTCTCAAAATAATAATGTGGAACCTGAATCTTCCAAAAATGGAAACGGAAAATCTCAAACTACTTATCCGGAAAATGAATCATCTATAAATGTTAACATAAACTCTGGCCAAGAGAACGGATCTCTAAATTATGAAAATCAAAAAGGCAACAAAATACCCGCTGAAAACAAAAACGAAAAAACTTCTAAAAATACTGATCAGGAAAATAAATCATCTAATTCTCAAAATACTAATACAGAATCGACTAAAAATTCAAATGAAAATTCCGGCAACACGAATGAACCTCTAAATCACGAAAGTAAAAATAGTAATAAACCATCCGCCACAGACAACGAAAGTCAAGATAATTCTCAAAATTCTGAATCGGAAAATAAATCATCTACAAATGAAAATGAAACTTCCGACAAAAAAAATAATTCTGTTGAAATAGATAATTCGTCAACTAAAACACCATCAGAAGAAAACCAATTGATTGACAACACCACGGAGGATACAAATAATTTTAATAATTCGTCTATAAATAATGAAACAAATAAAATCAACAAATTAATACAGCCTGATAAATCCGAAACGAAATCAAGTAATACCCCAGCAGATTCGAACAAAAGTACCAGTTCATCCGACGACAATGATAATAATAATAACGATGGTTCAACGCCTACGGATACCGAGAGCCAATCCGACGACAGCTTTAGTTTTAGTAGCCTTTTTTCAAAAATATTCCCAAATGGTTTTCAACTATCACCAACAGTAATAATAGGAGGATTGTGAGTACTATAAAAACAATACTTATTCGTTAGCTTTTATTATTATTTATGATTTAATATTTTCCAGGACCTCGTTGGTAGTTGGTTTTGGAGCAATCGGAACATTTATAAACCGTTATTATTATAAACTATCTGGTACCGATCAAATACCCTTCAAAGGAACTTTCCAATCCATTTACCGTTTTCTAAAAGTATGTTGAAAACGTTTAACTATTTTCTTTTATTAACGATTTTTTTTTTTTTTTTCAGGTTCATATTTTAAATGTATTTTGTTGTTGCGGTAAAGATTTAGAAGCAATGGATTTCACGAACGAAAAAACGCCTCTATTACACCCTAAAAGCGTAGCAACACCAACGGTCGAAGACGAGACATCGAAAAAGCACAAAAAATACGGAACTAAAACCGACGACAGTAGCAGTGAACAATACAATAAAAATGTGTACGGTAGCTTGTCGTCTGAAAAGACAACTGCCAAGAAATATAGGAAAAAACGCAGCGCAAAGAGTTCGAATAAGAGTTCGAGTGATTCGGGCGCGGACGATAAATCAAATCTCGAAGACAAATTGAAATTCTTAAAAACCGAGTTTAACGATTTACAAGGGTCGTCCATCAAAGAGGTTGTCACGGAAAAATTCAAAACATTCGTCAACACAAAATTAAAACCGGCATTGCAGGGCATGTTCGGAAAAGTGGTGAAGGATCTCGAAACTAGCGTGCTGAACGAAGAAAATGAGTCCGAAAAAACTGAGCCTAAGCCGACGTTCAAGAGCATTTTCGGAAAACTGACGAAACACGTAGAGGCGAACGACGAAGAACAGGATTCGTCTACAACTAACGAGCCCGTGGCGCGCGTAGTCGAGCCGTCACCGGCGTCGAAAGTCGTCGCAAAACTCACGAGTACGCCACCGTCGCGGTCGAACGAAAACAAATCCGTCATCGAAGTGAAAACGTTGGAAACGACCGACGAAAAGGCTGACGTGAAGCGCGAAAAGGCGGACGTGAAGCGCGAAAAGGCGGTGGACGTGAAAACGACGAGTGCAACGGTCGTCACCGGCGGCGGTTCGGTCGCGGAAATCGAAATCCCCAAAAAAGAGATACGGGCCGAGCCGATTCAAGACCAGACCGCGACGCCATCCGTGTCCAAGACGAATGAATCGAAATTGAAATTCCTAGGACTAAGCAATGGGCAACAAGAACAGGAAATCGGGCGTGCGGCCGACGGCGGAACGTCGAAGGACGAAAAAACTGAGAACGAAGATGACGTGGAAATCATCGAGGAGGTCGTGTACATCGACGGCGACGGCGAAGAGGGCGAGGAAATCATCGAGGAGATAACGGAGACCACGACCACCGTGGAAGACCCCGCGGGAGACGAGTCGAACGCGGCGGCGAATCCCGAGGAATCGCGGACCACGGTCACTACCACCGTCCGAAAGACGAGCGTGGTCCGGAAGACGTCGACTTCGTCCACGCCACCCGAGACGACGACCGTCGAGACGACCACCACGTACACAGCGAACGGCGCGGGCGAGAAAAAACCGTTCGGCATCGGGTTCGGCATCGACAAGTCGGGCGTGAACGTGACCGTGGGCGAGAAGAAGCTGGGCATCGGCAAGTCCGGCGTGAAGTTCGGCAAGCGCGAGGGATCGCCGCTGGAGGACAAGCGTTCCAGCCCGCGGTCGGCGAACAAGGGCGAGAAACCGGCCGGGCCGCCTACGTCCCCGAAGTCCAAGACCAGCAGGTCGCTGTCGGTGCCGAACTTCAAGATGTTCAAGAGGTCGACGTCGTACCAGTCCACGGACTCGGACATTCGCGAGGACGAGAACGAGGACGACGAATCCTCCTCGTCGACGCGGCCGACGAAGAAGACGACGCAGCCCAAAACCTCGGCCGGCCTGCTAATATTCGGCAAGACGCGGTCAAAGTCCACCGCGATGCTCACCTCGGCGGACGCGGCGGACGTGGACGTGAACGCGCTGTCTAGTTTCATCGACAACGAGCGGCGCGAGACCGTTCGCCAGCTGTCGGCCGAGTTCGGCGTGCCCGTGGAAATCTCCGACGTGGCGGCGGACATTATCGTCACGTCCTCGTCGCGGGACGGTTCTGCCGCGGCCGCGGTCCGCGGTTCGCCGTCGCCGTCGGCGAAAGGCGTCAAGAAATCGTTCTCGTTTAAATCCGTCGGATCGCTAGTCGGAGCCGCGACGGACGCCGCCGCTACCTCGGTGACAGCGTCGAAGGACGGCCCCGAAGTGTCGAAGAAATCAAAGAGTTCGAGCAAAACGAAACGCGCCGGCAAAAGCGACAAGTCGCGGCTATTTTAAAATCATCGCGAAATATCGTTTCGATCTCTCGGTTCCCTAAAAAAAAAAAAAAAAAAACCTTCGTTTCTCTAACAATAATATTGTACCGACCGATTTGTTTTTGTTTTAAAGAACACACTACTAAGCATTTGTTAATAATTGTCACGAGAAATGCAATACTCGTGGGAATTTTTATTGATTACAACGCACCGTTACAAAATGTTTATAATTTAATGTTTAAAGAAAATTTATCACACCCTTTCTACGCACCGAGCGCGTTGGTGAATTAATTTTTGTTTTATTTGCGTACCCACTAAATATCAACCCATGATCATATTATTGATATATAATTATGTTAATCATCTTTACTCGCTATTCCTGTACCTATGATTTATTTAAAATTTTTTTTACCATGAAAACGTACTCGTATTTGAAATATTATATTAATACTTTTAAAAACTGTATTTTAAAATAATTTTAAACGAAATGTGATGCTTTGTTTTTGTTGAATCTGTTAAAACTTGAAAATATTTGCTTTATCAGATATGTTAATTATATGAATTTATACTGATTTGAACAGTAATCATAGATAGTTGAGAGTTTTTTTGTTCAAAAATGTATTGCTGTAAAAACGATTTATCAATCAAAACTTAACTGAAATAATTTATGGTATATTGGCTATAATTTGACCAAATTGATTTTAGTTAAGTAACATTAAGTTTAACTATTGTTTAACTAATAATAAATTCGATACGATAAACGATTTAGTGTAGAGGAAAATACTAACCAAAATTGAAAAAAAAGAGTAAGATAAAAGTTGCTGGTCAATTGGTTTTTTTAATTTTGAGACCAATGTATCATTGCTTTTGAAAAAAAACATTCTGAGTGAAAGAAGTGGGATGGATAAACTACAAAAAGTTTACAGGTTTTTCTTATTTTTATAGAATTTCATCAAAATATTGTCACTTAAAAGTTAATGAAAAAAAAATTTGTCTATGTAGGTACTTACAAAATTTGTACATTGAAGTAATATCAACTTGTGTGAAACTTTATATTGAATTTTCAAGAGTTTTCGATAAAACAAAATTATTTTATCGACATTTTACCAAAAAGAAACTATGAAAACTCAATGATTTCAAATGCTCGTAAATAGCACAAATGTCATTAAAATATTTCAAAAATTATGAAGTGTCAAAAAAGTATTAATATCAATATTCAGTAAATTTGGTAAGTCACTAGGATTAATAATTTATAAACAATAACAAAATAACTAATATCGTTTTATCAAAATTAAAATTCTCATAAAAATGTAATTTTTTAACGCTTATAAAAATGTTTTGCGCCTTTTCGGTAAGGGTTTTTTTGTTCTCTAGAAAAAACAACTATCGTCCAGATGAAATAATACAGCGACACGCGTCGACCGACGAAAGTGAAAAAGTTTGAAAAGTCAATATCTCAGCCCCGCTTAAACTAATAGAAGTATTCGACTAATGTCAGCCCTCGAATAATATGATTAATGCGTGCACAAGGTAATTTTTTTGTTTTTATTTATCGAAAAATAGAAAGTGTGCATAATATAAAGTTAATAAATAACTACTATTCGATTATCTATCTCCTTTAAGCTAGGCTTGTGATGGAAATAGAGAGCAGATTTTTATTTTTTACTAATTAATTTCACAATGAAAAGTAATACATTTTTATAAAGTGCATTATTTGAATAAGAGAGAAATAAAAATATGACATTGCGTACAATTTGGTTTAAAAGAAAGGTCGCACAATGGATGGCCGATCCATTTTTCTATTCTATTTTTTCGCTTTTCGTTTTTACAACATAGTGTTTTTATTGTTTATATTATTAATTCTAATATCATACGCATGCCTAATTTTTAAACGACGCGGTCAGCGAGAGTTTTTCGAAATTAAACGCGATTGGTTTCGGCGGGTGTGCGACGTGCACACGTGTGTGAGCTTTTGCGACGGCGCGCAAAATATCGTTTGTCGTGAACTGCCGACACGAATTTACATAAATAAATAATTATCGGCCAGCGGTGGCGGGACAAGGGGAGCGAGGGGCGCGCGCGCGCTAGCACGTGCCCGACACGCGTTCACTTGAACCTGTCAGCGACATTTCCTTTTACTCTCGGTTTCCGCTCCGAAACGGCAAACCCAAACCCTCCCCGTGTATTCCGTATAGCTCGAAACAGCGGCGTTCGGTCCGATCAATCTGTTTCGCAGTCGTCGTCGAAATAATTAGCCGACGACGACGGCGTGTGTCATTTCCCGTCGACTTGTCGACTGCGACGAGCGGACGACGCGTTTCATATTCGATATTATCGTTATGTGATCACATCATTTATGGGCGATATCGATAGGTGTACGTCAAAACGAATTGTCTCGAGGGAGTTGGGCGGGAGGAGGGGGTGCTAAAATCGCTGATAACTCGTAGGGTCCCGCGAAACGTTCAACCGCCGCGTATTTAGTTTTAAATTCATTGGTTATTAATCGTTTTTTTTTATTAAACGGTCGTGTGAGAAAATATCACTGTCAACCGATCGAGAGTAAAAGTCGGACGAGCCTCGGAAACTTCCTGTTAAACGGGAAAAACGTCATATTTCGATTTTTGTAACCAGTAGTAGTGATCAACGTCGTCGCGTTTTGTGCGAAACCGTATAGTGTCTATCAATACGACCATTTCACTGCGCGTTGTTTTTTTTTTCAATAATCGTATTCACACGTATAATATTAATAATAGCTGTCTGATTTGAGGAGTTTAAGTGCCATTATTAAAATGAAAATAAATCAAAAAAAGGTTTTTTTTTCGATCAACTCATATTATTTGAACTCGTTTATGATTTATTTCTCAAATTAACAATATCATTCCACTATGACTTTACGATTGGTATTTTAACGGGTTTTTTTTATTATTATGATCGATTGTTTGTGATCTATTTAATGATTTTTTAAACATTTCTTCATAATACTATACACAATATGTTTTTAAAACGTTATACTATAAAATGTTAAAATTTATACATATTACGTGAACTTAGCCCATATACCCACTACAAATCTTTCCCAAATAATTTGTAATTTTTTGTAACCAAGTAAAATAAGAACTTGTGAGTAACTTCACTATTTTCGAGTTATAATTGATTTCCCAAAGAGGTGTCAACCTCAAGCAGCTCCCCTCCCCGAGTCGATGAGTTTTACCTAAACTATTTTTAACCGGTCATATCTTATTTGTAACTATTCGTAATCAACTTTTCAGAATTTGAAAAACCACCTCTTTTCCGAATTTATATAACATTTCAAAATTCAAAACCTTTAAACGAACACATTATGCGTAGCATACAGAACACGCTCGCACAAAATAACAATATCAATACAGTCGAAATACTAAACGGTACGTTATAGGTTCGCGCGCGACTCGGTAAACCGCATTATAGGTAATACGCGCGTGTTTACCGTTCCCACCGTACAAACCGCAGCGGTTGATTTCAGGTAGGTGTACAGACTTAAAATAAGGACGTCGGACGGAAAAAAACAAAACGTAGCGTGAAAAATGCAAGCATGAAACGTATTGAAAAAAAATAAAATCGCAGAGTGTTTGATGAAAGGATTGTGCAAATATTTGCCGCGGACGATTATTACATTTTGTTTCCGCGTAGTCCTTTGACGATTGCGCGGTATTGTTGTGGGAACTCGGTGGTGCGGTTAATGGGCCGTCACTAATATCGGCCGGCCGTCCATTTCACGGCGCGCACGCACGCATACCAGTTATATAATATATTACACATTGTCCTGGGTGCCGGGACGACGGTCGTTCGCGGTCTCGTTCTAATTCGACGCGTGTGCTCATCTCGTAGGCTTGCGCGCGCGTAAAACCAACCCCCTCGGCGTGTATACGTGTACCACACACGCACACAATGGTAAACAAGAAAAACCGGGCCAACGCGGTCTCTCCGACCGCGGTTCGAATTCCCTCCCCTCGAAAATATATCTTTCCGAACCGTCGTCGTCGGATACAATCGAAAACATAATCGCTCTGCCGGCTAGCATACGTGTATAGGTCTCGCACACCGAGTATTCTCCCACGTGCTGCACACCACTATTCGTCGAGTGTGTTTACATTGTGTCCGACACGGTCGCGCGCGCGCGCGCGCGCGATCGGCACGCGACTTTTACGAGTCGCTTTTAAACGGCCGCGACAGATTTATTTTTATAAGTATCGCAAACACACACACACACCGCAGACGGGTCGTGTACACATAACACGACGACCAGGTCCGCGACGAATCGACGGAAAGATCTCGAGAGCGGTCGCAGGACCGCGGACGAAGGTTTTTTGTTTTTTTTTTTGATTTTTTTACGACCAGCACGCGTAATAGTCGTTCGATGGACTCTCGAGATGATATTGTAACGATACGATCGACGACTGCGTAGTATGCAGTAAGCTATAAGCTTTGTTTATTTGTTTGTTTCATGTTCATCAGCCGTGGACCCGAAGCGTGTAGCTGATTATTACGTTCGGAACACACGTCTCGTGTTTAGATAAAATAGTATTGACAACATTGAAAAGAGTCGAGGTCCTCGATGAAAACGCGCATCATACTCATCGTATCTGGTGTCGAGGTTGAAAGTATGAAACTTTGTAATCAATTTGATTAAATATCTGAGTACAATTTCATTGTGTCTTAGCTTTTTCCGTATCGACTCGTAATCATGATAAATATTTTCAGAAAATAAACTACAGACCAATCAAAGTTCAGAACGCGGTAAATATCGTTCGTTTGATTTAAACGACTCGCCGATCTGTCGCGAACGTCTACGATAAATGGTAAGATTATTACACCTTCGATAAATGTACAGAATGCACCTTTACTTTTTATAAAAATACACGGTTGAAATCATAGGAGAACGAGCATTAAATTAAATTTTTCTGTAAACTCGATACAACTTATAAATTCGATTAACCTATTTATTTTTGATTCGAACGTATTCAAATAACGGACCGAGGGACTGACCTAGCAAAACACGCATGATGGCGCCGAATCAGGGAGACGAATCGAACTCGCCGTACGATTTCGTCCTTGAACGAACAAACGAATTTCGATTGGTTCTAGAAAACCCGAACGGGCCAGCGTCAGCGGCGTGGACTTGCTACGGGTAAATAATAACAATGCGTGCTTCGATCAAGACTTGATGGTCGATACAGTATTTTACGTAAGCATATACGTATATAAAATATATTTTTTATTGTTTTCTCGTCTGGATTATATAATATATGTGACGACGGTTTTGACGGCGGCGGGGGAAATAAAACGTATAATATTATTGTGCTATAATATAAAGTGATTACCGTCGATTATTACATTTCATAAATTCGATTATTGCGTTCAATACAAATCCGGTCAGCCGTGTTCACCGAGCCGACCAATTGTTGTGTTTGTTTGTGTCGCGTCGTCGTCGTCGTCGTCGTCGTCGTCCTTCTTTGGCCTCGCGTTAACCATTGTACATTATTTGTTTTCCTGGAGGGCTGCGGCCGTCCGAAACGTATGGCGCACGGGGCACACGTGCCGCCGGCGGCCGGCCGGACGACAATGACAATAATAATTTCGTAATCCCCCGGACGCGGACACGCGTCTAGAGCCGGATCGAGAGCGGTTTTTTTTTTCTATTTCTGCGACCGAGAGAAACGAATGAAAAAACCAAATTAATAATACAAATACTATGACCGGAGCCAGCGGCTAATTTGCATAACATTCGAACGCGCGCGCCGCACGGTTCGACACCTTTCGGCGGCGGTCGAATTTTGCGGATTTGAATTAATTATACCCCGACTCACAATAAAATATATACCCGTACGGCGAACGACGACCGCACCGCGACCGCGACGACGCGCGCACGCCGTTATCGACGCACATCGCGTATTTAATATTATAATAATGCAGTCGGTATGATGTCATTATGTTATATACGATTGACGGACGGTTATCGGCCGATACGACCGGTCGTCGTCGTGTCGTCGCGCGCGTGCCACACTTCGCAGTGAATTTAAACTCAATTTTATTTTTTCGATCCGGACGGACAATCGTTGTGTACGCCGCCGGAACCGTGAGTGAATTATGCAAATGTACAAATATTATTATTATCCTTTCCCGGCGAGACCTCTCTTCCCTACCGCCGCCTTGCACCTCGGGCTGCTGCAGGTCCTGCCCGACCGTGGTGTTGTTTGCCGTACCGTTTTACAATGGAGTGTGTGAACCATTGAACACGCGACGAGCGCGTCGTATAACAATAACGATCTTAATAAGATTCTTAAACATTGCATATAGATGAACTATTCCATTGAAATCTGCAAAAGAAAAACTAATAATATTCAGTGTTCTTGTAACTTTTATAACACGGTTATGTGTATTGCGTAATACGTGTTTTTTCTGCGGTTATCAGTAAAAAAATACCGTGTTCCTTATTATAGCTTGTGCCGGTCACCCTTAAAGCTTTTTTCACTCAAAATGGGAAGACCCGGACGGGATTGGCTATCGATTCTCCTTCTTCTTCGCCTCTCCCCTTTTCAAACCATCCATGATGCCCATTGACTTGGTTGCCAAGGAGATAAAATTTTTTTATTGCCCGGCAACCACGCAGTAGATTATATCTAGTCTATTTCAGATCGCCCGTACCTACCTACCACCACCCAATTACTACTTAATATCAGCTACAGTCAAGTCAGGTATTCAGATTAGATTATTATTAGTTCGTGTGTGAATAATAATTGTGACATTCATATGTTTGATTACCTAGTGAAAAATGCGCCAATTACACTTCTTTAACGTTACCGAAAGTAAAAAAAAAAAAACGAAATCCTTTTTACTATAAAATAATCGTCCCCTAATATTTTGGAATAAGTGAAATTTCATTCGTCATTATATTCGTCAACCCTTCTGAAATTATTACGCTTTTTTACACACATTGTTACATTTATTTTTTAACCACTGACAGGGGCTTTACGCATTTTTTTTTTTTTTTAGTTACTATTGCGGTCGTTTCACATGCAGTAGTGCGAGTATAAATTGTTCAATAAGCGGCTCTATGTGAAATCAGTTCTGTTGACTATCGCACAGAAAACACATTTGAACGCTATAAGCAAATGCAATGGAGGTAGACGAGAACCCATTCACACATGTACTTACGCACATACATTACTGTAAACGCATGCGTGTTTAGAAATAATAATTAGCAATAAAAATCAGTGGTCAGCAGAACGATTACGCGTAAAACGATCTGTAAAACTATACATGTATCGTAAAACTATACATAACAATATTTACAAGCGATTAAATCATAAAACGAGCGAAATCTTCGTCTCAAAATCGTTAAAACGTTCAAATAAACTTTCTATACACCATAATAAATTAGTTCGAACGATCGGGAGAGAACGAGAGATGGCGGCGGCGGAGAGAATATACGTAAAATATGAAAAATAATAAAAACAACTCGGATAATTCGCGTATTGTCCGGTATAACTGACCAGTTACCCGCGATTAAGCGATCAAAAATTTGTCAGCGCTCTTTTTTTTGTTGAAAATTCTCTCTCTCTCTCTCTCTCTCTCTCGCGGGGGATTTGTATTTTTTCCCGATTCGATTCGTTACCGCGGTAGAGAAAAGAAAAGGGATGGGCGGGGAGAAACGTCTACGACCACGTCGTCGTCGGACTCGCGCGCGACGAGAGCGTGCGCGAACCGAAACACACCCGCTAATTACAAACAATCGGCCGCTGGCGTGTATTCATCAGCCACCGTACGCGGAAAATAAAAAGGGGTTGCTCGCGGCCGAAATTTGACTGTGCCGCCACACGTGTAAATAAACTCGTACGCGCGTTTGTATATATATGTATATTTATCGTAGGGTAGTTCCGGCGTTTGTTGTTCCCGTCGAATCTCCTGTTTACCCTTGAGGGATTTGTTATTATATAATACGCGCGCGCGCGCGCGCGTGTGTTTTTTTGTTTTGATTTTTTTTTTACGCTCGCCGCCGCGTCTCTTCCTCCCTGTTATTATCGCGTCCGAATATTGGCCGTGTCCGTCCGCGATCAAAACACCGCGCGAAAACCGCCGCCGCCGCCGCCCTCGTGCCGGCAGTGCGCGCCGAGCCCGGCGGCGCCCCCGGCCAATCCTTCGAACGGTTTTCCGCCCACACGCGCGCACAACCCGTTCTCGCGGGTTCCGGAGTTTTTCTCACGGTCCACAACAACGAGTTATTATTAATAATAATAATTAGGGCCGGCGGATTCGGACGACGACGGCGAGCCGCGCGACGTTTCCGAATTTTTTTCAATCGCACCGAAAAATCGCGGATTCTACAGTTACATTTATTCGAAAACAAAATAATTCGCGCGACAAATTCGGAGGAGCTCAGAATATAGCGCAGGAATAGAATGCATTGCAATAACGATAATTTTATTAACCGTTTCAGTTTTATAAAATCTATTCTCTCAGTACCGATCGATGTTTTCTACCTGGATCTTGTTTTCATTCATTCGTCTGTCGATTTTTCGTCTGAACGTCCAAAACCTAACCTAACCTAACCTATGATATTTTTTAAAAACATTTTCTAACTCCAAAATCTGGGTTTTACCCATTTTATTCTTAAAATATTATCTTAAATGTAAAAATAAATAATCCAATAGTTTTCTTGCAAAATTCTCGTGTGAATCGATATGTGACATTGTTTTTGAGCGTTTCTGACGCTTTTTGACGCTCGGTGTCGCCAGAACAAAAAAAGTCATGTGATATATATCGTTTTACAAGGAGAAACTTGTTGTGAGTACGTAAATGAACAGGCCCCTTCTTAAGTTAGGTTATTATTAAATTATCCACCTAGATATTGTTATGAGTAAGATCCGGATTTTGATATCCTGAAACAGCTATAGAATACCCAACGTAAAATTGAAATAATTGAACGATAAATTTTTAATTCTTACTAAAAGAGCTCATTGGCATTATAGATAAAAACCTTTTTGATTTCGAGCACTTTCTCGTGGACAAATAATGAATTTACATCAATATTTAATACAACCGAACATAATATGTTACAGATATAGAACGACTCATAATGTACGATCATATAAGTTTACAATAAATAAGTTGGGTAGAAAATGTATGAAAAAAAAATTAAAATCAAGCGTATACGATCTAACGCGAATGCCATAAGAAATGTTCGCCGTTATTACACACATACCTATAACATAACAACAATAACTTTGCATTTATCGTGTTTTAAGCGAATGATTTATTTTCCTTTCGGTAGGTATATTATCGTGTACCTCTATGTATACGTATATATGCAAATATTTATTTTGATTTGTCGTCTTCTCAAACGCCGCCGAATACGCCCGAAACAATTTGCCGACGACGGTGATGCGGGCATCGATATTTTTGTATTTTTATACAACAAAAAAAAAAAGTCAATTTCCGTATTGATCAACTCCGCCGCCGCGCCGCCAGTCGGTAGATACATATATACATCTGAAAATAGGTCGGCGTGCACATGACAGGTCGATTCGCCGACGCCCTTATCCCGTCCGACTTGCGCACATACACCGACCGTACACTACGCACAACACCGGGGAGGTTATTTTACGGCCCGCGTGTCAAACGCACGACTCCGTTTCGTATATTACGTACGCGTGCTATTACATCGCTCTGCTGCGAACCCATTCGCGTACGTTTCCCGCAAAACGTACAACGTGTTATGACGCAGAATATCGCGAACAATATTACGCGACACGCATAAACGATACGAAGCGACCCATCCGAACGCGCGTCGTCTCGTGACCGAACGACAGGACGTTTTTTTTTTTTCCAAAGGACGTTTCTTCGCGTCCGAACGGTGGACACACGGTAGAGGAGAACTCATTCTAGAAATTAAATTTGAAATTCGTCTCAACAGTGAAAAATATAGAAGGATACGGCTTTAAATTATTAAAAAACAAGTTCATTTTTTATGATTTTTATTTATTTATTTCGTTTATTACTTAGGTAAACCAATAACGCGTGTCACAATGGCGTGAACATATTGAAGTCACGCGTTATAATATGTACCAGGTATTATCGTGGATAGGTTATTTTTCCATAACACAGAATTCGCTCTTAGCCGAAGAACACTGAAACTATTGCCAAAAACAAGAGATATTTTTCACACCTTAAAATAGGCGAGCGTGGTTTGAAATACGTACCATTATGACAACAGGCTGTTGTATTTTATGTATCCCATTCGGTTTACTCATACATAATAGCAATGCACGGCAATTATATACAATATAAGATTTACCCAAGTACTGCAATAAACGAATCAACGGAAATGCAATGGTAAGTAAATGACAAAAAAATAATAATATAAACGTACAAATCATATTATACTATATTTTATTGAAACTACACGTATTATTGACAATTATTATAGAGTGTAAAATGTACAATGTACATGTATAACAATAGATATTAACAATAATAATAATTGAAAAAAAAAAAAATACAAACGTAATATGAACATAATAAATATGAATAGTTTCATTAAGAGTTTCATTTGAACACCACACGATTATTTTAAGACCGATGATGATTATATTTACAGTCACGGGGCAGGTGTCTTGTAAAAACTAAAACTGAGGTACCGTGGATAACATATCTATTTCTCTTGTAGTTTTTATATTATGCTTATTAAGAGAAGAGCGACAGGTTCAAACAATAGTGTAAATAAGTTATAAATTCAATGTTTTATTTTACTTAAACCATAATTTAAACAACTACCCGCCAAGTCGTCAAATAATTGCGCGAGTGATCGCCTGTGTCGGCGATACACCATAGTACATAACTAATCAGTAATCATACATCTTTCATTATTTATAATTTATTCACTATAAATTAGAAAATTATAATCACACACCTATAATGTTTTAAATGTCGATAATTTACACGACCTTTTGTTTTAATTTACGAATATCACGCGATATCGTATAACCCTTTCCCTAAAATGAATTATCATAATATAACATTAGAAATTGCCTTGTGTATATAAGCAAACCAACACTGTATACTCCTCAACTATCGTCGACCCCTTTTACCTAGAGAAAATTGTGACCGGTGACAAAATGATTTTTATTAATTGTTCGTATTTTAAAGGAGGAACTGCGGTTTGTAATCATTGTTCTCGAATTTATAATGATTATTAGCGCGAGACGGATTTGTTATTCGATCGATTTCAGGAGCAATTTTCCTCCCTGAAAATACGAAATACTATGGGATTTTAGAAAAATAAAAAATCATTTTGCTACTCGGACAAATTCTTTTATTACTAGACTACCACGACTATTATAAGGCTAGGCGTTATTTTACCGTTAATTATCGTTAAAGTACGTTAATGAACTAAGAGCAAAGCACACGAGTTTCGCGCGGTAAAATCATGGCGCGACGTTTCGAAAACCATCGCGCACATCTAGACCTTACCGCTTGTTAAAAATAAATATTTCCCGTCCAAATGCATTATAGCGATTGGGTGGAGAACTGCACACGTGGTAATAAAACACATGATTCGTTTAATTATTTAAGAAATCTTGGTCCCAGGTTCGTTTGTTTATCGACAGTCAACGTATCGCCGGAGGACGGATTTGGTTCAGTCTCAAATCATTGTAGGACTCATTCATTCGGCTCAATTAGGGTCAAAGTGCTGGGCGGGCTACAGAAACTGTAACCCTAAAACTATTAATTTTTTTTCTAACTCTCGTGTTACGGATAAACAAATTTGTATAAGTATTTTGTAATTAATGTTTAAATAAAAAACTGGTGTGGGATTATAGTAGTAGGTGTATAGAATTTCGAATAGAATAGACCATTTTTATGATTGGCGTAGAATCTAAACCAGGGGTCGGCGACTGGCGGACCGCGGTCCGAATCCGGACCGCGGAAGATAAAACTCTGGACCCTGTCAACACATTGTACTTATTTCATTATATTATTATATTCTATATTATATGATATCATTATATTTTATCGGGAACGGGGCAGATAATAATCAGTTTTATTACGATGTCAAAAATTAATTTTTTGAAAAACAAATATCGGACGAAATTGACGGACTCTCACCTCGAGGACACTTTACGCGTAAGCTGTTCTACACGAGTTCCTGATTTCAAAAAGCTGGCCAAGGAGAATAAATGCAATTTTTCCCATTAAATTTCATGGTATTATTACTAATATTATAGTAATTTTATAATCTAAAATCTAAATTTAATGTAATAATTAGATCATTTTTTTTATTTTCATACTCCTAATATAGTGATTTTTAATATAAATCAATTGTAATAACTAAAGAATCTTTTTTATTGTTATACTGATATTTTTAAAATATAAAGATTTGAAAAATATTTTTTTCACCGGACCTCATTGATTTATTTTTTTAATATTTAGGACTCCAATAGAAATTACTTGCCGACCCCTGATCTAAACTGTGTTGAGGCGATATGTGAGGGTAGAGTCAATCTACAGGTTATTTTAAGTCGACATTTTTGAATCCTAGTTCAGCCTATTAACGAGCCCTACGTTAATTTCAGACTGACCCAAATCTTCCCCCGGCGACACGTTGACGGGCAATAAACGAACGAATCAGTGACGAAGATCCCTCAAATAATATAACAAATCACGCGTTTTATTACCGTGTGTGTGTTCTCCACCAATAATTACAATGACATCACGACGAGAAATTGATATTTTCAACATGCGATAAAGCCGAGATCCACGCCACGGGTTTCAAAACGCCGCGCCTTGATTGTACGGCGCGACGCACGTGTGTTTGTGCTCTATTCAT
Source organism: Drepanosiphum platanoidis (assembly GCA_948098885.1). Lineage (NCBI taxonomy): Eukaryota > Metazoa > Arthropoda > Insecta > Hemiptera > Aphididae > Drepanosiphum > Drepanosiphum platanoidis. The sequence goes on along the minus strand of OX402529.1, from coordinate 24,917,829 downwards.
TTCAATCGTATTTTAATAAAACGCGCGGTAAAATAACGTCCGCGTGTTCCTAATCTTATACCCGAGAGAGTTTTGGACACGTTCGGTAATGAATACCTGAATTATATTTAGAATCGGCCACAAACTTTTCAACGACAAACCAGTGGACAGAACGACCAACTGCGGAGAAGAAAACCAGCTATTGAGAATCGTCGAGGAAGAAGTTTCGATTGGATATTAGTAATATCATATTACCGTTGAACAAACTCAGTACACTCGGTAACAACTCTTCGAAAAGTCAACAACAACATTGTGAAAGTGTCGAGACGTCCGAACCGAGAGGTTGAAAAAGTCTGTGCCGATACTAACGTTCAGATTGACTTCAAAATCAATTGTAAATAGTTTAAAAGTAAACCCAAACCTTTCTGACTGAAAACTCATGAAATATCAACAGTAACAACTCAATCGAATATAATGTTTAAAAACAATCCAATCTGTACCGTTACTAATGTAAATATTATATCCCAACTGTAAGTACGAATATCATTAGACGGTACACGTTTATATTTACGTGACGGCGGCGGTAAGAAAATATCAAAAGGAAAAATACTTAGTGTAACCGGACACAGTGATGAAACTAATCGAAAAACATATTATACATACTCAAAAGAAATAGCACTTGCCGAAAAATTAAAAACAAAAAAATATATCCGAAAATAAAAAAATAACCGGTTGGCCGACTGTGCGGAATTCTGAGGCGGGTTTTCATTGCGCGGGGCTTGGCGAGCCGTTTTCGGGGTGTTTTCGAAATGAATGAGAGTCTTAAGAGCGTACTTAGTTGAAACCTCCGATGATGAAATCGATGACATATTTTCCCATCTTTAAAACTCGAGTCTTAGTAATTTCTTCTCAAGCCGTTGTTTTTAACGTTTAAATTAAATTACCCATAGTATATTTTTCGCTCGATTCTTTTACGATCGATAAATCCCACCGCGTTTACACACAAAAGACGAGCTACGTTCACTCTCGCGCCGGCAGAATAAAATAAAAAATGAAGCGATCTATCGATTATTTGTACGAGAACTATAATAGTATACGTAATCGGTGCACGCTATTAGTATACATCATATTAGGATAGTGAAAACGATAACGAAAAATAGGTTGCGCCACCGTTTTATCTAGCGATGTCCCCGTGCGAATTGATTGATCAAACCACTCTTTCTCCTTCCGATAACCCAATCGTCTATGTAACGAGCCTTTGTAAAAATAGCGTTATAAATCGAATCGTACGAGATTCTCGCAAACAAGTACCGTTTATTTTCACGTTAAAAACGAGAGCAAGAGAATAAATTACTAAAACCAAAGTTCCAGAGATGAAAAAAAAAATGTCACCCGTTTCATCATTGACGGTGCCAACTGAAGACGCTCCCAATTGTCTCACCCATTCCAAAAACGCCGTGTATAATAATACTTTTTTATCGAATTACCGAGTCTTTTTAAATAAATAATTTTATTTTATCGTCATCTATCTAAATTTATAAAATCATTATAGGTACCAGAGTAAATTTTCAAATTAAATTACTCATTTCATAAATTATTTTATAAACGCTACTTCGAATTTTTCTCTATTGATTATTATTTACTGGGGTGTTTGTTTTTCTTTTGGATTTATGCTTTTGACTAACATTACCACCGGGTCCTTTACCCTAAGTATTTTTCCTATGATTCATATTACACACCATCACGATCACACACACACACACACACACACACACACACACACACACACATCAAATTTAAAAGAAAATCATTCGTCACTCTGCAATATTCAAAGCGATAAAACGTATTATGGTCATCGACGACCATCATCCGACACAATCATTATATTGAAAGCGTTTTCAATATAACGACAAGTTTGATTAGGTCAAAGAAACCGTAATACGTACCTATGCATAATGTATTGAGCGAGGTTGTAAAATGATCAACTTGTTAAACCTACACAGCCCTTAAATTATTTTTTATAGTTATATTATAATGATTATATGGGTATGATTATAATATCCCTTGTTTATGTACTAAGGATGCTACGGTACATACAAACTAACGGAGTATTCTATATTCGAATATTCGAATTCGAATAGTTCTATTGAAAATAATTCGAAAATGTTATTATTAGTATTCGAATTATTCACAACAGACCCATTCGAGTTCGGACATTCGAATATCTGAATACCCGAACGTTCGTATACACTTTCCTTCCCTAGTATAATATATCGAATATTCATGGAATGACTGTCAGACCCCACCTCGAGCACTCGTCTTTAATTAGATTACAACTATATACATTCGAGGCGCCATTCAACCAGTTGTTTCGTGCAGACCGCGTGGTCCATACCGGAGTGGACACAATCTAGTTGGCCGATTTCGTTTGTAACCAAACATGGTCAACTGAAAATATCTAACCATTTTACGGACCACGCGGTCTACACGGAAATCGATCATACCAATTTGGAATAGAACCCCTTGATTGAATATGTTAGAATCTAATTAAAACGCTACTACGCTACAGTCGTTGATTTTACCAATGACACATGTAAAGATTAGATTAGTTAAATACTATGTGTGTGTAATATCTTTCGTATAAAATCTGGAATCGTATACTTCGCGAAGTGTAAAGCATTATTGTACAAAGTAACAAACATTAAAATTTATCGTTTCTTTTTAAATCGAGTAAATAAAAATTTGATAATATAGAATTTCTACCGTTCAATGTTTTAAGTATCCTACCGAAGCAGCTCGAAGCAATGTGGTATATCGTTAAAATTATAATTCAGGGTCTATTCTAAGGCGCTGTTGAAAGTCGATTGCGATGTCGAAAAACATTTTGCGCTGTTGGAAATTATTTTTCGCATCGTAATTTTTAGTAATCTTATATTTATTATTTAGAAATGTTTCCCGAGATCGCAAACGACACTCAGCGGTGCCTTAAAATAGACCTTTGAATTATAAATACGAAATACACCTATAGTCGGTATCTTACTAATCATTCAATTTCAATCGAGTTCTTTGCCATATCTATAATAACCATCATTTTCCAGTTATTTATTATTATACAATTATTGGAAAATGACATGATGATTATTAACGATATGGCAAAGAACTCGATTGAAATTGAACGATTAACTTTACACTAAACAAAAAGTATATTTAACTATATTTTGACGATAACGCATAATGTTCTCATTTTTTACAGATAATGTCCGTGTCAAATGTTCGTCAAGTGTACCGAAATCGCCCTACACTTCGCAAACTGTGTACGCTATTCCAAACTCGTATACTATATTATATCCTCCGCGCATATCTGACAAGTTTAGTGTTCTATGACTGTACTGAATTTAAAAATGTGAAACGACGAGCAAAACATAAATTATTGCGTTTGTCAGACTGACGTATCTCCCGCTATCCCGGTGACACCTCAATTTTACTTTATTAGACTATATACGACCGGCGTGCGACTGTATGTGTCACCCACATCGGTTTCAAAATAATTTCGTGTGCTCCAAATAAATCTCATAACAATAATTGTTCATATTCACCCGAGTATATTGTAATATGAATTGATTTGCTCCTTGGTTTCTCGGACCGACTTGTCGACGTGTTTCATGGTTTTCCACGCTCCGGTTCGTTTACTCGATTGTGTTTCGAGCAAACGAATTGTTCGAAAAAAACCGGCGTCGATGCGATCGAGCGAGTCCCTCGACGACGAATCGAAGCGGAGTGTCGTTTCGCAATAAATGAACCAGAGTGCCGCTGCAAACAAATTACAAGGTACATTTTAGTTTTTTAATTTCATTCGTCGGTAAAAAAGCAAATTAGTACTCTATAGATCGTTGTACAAACGTTAAATTTTATCCCTTTATAAATCGAGAAGAAGAAGAAGAAGAAACATTCATATTGATTAATTGCGCTGACAATTATTACATTACAATAATTATTTAACATTAACCATTTTCGTGTGTAACGTTTATAATCTTAATAAATGAGGCTATTTAATTATTAATTATTATTATTCAAACCGTCGAATGCAATATGATATATTTAAACACTTCAAATATAAATTTATTATTCAATAATAATAATTTTTGGTTGGTATCTACTCGTTTTTACCGATCTATTTTTTTCAAATTACAAAATTGTATATAAAACGAATAATTATAATATATTATGTAATATAAGGTAAATAAGGTGTTCATAAATATATTATATATTTTTTTTATAAGCAATTTGACAGATTTTATTCGTTTCTACTTATTCGGCCTATTCACTTGTTGTATTTTTAAATTTATAATTATTGTAAGTTATATTTTTCCTATAAAAAAAAAAAATGAATAATAAGTGATTCGTATTTGTATTCAGACAGTTAAATTTATTTCAACAACTCGATAAGTGGAAAATATTTAAATAAAATGTTAGCACTGTGTAGACACGTATATACATTTATTTGTATTTACGTATGCTCACGGTGCTCTTTTTCTGTTTCGATTTTAATTAGACAAATAAATAATTTAGTATTTATATCGTACTAATTAAGCGTCAATAATTTCATTTAACTCTTTTACATATAATATGTAAACTACACAGCAATTATTATTTAAATAAAACTATTACATTTTTTAATAAACCTCATTTTTATTATTTCAGAAAAATCGTCAACATTGTAATAAAATAAAATGAACATTTTTAACCGTTCACGGTGGTGTCACTTAAAAAGCAAAAAGAAAAGAAAACATGGTGAGTTATAGACTCTGATTAGATAGAAATGACGGATGATTCATACTTTGAATATATTCATATAATATGCTATCAGTATTTTACAAGCATTTTGACATGAAATCAAATCAATATATCAAATAAAATATATACATAATATCATACAATATAAATAATCAATATCAATCAGGTAGATTATTTGTAATGTTTTATTGAATTGTTTGTAAATGAACTTGTATCGATTTGAGAAGAAATTTAAATGACCTAGTAATCGACAATATCAGTGAGGCAATATTTATTATACACAAACATACATAGATAATAAAAATAACGTTTCTTTACAAAACAAACACTGTGCCTACAAGTTTTGTTGAACTCGTTATTATATTCTCGTATAAAATTTTTTGAAATTTAAGTTTTCTAAACCAATCTGTAATAATGCGCACGACGATTGTATAAATTCAAACACAAATGTTTAGATTTTTCTTTAAATGGCAGATTTACCTATTTTCACGAGCATTAACTAAATAATTATTTAAATATATTACTATTATTGTATTAATAATAATAATCAATTTATATTATTATAAATATCACCCCACGCGCATCGTTCCTGAAATGATTTTATTCAAAAAATATTTTTCTTATTTTTAACCACAGTCGTATTACATTTACATATTACATTACTTACGAGCTCGACTCTGGTGCTATGTAGGCCGCGATAATGTACCGAAAGTCGAACACATGAGATTTCTCGATTCCTGAAACGTTATTGTAAAATATTAACAGTTACGTACCTCGAGTAAGTTTTCTTTAAAGATTAATACTCACGAAAAAATCGGACGCATTTTTTCTGTTTCTCTCGCAGTCGCAGTTCTGAAGTGCCAACGTGTTCCGCATTGACTTTGGCGTTCCGGTCGCAGACATTCGTGATTGTCGCGTTGTGCCGCGATTTCGACGTCGGTCTCCGCGTCTCGAAACGTGTCTGTGGTTCGACAATGACGGGCCCTTTGAACGACGAAGCCGTCGTCTCTCGGCGATCGAACCGGAACGCCGATCGCTCGTCGTGCAGTGGATACGAACGACCGAGCATTTACTTGAAAGACTGACGGCGACAACGGTACAGTCGCCGTCAGTCGAACAGCGTGAAGAGTAAAAAAGTGAAGTCCCACCGCGTTACATCGCGATTTATATAGCACAATCCGGACCGGCCATCTGCCCTTTATTATTAATTACATTTTTAACCTTTTGCAATGACTTGACCCGATCATATCACTTATCGTCTTATAGCGGTCGAAATTTCACGTGATTCGAAAAGTATTCCTGTTTACATACGATATTAGGTGTAACCATAGGCTAATTAGTATCGGACGCGTACGCTTTATCTTTAGCTCGCGGTATCGGCACGTACGCGGCTGCGGCGCGTTTATCATTGGCCGTAAATTAAATATTATTTTAATGCGATATAAAGTACACGAATTTAAATTGGGCTCTCTTTTTTTTTTCTCCTTTTTTATTACATATTATTATTATTATTATTATTATTAATTAAGTCGCGATGACCTAATCGTGCATGTAAATCTAAAATTATATTACTTATCGCGATATGAAGTATGTAGGTAGGTACTTTATTATAATACGTATCTCTAAAGTTATTATCGATAGTGTAAATGGTTTTTTTTTTTTTTTTTTTTCTCTCATTAGTAATATTAGAATTAGTTAGAATATAGAACTGAATTCTCATTAGAATAAAAATTCGAAATATTCAATGATGAAAAAAATCTTCAAGTCATATTATAATAAGTAATAACGTACTAATAAACCGTAAACTAGAGATGATTTCGTTTCTTTTATGTATTTTAAACGAGTCGGAAGTTTTGAAATCCGCCACTGGACCGAACACCGTTTACCTACACGCGAGAGAGGGTTTGAGAAAAAAATCAAAACGAATCTCATAAGTGAGCGGAGGAAGGGGGCGAGAAGAAGATTTCAACTCCTTGTATATATATAACAATTAACTCCGGGAATATGTTTTTTTTTCTGTTCGCCGCCCCGGACTATAAATTAAACGCAGAGATAAAAAGAAATAACTTGCAGCAGTGGAGCTTTCAGATGCAGACGCGATTAATTCAACGCGCACGGGGATGGTCCGCCATTTTCCCGGGCACTGCTTTGGCTCCGCCCCGATGGGGGGTGAATGCCGCGCACGAAGGGACGAAACGGTTTCGAACGAGCCTCCGCCGCCGCGGGTTGACAATCAGTCAGTCGTCTGACCTCGTTCTTTGGCGCAGGACCGTTTTGAGCGCGAGAGGAACGAAAATAGTAAAAAGGACCAGAAAACTATCCGCGAAAACGTTAGATATTGCGTTGGAATATTTTTGGACTCTGAAAATCTCTCGACTTAGTATATATTATTTTCGCGCGCTTTAATGTTTTTCCGTACAAATGACATTCGACGATTGACAGCGATAGCGCCGTTGTTATTATGAACCACAACACGATGACACCGTCGCCGGACATGCATAACATGTACGGTTTTCATCACCATCATCATCAACAACAACAACAACAACAGCACCAGCAACAATCACCCGATTTGCTGAGAAGCGGCGGCCACGTTGTGACCACTAAAGCCGATTCGTCATCGTCGTCTCCGTCGCTCTGCTATAAGTAAACACACTTATTATAATATACTCATGCGCGTAGTAATTAAATTTCAAAAGAGAATAGTTGATAATATGTAAATATAATAAGTTGATATAATCAAAACATTTTAGCGTTCTGAAAAATATCTGAACAATAGTAGGTATACTACATTTGGTACATTGGAAGTGTGGGTGTGATTAAATAATTGAGATGATATTATTTTTAAGTGTGTGTGTTTTTTTTTTTAAATGTAAATCCATTTCTTTTTTCTTTAATATTATAGTCGCTTTTCTCAGATTAATTGTCGTTGAATAAAACTAAACGGTTTGATGATTAAATATATAGAGTTGAGCTCAAAATTATTTGATCGATTATAATTTGTTGCCTAGATCTGTCGCAGCAGGAAAAAAATATAGGTTTTTGTGCCATTCAAATTTGTATATTTATACCATACAGTTTAGTATTTGATTATAGAATAATAATATTGCGGTGGTTGTCGATGCATTTATTCGTCCTGGATTGTTTTGAGAAATACGAATTGATTGAAGTAACTGTTTCAAAAAATATCAGCTAAACGTTGTGCATCACGTCATAAATTTGTTAAAATATTTAAAATTGAATAGAAATTCTCAGAAGTAGTAATACAAGTCATCAATATTTTTATTAGATATGCAAAGTAGAATTGTTCGTAAGTAATTCATTAATTAATAATGTATTAATAAATTATTATTATAATATGTTATTATATAATCCTTTATCCTTTATATATATATATATATATATATATATATATATATATATATATATAAAAGAACAGGCCTTTTTTATGTTCCCATTTTGTGACGACGCTATTTAACTTTTTTCCAATTTTTTTTCACAGAGTTGTTCCAAATATCTTTCTAAGTGTCGTCACGTCACCCGATTTTCCGAAATTCGACCCCTACCGGAGTTAAAAGGGGTAAAAATGAAAAAAAAAAAATAAAAAGTTATACTGCACACGGGCGAAGCCGGATTATTCAGCTATGGTTTAATAAACCAATTCCAAAAAAAAATATTTTTGAAGTCTAATACATTTTTTTTTCTTTTTAATTTAAAAATAAAAATGTACAGAAAAGTTCGATCGACGGCTCAGGTAATATAAATCCAATATGTTAAAATTATTCGATTAATAATATTTCTGATAATACGATACTAATAAATTAATTAAGAATAAATAAATAAATGAAATATAGATTAGTCGATATGAACAAAGGTCGTGTAATTTGAATTTAATAACCATCGCGATTAATTAAAATTATTTATTTAGCGTTTATTCGAATAAATATGAACCGTGCGCCGTTTCTGCGTATCTGTTAACTGATATATATTACGCAATAGTTATAATAATTGGTTGAGCTTCGATATCAATAAAAAAAAAAAAAAAATTGAAATACAAATAGAGCTATAAAAATTAAATAATTATTCTACCTTGTAAAATATATTACCGATGGTTGATAATAGAACGCGTGCTGTTCGATTTTATTCAAGAAACCAATTTATTTTTTCAAAACGCGTTTGTATAAAATTTTCTAAACTATTAAAACGATTTGATATAATACTCGTTCAGTAGGTCGAAAACATTTTGAGTATGGAAATCGAATAAATAACTACCATGCAGTATAAAATTAAGTATAAAGTATTATAAGTATAAAATTAAATTTTTTTTTACTTAACAAAAAAACTGATAAGATATTATGGCTATTCGTCGATATGCTAATAATTTTCTACCAAGCCGTTTCGTCGTTTTCCACGTGACATGTTGAGTTTCTACAAAAAAACTATTTTAATTCTATCTAAACGTGTTAGAATCGTACGGACCGATTCTATTTTTCGCGCATCAAATGTAGTCGATCATACCCCGTATATATTTTTTATTCGAAATAATTTTTAAAGACTTTCAATGCGTGGAATTAAAAAAAAAAACCCCCCGTTCGAATATTTTTCGATCGAATGTATTTTAAAATTGTCATTTTAACATTATTCAACTTTTTCATCAGTATATAACTAAACATTTGTTTGTATTTTTGCTATAGGTTAAATCTATTATTGAGTTGTTTGATAAATAATTCGACCTTTATTATAACAAATTATTATTACTTGATCATATTATATAGTGGCATTTACGCCAAGAAAATAAACTTTAAACAAACGTCTTACGTCTGATTTTATTTTTGATTCCAGTAAGACGCCTACTTTTACACAAGATTTCATGTTAGCCAACAATACAAACCAAACACAACAGCAACAAGACGACGACAGCTGTAGCGACGGAGAAGATTCGAGTTTGCCCAGTTGCACGTACAGGGCTGTCCACCACAACTCTTCGTCTTGTTTCGTAGGAACTTCGATAAGACAAGGTAACAATAATTATATAAATAAATAATATATTTACAATATAAATTATAAAAACGAATACTAAAACGATTTCACTGGGACCTGAATGATATTTAAAAAAAAATAAATATGATTGCGCTCTAAAAAAGTATGCAAAATATTGTACTAAATAATTTTGAAAAAATGTATTAAGAGTATTTAAAAAGTATTATCAATACATTTTTTAGACTAGTTAATCCGAAATTCTATCCGAGCCTGCCAAATAGTAAATAGTCTCTCGTAGAGAACAAATTATTCATATATTTATCGAGATTTCACTTTCGATCGATTTTTTCAGTTCGGGCTATATATTATACATTTATAATATAGACGAGAATTCATTATTATCACTCAGATATTCGTTTTAATTCTGTAAAATAAGAATATTATACTAATGGATCTCATAATATTCATAAAATATAGACACGTGTCACCTTTATGTTTGAATATTAAACTAGGAACTACTAATGATTATTTTTATTTTTTCGATAATTAATATCCGTTGGTAAAATATAAAGTACTGTTGGTGCGATATTTTTACTTATTATTGATAGCGAAAAATCCACAAGATCACTAGTATTTTTTGTTAAAACGTCAAGAAGTTTTACTTTTTGGATTATTACTCAATGTTGATAAAATGTATTTATTAGTATAATGTGTAAGTACCGCGTTAACCTTTGAACGTGATCAAAAAGGCTCGTGTGTTCGGTAATAATTATCTTTTGTTTCACGTCTATTGTCGTTTTCATCGTGCCCTTTGTTTTTCGTACGAGGAAAAAAATATCAAATATCTCATTGTCAAAAATATTAGGTATACTAGAAATGTAATTTTCGGCACACTTTGATGATCGCGCAATAGGCGCAAGTAGAGTATTGTTTTACAACCCGTATGATTTTTTGACTCCCTCTCACCGTGCATATTTTGCCGATTCCGACGGAATAAATGTAAGAACAAAAATCGTTTTCATCACGATGACTATAATATTATTATAATATATTTTAGTCGGTAAATACAATCATCGTGGCAATATAACGTTATTAAGCAATTTGAGTTCGAATTTTGAGACGTTATAAATAGTTAGAGATTTAAATAAAAACGAAACGTACCTAGACTATATTTTCACGTGTTATAAAATATAAATCTCATAATTATTATACATTTAGTTTAACAGCGATAAAAACGTTAAAAAACACGATCGGACATGAAATAACCTTTTAACGAAAATAACCTTTTAACCCTATAAAAGTTATCAGTGCGAATTTCGTACATAAATAAATAATAATTACCTATCTAAATAATTGGTTAAAAGCACTCAATTGAAACGTTAATTAGCGACCATGAGATATACGTGACTTGAAGCACACGTGTAAGCACGTTGTTTGTTAATTATTTAAAACACATTATCTACAACGCGTTATTTCCGCTAACGCGTTATTATCTGTGTATAACATTAATTTTTTTTGTTTAATTATTTAGAAAAAAAAAAAAAATTAAAAAAATATGTAATTTACTAAAGCGTAACGCTGTAAAATATAAAGTTCAATAGATCAAATTCAAATCAATATTTCTCTGCAATTTAACAGTAGGTATACTGCTTACAGTAATAATGTAAAAACATATTTTTGCGTTACAGTAACTAATTAATATTAATCTCACATTTCGACAAAGTAAAATCAAGCAAAATACAAGAATACAAAAACGTGAACTTGATATATAATTTTATAGTAAAATATTTACCTCGAATCGCCTTGTTGCTTTAAACGTTTTGTTCGTTCATAAAAACTTGATTGTTATAAAATTATGACTATCGTTTATATGATACATAATTATTATAATATATATCTTTAAATTACACGCCATGTATAATAATTATTGATCTTTTTATTTTTTATTCTTAGGTTTTTCTGAAGAATAACACGTTTAAAATTAAAATGACGAAAGGAAACAAAAAACTATTTTTAACAAACTTAAGGAAATATCAGTCATTTTTCTAATGCTATCTTACGCACACTCATAAGTGATCAAACGTATGGGACACGGTTTTAAACTATTAAACTTAAAAATAATGTACTAGTGAATTCGATTTCGATTGAAATTCAACCAATATTGTGTACATTTATATATTGATTTTTTATTTATTTGTGTTTGTACCACGACTAAGCATTTTTGAAGTTGTTTTTTTCGTTGCTTTTTTACAACTCAAAAACGCTTTTTAACGATTCGTGATATTACAACACATCTCAGAATTATGTACTCGTCACATCACTCGCTTGAAAGCAGACGAGTTGACTTGGAAAAGGGGTCCAGGGGTCCCAGAATGTTCGGACTAATTTTCGAGAGTGAAAAAAGGGGGGAAAAAAATTTTAAACACGTTTTTGTACGATGAAAATCAAATTTTTCAAGTTTTCAACGTGCGCGAGGTCACGTTTTCAATGTAGAATTTTCGTTTACGTCCGGTTTTACACGGTGATAATATAAATTTTTATTGTGTTAGCAGGTGACCTGTCGTCGGCCGGCTCGATGGGACGACACAACAACATGTCCACTGCGGCCGCAGCCGCAGTGGCTGCCGCGGCGGCGGCGGCCGACGGCTATTACGCGGGCGGCGTCGGCGGCTCGGCCGGTCACCACCATCATCACCACGGGCATCACCATCACCACAACAGCAACGGAAACGGTCACCACCACCACCACCATCATCATCACGCGGTGACGGGCGCGGCGGCGGCCGCGGCGGTGACGGACGCACAAGGCGCGGGCGTTATCGGCGGCGGCGGCGGCGGCGGCGGTGGCGGCGGTTACAGGGTGCAGAGGCAAGCGGCCAACATACGGGAACGTAGACGAATGTTGAGGTCAGACCTGGCGCCGACTCGGGCAGCGGATAGGCCCACACCGGTCAAAATGTAAGGCCCTGGCGCGGCACACACACGCACACACAGACTTGCACTCGCACATTATGCATATTGCACTTTAATGCACACTCACGGCGCGGGCGGAGATTCGTACGAGGTTTTTTTTTGGTTTGGGGAAGGCTTGAGACTAGAGTTTACGCTTTGATGTGCGCGCATTTACACGACCCTATAAACACGATTCGAAAAACAGATCGAAATAATTACAGTCTGTATGTTATAATATTTAATTAACTTTATGGTATTTTTCACACAATTATAATAATCGATCTTGAATAACACTCGTGTTACTTAGTCTCGTGACACTGAAAACTCAACCGATCATTATTATCATATTATGTATTTTACGCGTCTCCGAAAACTATTTAAGGGCCTCCAATCTCCGCCTATGACACACGACATACACAATATATTCACATACACCACCGATTCTCGCGATTCAACATTTTTTTTTTTTTTTTCATCACACACCCATTTATATCTGGTTCGTTACGAATTAGTAGACGAGTACACCAGAGCTTATTAAATGTAAAATCGCTCGTCCGATCGTAATTCGACTTACGGAGAGGGGGTTTCTCCCGTAATTAACCATCCTGTGAATACATGCACGACGTAAGGATAGAATAAATAAAAATACTTCGTACGGTATTTATCGTATGTAAAGGTACGCGTGATTTGCATTACAGTATAAGGTACTTTTTCGGGAATAAATTCTATCCGAAGACGATTTTTCACATTAAATTCGATTTTTCTCACGACTTCCATTGCCTTCGCTTGACATCGCGCTCGGACGGGCAAATCAAAATATTCCGTATTGATTATATAGACGTGATATAAATTTGAACGGGTGGTGTTGTTTGAACGCGAATCGGTCGTTTTCTCTGAACGTTTAAATTTACCTCGTATTATGCGTCAAGTAAAATCGACCTTGGATATTTTAAAACGTCGAATGATTCGCCAAACGGTGTATGATAGACGAGTCGCGTCTCTAGTTATCACTAGACAGCTTAATTATAAAATATACGCGTCGAATGAAATGCACCGCGTCCAAAAATGTAAAAATATTCATACCATGTAAACCTTTCAATCGGACGTAATCTGAAACGGCTAGTCGAAAGATCAAAACTATTTAATGAAGCAGTTTTTCAAACGTTTTAAAATAATAACGCTAACAATATTAATAATATGAAAAACAACAGTAATTTATATACCGTTGTCCTCGTTTGCAAATCTTAAGTCGATTTAATTACACGGTGGTAATGAAATGATTTCGTAATACACGGAGGGGCGATGGCGTTGAATTCGATTCAAGCCCTTTGATCGTAAAAAAAAAAAAATTTTTTTATTTTAAATACGTTTAATGCGATTATAAATTTATAAATTTAAAATAATGTGCGAAATATAATATTGTAATTATTGTTATAATACTGAACCTATTGATTTTTTTTTTTTTTGTCGCCAATGCGGTAGTTCATATTTTGTGGTTACTTTTATAAGCGCCGTTTTCGAAAATAATATTCTGTGGCGCGCCAGAGAGCGTACGAAAACGAGTTTCTATTTCTAAAGAAATTTTACATAATATTTACTAGTGACTTGTGTAAGATAAAAATCGTCATTGCGACCGTTGACGCGTATATTGACCAGACCTATAAGCGGAATTGTTTAAGAAACGCAAGAGCAGTCTATCTTCGAAAATACAACAGGTGCTCGCTCTTAACGAACTAATGACTACCCCTCCTAGCCTTTATTTCTGTACCCAGAGTTAGGTTCTTAAAACACAGTCCCACACACACACAGACACACACACTCAGTTACTTTAATTATTCAAGACCTAGGGTCTTATCGAGAGTTGGTATACAGGCACCCGACGACTACGACCTACGGACCTAGGGTCAGGGTAACCCAACCCCGTTTATGAAACGGGGCGCTCGAGCACGTTTTTAGATATACTAGACGGCCGGTCGCCACCGAGCGAGACGAACGAAAGCGATTCGATAGCGTTGTGTTTGTTTATGGGAATGAAAAGGCGTTCGGAGAAAACGACCGCGCGCGCTGCAAAGGGGTTGGGGAGGATCGCCCGGTCCCGTACCCCGCGGGGGTAGCACGTGCCCGCAAACGGTGGTCGTATAATGAATCGTTGTTGGTGTTTAGCAGCATCAACTCGGCGTTCGATGAGCTCCGCGGTCACGTCCCGACGTTCCCGTACGAGAAGCGGCTGAGCAAGATCGACACGCTCAGGCTGGCGATCGCGTACATAGCGCTGTTGCGCGAGGTGCTTTCGGCCGACTGCGACCCGCTCACCTACGTCCAGCGGTGTCTGAGCGGCGAACGGCAACCGGAACGGGCCGAGTGGAACACCAGCGGTCAGTATAAAATAATATTATAAAACGCACGGGAAAAAAATAAAAAGACGCGTTTACACAAATTAAAATTGAAAAAAAAATAGAATTTCGTGTTTTACAATATTAGGTGTCGAACATGACGTGTATAATAACATTTTAAGTTTTATATTAAAGGAGAAATTAAGGTCTTTGGATCTTTTGCAACATTAATTCGATTGATTTTCACATTCAGGTATATTTTTATTGTTTAAAAAATTATTTTATTTCCGACTAAATTATGCAAATAACAGCGAAAGAATTATTATAGGCAGGGAAGGCCTAGGTGGTTTGTAAAAACCGAAAAAAAAAACAAAGTTCAACTATATTATATTGATTGCTATAATATGCCTTCTTACGTTCGTACAAAACGACAAAACACAACGTTATAAATATCAATTTTTAACTATTTAATTTTTTTTTAAATTTTCACATTGTCATTGTGTTTTTTTTATTTTATTGTGTTGGATGATTTAAAACCATCGAATAAAATAAATATCGTACCTTACTCGATGACTACTATAATTTCAAACATGTGAATACGATTTGGAAGTGACGATTATAAACACAAAATAATATTGAATAATAATTTAACATTTCAGATTAACGACGGGAGTCGAGTTCTTCACTCATCGTTATGTAAAATTTATCGAGTACTGTATTTTATGATTTCGAACAAATTAAAACGCTATACTTAATAGATAAAATTATTTTCCGTATTTCGAATGGGTATTGTTTTAAAATTTTAAACCAACACGCCGGAGTTAAAGGTTATCGTGCCAGTTTTTAAACATAAAACACGAATTACGTCATCTATAATAACTCAAAGTTATTTTAGGAAAAATCAAAGTTCGAATGTGTACCTCAATCGTTATTTTATTTAAAAGATTTTTTAAATTGTTTAAAAATGTTTCGAAGTCTTTTAAATTCTTATTCAGGTAAAAACAAAAAAAAAAAAAACAAAATTAATAATACATAATAATAAAAATATTGTCACACGACCGTATTGTGTAACATCGGTTGAAACTTATGGACGACGACGACGAATAATGCGTTTTTTTTTTTGTTTTTTCTTTCATAGATTTGACGGCTCGACTTTCGTGGATAAACTGGGAGAACTTAGGAGTGAATCCCAACAGGCGCGGCGTCCTGACGTCTTATTCGATTCCCGACAACGTCCACAACTAGAACGAACAATTTTTATCAATACTTCCGCGATTTGCGCGCCGCTATATATTTTTGTAAATAATATTATTTTCGTTTTAGGATTTTATTCATTGTTAATGTGTTATATTATTGACTTGTGTACAGTGCCGCAGTGTGTAGTGCGAGAAAATGTGCAATAGGTACTTTCGTTTAAAAAGAAAATATACATACATATTAACAACACACACGGATGTATTTGAAAATTATTATTTATATTAGCTGTTCGACAAACGTTTTGACGCTGAAAACACGACGGGAAAATAAAAAAAACGACCTACTAAAAAATGTAAAAATGTATTGGTGTCGATACGGTTAATTTCGTATGAGCTGCGATTACAATATTTTCCGAAAAAAAAAAAAACCAACCTCCGGTGAAAAAAATTGTACGTCATAATAATTTGAAAAAAGTATAAAATAAAAATAAGATGAAATTCGAATGGTAAAAACGTTACCGAACTCAGACCGATTAAATGTTTTGGAAAAAACAAAAAAATCAAAAACATCGAGTAAGTAGTAAAAAAACCATTAAAATATTTCGAAATTTATATAGTGACCAAAATAAAATAATAGCAATCGCCCTTACTATTGTGATGAAAGTTCGCCCGTGTCATTGATTATATTTTCGGGTTTTAATTGTTTTTTTTTTTATCGCAGTTGGGTAGAAAATAACAAAATTGAAAAAAGAAAAATGGCCGATTTTTTCGAATACTCCTCGCGTCACCACGGCAATAGTTACCGTTGCGAATGTTATTCGTTTGCTTATCGATACGTTTCTGCTCATAATCTTTGTGCATCTCGTCAGAATAGTACGTCGGCTACGAATCTATTCTCATTTTCGTCACGAAGAGTTGGATCTAGTGCAGAACATTGCAGTTGAAGACTGGATCAATCATTCGCATTAGGTATGTGACAAACAGCGAGTATAATATTATAAATTACCGAAACTGCTTTTGAAACGAATTTATAGGCGTTTCCCCCCCCCCCCCCCCGAAGATCGTCATCGTGAGACGAAACACGTGGTGGATCCATAATATTCTTCCCAGTGGCGGATAGGTCTATCGGGAAATCGAGAGTTTCCCGATGGGGGCCCCTGTTCGTTCTTACATTTACAGAGTCTCTAACTCTTTGTGTTTAAATTATAAAACAAATTGTTTTTTTTATTATTAATATAGCATAATAAACTACGTATATTTGAATATATTTTGAAAACTGACGATATATAATTATTTATTAATCATACACGTTTTATAAACGAATTACATTTTCGGGGCTCTTGAATTATTCAGTTACCGGTAACATAAAATAGTCTTATCCGCCATTGATTTTTCCCGAACGAAAACGGTATCTTATCTGAACACAAACGCCCGTTGTTCAGACGCGAATGTTAATTGTAAAAATTTTTTTTCCAATTTAAAATAATAATTAAAAAATTAATTAGAAGGGAAATAAACATAGCTCGCCGCGCGAGAACAATAATCAATCACTCTCTAGGTACATTTCTTATCTGAAAACAAATATGAAATCACTAACGCGCGAATTATACATATTTTGTGCGTAAAAAAAATAATATCGGTACACCTATATATTAATGGGTACACTAATTAATATTTAAGAGATAGAATTATTATTCCAGCTCATCGCGAGAACGTGTATCATTACATTCAAAACTGTACGTACAGTTGGACGTTGTTTTCGAAAACTGCTTATAAACTGAAATAGGTAATTATTGTAAAATATTTATAACTTAATAAAAAAACATTAAAAAAAAAATCATTTAAATTTATTTATAGTCGATAAAAAAGGCATTACTATGCACCCAATATCAGAGGACGAAGACCAGTCGGAATCATGTTCATCGTCGATTCAAGACGAAGACCGTTCCGAACACTACGTATTACCGTCGTCATCCCAGGACGAATACTGGCCTGGACTACACATTCCGCTGTCATCTTTGCTGAAAGAGGACTTTTCAGAATCTGATGGTTTCTCGTCGTCCTCGGACGAAGACGAATTCGAAACGGCGCGCAGTTCGCAGTGGTGGCTAGACGGCGGAAACCACCTCGAATTCCGCAGTTCACAGTCGTCTATGGATAGAAACGATTATTACAGACGCGTACGTCGGTCGGACGAACACGTCATACCGTTGTCCGAAAACGAAGACGTCGCATTGCTGTCCGAAAACGAAGACGTCATATCTTTGTCATCCTTAGACGATTCTGAATCCTGTAGTTCGTATGAAACTACCTCGGGACCGGGTAATGTAGCGGACAGATCTGCGGTTCCGAACACTCTCGAGATTTCGTCGTCTCACAGCAGCAACACTTCCGTCAATCCAAACAAGCGAAAGGCAACATTGGACCACGCGAAAAGTGGGGTAAAAAAACAAAAGGTGTCGGCCGTCTGTCCAGCTCGTGCCATCGACGTATTCGAAACGTCCAGCGATGAAGACGACGAGGACGACTTATGAGACGCGTAAGCGTTTTTTCGTCGTCGCTATCGCGTTATGTTTTTTCTTACAATTTATTAAACACATTGTTATACATAATAAATAATTTAAATAAATATAATTTTGAATTTGAACAGCGTGTTAACCACCTATTTGTACCCTATATACAAGACATTTAGCCCATTTAGGTATGTTTATTACATGTCTAATTTTTATTTTTGCTTTTGAAAACCTGGGAAAAACGAGGTAATTTTATTGAATTTCTAAAAAAATTTCCGAAAAAATAATACTTTTTCTGAAAACTGAAAATCGTTTAATTCATATCAATATAATAAGTATATAATTCAAATAAATATCGGGGGATTGATGTTTGACATTCTCGACATCTTCGATAATATATTAACTGAATACAAACAGTTAGGTATACAGTATTAAACAGAAATATTTTTAAGATTTAAAGCCAAATGTGGAACCTATTGGTTTTATTATGATCTATGCTTTTTAATTTTTTTTTTCTGTTTGCAAATCTAATTAAAATTTTCTTTTAAATTTTGTTCGATTTTAAACTACGTTTTTAAATTTTGAATTTCAATTTGCATTCAATATATTTTATGCGTTTAAACGTCTCACCTTCTAGAGCCAGCACAAAAAGATTTTGTTTGTATGTGATATAGCCACGTACAATTGACCAAAATATTATTTATTATTTTAACAAATTAACTATTACTATAGTAACACTACTATTTATATCAGATTGCAGGTTGTAAATATACAATTTACACGTTTATTTTAATTTTCCACGCAATATTCTCAATTTTTTCTTCCACAAAAGCCTTCTCCTGACGATAACAAATGCAACAAAAAAAGAATTAGCAAAATCGGTCCAGCCGTTCACGCGTGACCAACGGAAATAGGTTTACAATGTACACGTTAAATATATTGAATAATATTTGTGTTTGGCCACCCTTAACACCTAGGGGTTTAAAAAGTAGTTTATGTCCTATTCTCAGAGCTACCAAATATACACAAAAAATGTCATGAAAATCGGTCAAGCCGTTTCAGTTTTGCAACTTTGAAAAGTAACATTTGAGACATAATATGTTGTAAAAGTAAAAGATATTTTGAATTTAATGGATTTATTATTCATATGAAAAATTAATTAGGTAAGACACATCCCAGAAGGAGCCCTCAGACCCTCAAAGCAGTATGAAATATTTTTTGTTCACTAGTTTATCAATAAAAATGTGTGTTATTCTAAATACAATAAATACAAATTATTATAAGGAAATATATCACTGTTTTTAGAGGTTGCTATAATAACATTGATTACAATGAGTTATTAAATCCATTAAAAAAAAAAACTAACTTAAATGCTCTAAAAGAATTTATTAAGTATTGAAATTTGACGAATAAATTATCATAAGAAATGCATAACGATCATAAGAAATGCATACTAAATTAGGTTTAAAATATTATCCTTAAAATTGAAAAAAAAAGTATATATTTTTTTTATATAAACAAAATGCTAATTATAATACTGAGTAGTGAATGTATAATATATGATTTATAAATTTAAATTACTTTTAATAATGTCAAAGAGAAAAAGCAAATCACTACAGAAAAATGTTCCAATACTCAGGGTTTTCTCTCGATTATTGGAAAACAATTAGAAAATGAAATAAAACTTTAAAATACGTAAATGACTAGAAAAAAACAATTATTTTCAAACACATTTTCAACAAAGAAATCAAATTGTCCAAGACAGCGCTTCTCAACCTGTGGTATGAGGAAAGATCTCAGATGGTTTCGCGAAGAAAATCTCCGAAAAAATTTTTAGTTCCCAATCATATTTAAACTCCATTCTTGTAAACTAAAGTGTATACATTTTTGTTGGGTAAAAAAAAAAAAAAGGTTATTAAGTGATACGTGAAAATGTTTAAACTGTGTAGATGGTACGCGCATATAAAAAGGTTGAGAATCGCTGGTCTAAGACATTAAAAAAAAATTACAAAAAAGGACATCTCCAACATTGGACCATTAATTATTATCATCTATAGCGGACTACAGTAGCCACCGTGTGATATAATATATGAAATACATAACTTATGTCTGAGTATTGGTTACTGATTATAATTGAACTCTTTGAAAAATTATACTATAACTTCGAAATTTAAAAGACACATAACCATAAGTAGAGCGAGGATTTGTACGCTTTTGCATATTTTTTCTAGTCGACTCTATGATATGCAAGTAAGCACATTATATGTTTTGTGATGATGAGATTACATTTAATTATTTTTGCACATTTTGACGATTTGAAATTTTATGCGTTTATTTTACCATTTATAATGTATAATATGTTTAGATGTTTTCTAAAAATTATCGAAAAATTTAAAAACATTTTTTTGGATTTTG
The DNA here is from genome assembly GCA_948098885.1 of Drepanosiphum platanoidis. Classification (NCBI taxonomy): domain Eukaryota; kingdom Metazoa; phylum Arthropoda; class Insecta; order Hemiptera; family Aphididae; genus Drepanosiphum; species Drepanosiphum platanoidis. The sequence continues at coordinate 24,896,667 of OX402529.1, read as the reverse complement.
GTTTTTATATATTTAAATTTGAAAAAAATATTAAATGTAAGCTACAATAAAATCAATGAAATATAAAAATTTTAAATTGGTAAAAATGAAGAGATTGAATGTGACAAAGATTTGTCTTCAAATTGTAGGACATTTTTTAAATTCTCGCCTATCACTTCCTCAAATGTGGAACGGACATTTTCCAGATAAAAAAACTTGTTAGCTGACAAACGCCTATCGATGGTGTTTGAAAATATAGCTAAAATGATTATAATCCAGTGCAATTCAAATGTAGACAAGTGAGTTTATTATAAGTTTAATTCATTTTTTGTTTTAGATTAAAATGCAAGGCAATTTCTGCTCAAACCCCTTCATATCTATAATATCTATTTTTATTTTATAAAAAAAACCAATAAAATATTTATTTTTTTTCAAATTTTAAAGTGCATAATAAAGTTTTTTTTTTTTTTGTGCATACTTAAACATTTTAGTGCATATACTTAAGCATTTTTGGAACATATTTCGCTTATTTTTAGTGCATACAAATCCACGCTCTAACCATATGTTATAATTACATTTTTTATATAAATATATATTATTATTATTTATTCTCTACAGATTTTGACATTACTTAATAGCTACTCCAAATCAAGTGAAACTTATTAAATAATGTTATCTTAATTATGTTTAATCATTAAATACAAAGTCTAGAACATAGGTGACATTTTGATGTCACTTGTAAAAAGTTAGCCTAAAATTACAAATTTTTTCAACAACAATATCAATTTAGTGTGGCAATAAGAATGATTTTTTTTAATATATTATAGACCAGGGATGGCAAATACATGGCACGCAAAAATATTTTGAGGGCACGCGAAAAAATTTAAAAATTGTTTATTATATATACAATAGGTATATATATATATTATTTTTATAATAATAAAAAAAGTAATTACCAAAGAAATATTATTATTAGAGGTCGGATTTTTATGATTGTAAATGTTTGTTTCTAGTGTATGCAGTTAAATGGGAGTAAGATATCTATACGATTCATGAAACACAGAATTCATAGGAAAAAATGTATTTTGCATAAAAAGCATATTTTAGAAGTTAGAGAAAATTCAACACGTTAAGAGAATATTTTTGTAATATCGGCATAATGGACGTATTTCACGTATATTGACATTTTGATAAATACAATATTCACTTAACGATTTATTTCTGGGTTCTAATCTGTCACGAATATTCAGTCGTTCGTCGCGTCACGTGTTGATATTTGAGTGCGATATATATGAATAATATAATGAATGATATAATGAATTTTTTTTCTTTCTAATATTAAAAGAATATTTTGAATATTTAAGAACATAAAACATCATATATCTGGTTAGGTTAAAAGAATATTATGAGAATATATTGCCTATTTTAAGCGACATAAAAACATCATATTTTAAGGATTTTAAGAGGATTTAAATCCGACCTCTAGTTATTATATTATGTACCTAAACTAACCTTTTTTATATTAATACATTAATAATACAATAAAATTCAATCATCTTTTTCTAACAATATTGAATATAATATAATATTTTTCATAATTTAATGACAAGCTCGAAAAAAAAAATAATTAAATTTGAAATTTTAGGCACGTAGAGTCAAAATAATTTGCCATCCCTATTATAGACCGACTACACAACAGGAGTACTTGATGACTGCAAATATTCTTTTGACCACTTGACGTGTCACAGGTTGATGGCCCACTCATATTTGAATATGGTAGGATTCGGCAATCATTAGAAGTAGGCGACCCTCTAGTCCTCCATAGTGGTTGAGAGAAATTTACGGTCACCAAATATTCCTGTTGTGTCGTTGAACCGAGTACAGTGAAATCAATAGTGTAGTAGTTAAGCTGATTTTAAAAATACTGAATGTTTAAATTAACAATATAATTAAATATAAATTATTTTCTAAACATATCAAAAATATATTTAAGACAATGTATACACATGAAGAAAAAAAAGAAAATAACACAAATCAAATTATTTAAATAAAAAACAAGTATTACATTTTCACTGAAGAATACATAAATTAGGTGCAAATTTTCACAGAGGACTGTGTGGTAAAAGCTAATATAAGCATTTAATAAATAGCCTTTACATTGTAAGTATCACCATCATCATTCAACTTTCAAAAATTTTGAAATCTGAAAAAAAAAATTAAACTGTAAAAATGATACAACTTAAAGTATAAAATAAAAGCAGTTTTTGATAAAAAGTTTATGCTGGAATTATTATATAAAAAAAAAAAAAAAGTAATAATAATAATGATAATGCAGCCTATAAATTATTCAATTTTTTTCAACACAAGTTTAAAAGATAATTTTATATTAAATTTGATTTAGAGTTTACATTCAATTAAATAGACTTTAATTTAATTGGCTTTATGAAAGAATAATATGCTTTAAAGTTAAGGCAAGAATTTTATTTTTAATATTAAAATGTAACAAATTTCGGGCAAACTAAAACACACGCATTATTACTTAATTAACAATTGCAAACAAGGAACATTTAATGTGTAAATCTGATAAACAACAATAAATTATTAGTTACAAATCAATAAATTCCATTTATTTAAATTTATCTAAAATAAAAGAAAATATGACTAGTTAATAACAAGTTGAAAAATCAAAAAATTAAGTTGATTTTAAATTATTAATTGAACGCAGTTTTTTTTTTTATGAGGAAAATTTGACTCTCATTTCAGTATGAAAAAATATCGTTAAAACAATACTGATTTTTATAAATCTCAAGGAAACATAATGATGAAAAGAGAAAAAAATATTTCAATAAGATACAAATTATCAAACAATTTCCATAATTTTTTTTTCAGAAATGAGAAAATCCAAACTTAGAAACTTAACAAATTAAATAAATATTTTCTCTAATAATTCCCAAAATATGATTTAACGTATAAAATATTTTTTTACTGTGAAATCTGTGATTGATAAATCGTCCACATGTTTTACACATCGCATAAAGTCAATAGACATATGTTTAAAAACCTAAAAATTCACTCTCTAGTCATTAGAATATAACAATTTCTTTAAGACAAATCATTAGATATTGTATTATAAAAATCTATCTTATCTTGTAATCAGTATTTTACAAACATTTTAAATTCAATAGGATAATAAAAAATTGAAAGTTATTGAAGTTAATTTGTAAACATAATAACTGTTTGGAAAATGTCTATATTAACTTCAACTCTTAATTTAGTTGAAAAAATTAATTTTACAGAGTTCAAGCATATCAATAACTTGCCCTGCCAGAAGCCTTTTTGTAATCAAAATTATTTTACAATTAATTAAATTATTCATACCAAATGCATTTAAGGAATCTGATATTTTAAAGCCATTTGATGATGAACTGCTTTGAAGTTTACTTGTTTCTTCTCGGATAAAGATTTTATCAGCATCGGTCAACTCACAACCAAGATGTCTCAATGCAGTTAATATTTCAAGCTTTACAATACATAAAAAAACAAAAAATAAAAAATAAAAAATAAAATTATTAACATATAACCAAGGTATAAGTTTGTCCAGTTAAGATGATGCTAACCTTTTGTCGATTGCCAATCTCCAAATTTAATTTACCTAACTTCATATCTCTTTCGATTTGATTGCGTTTGTCTTTCAGTGCGTTTGGTTCGTTCTTAGCAAACATTTTAATGACAGATGGGGTTTGGAATGCTTTTGTTATAGCAGCACTAGTTGCCTAAAACAAAATGTATTTTTATAATTTTCATTTAGATTAATATTAAGTTGAAAAAATGTTTTTACTTACAATTTAGTGATGAATTTGAGTTAGTAATAAATGCACAATATTTAAATGAGCAGTAAACTATTTAATTTAATACTAACCAATCTCATAATGCTCAATTTGTCATGTAAAGTCATATCACCAGTTGTGATTTTACTTAATCTTTCATTAAACTCTTTTAACTGTTCAACAGTGTCTTCTTTTGATTCAATATATTCATCCTCAGTCATATCGCTTCTGTAACAAATATTATGATATTAGATAACAATAAATTAAAAGTCTTAAAAAGGATTTTGTTATTCAATTTAATAATATATTATACACCAACTACTATCATAACGATGGCATATAAAAAATGTTTTTTTTTTTTGTAGAATGATAGATTGCTAAAAAGTTTAAGCCCCGTGGATTTGTGACAGCAATACACTTTATATTTTAGCTCTTTGTGTAGAGCAGCAACAATGTTATATGTTGGAAACAGTGACGGAAAACTTTGTGACTAAGTACCTGGTCATATTTTATTCAAAATCTGAAATTTCAAAACAGTCATATTTTTATTCGGAGTGGATGAGAAGCATTATTTTTCATATCTTATGACAACGGAAAATAGTAGAGAATTGTTGCCGATAGTTGAGAATTTCAATTGTCTTGGGCGTATAGCATTTTTCAATAAAACAATGGAAATCATTACATCATATCACACTGTGATAGAGCAATGGAGAAGACGAAAGTGAGGATAAATACAGCAACGTGGAAAATGGAAAAAAAATTCTACTTTTTCTGTTATTTCAGACGAAGGAGTTGTACGTTGTTGTGACGTCACTCCAAATGCAGGAGGGCAGGAAACGTATGAAAGGCGGCGAACGATATCGTTGGGCATGGGGCGCGGCCAGTCGGGCGTGTGCCGTCTACCTACGAGAGATGACAGTCGCCACAGCGCCACAACAAACACTCGAATCGGTCGGGAATTTTTTTACTTTTTTCAACGAAAACTCGCGCGCGCGACGATAAAGCCGAGACGGTCCGAGAAGCCGTTTTATGGATTTGTGTTTACCTGCATTCTTCCAGGTCGGTGAGCTGTTGGACCAGACGTTCCAGCTGGGCCTCTAGGTTCTCCCTGAGCATTTGGTTCTCGTCGGATGACATGTCGACGTGGTTCTCGTACGGTGGGGCGCAGAACTCGAGGTTAGGTCGGTGAAAACCGGTACGGAAACTCCGAGTCTCGGAATCGGTCAAAACCCTGGTGTTCAGTCGTTCGAATATCGGACGCGACGTGACTGTTTAGCGCGATGATTGATTGTTTGAATTGTTTATCATTTGGACATTGTATCGATTAATAATTAGCGCGAAATCGAACGTCGTCGGTCGGACGCATAAATCATCGCGTTCACGTAACAAATTATTAAGTCGATTACGCGAACGACGCCGACGCGAGCTGATACGACGACGGTTATCAAGGCGATCGGACCGCGGCGTTATCGGCGCGAATCATTGTCGGACTGATAAGAGATCGACGGGATCGAGTGCGTTCTGTTGCCTATACGTCGACGAGATCGCGGAAACATAAAAATCACAGTATAGTTTATTCATACGTGCGTTCGGTTTTCAGAACTTTTTTTACGAGTGGGGTCTACGGAGTTCATATGTAAATCGATTGGAAATAAATACCCGAAATAACATCAAAAAACAACAACAACCTTATGAACGATAAAAAAAAAATTTCTTGTTTCACCCTTTTTACCCCATTAGGGGTCGAATTTTGAAAATCAAGCGACGTGACGACACTCGGAAAGATATTTGGAACAACTCTGTGAAAAAAAATTGGAAAAAAGTCAAATAGCGTCGTCAGAAAATGAGAACATAGAAAAAGGCCTGTTCTTTTATGTATATAATAGACTATAGATAATAATTTGTTAGTCCTTATTGGGATTTAGTCCTTGAAGGATATCTCTAATTCGTTTCGCGGTTTCATGGTTCACAATAATTTAAGAGGAACTGGACTCAGAACATAGTTTGCCAACGAAAACGTTATAGTTAACTTCCACATCAGTCTACTCGTCAATAGAAACGTGTCCGTCCCGTATATTTTATCTAACTGGTGCGCTATATTCTCCTCGTAATTTACATCGACATGTTTTTTCTTTTAGTACTTTCGTCTGCAATTATTGTTTTGCCAGTATATTGTTCTGGAAATTCCTTCGAAGCTGGAGTTTTTAATTTAAAGATCGGAATGTCAGCACGCATAAATGCTCGGCATAAATCAGTATGAAATGTGGACGAATTATCATTAAAAGATGTAGAAGGCGTAGAAGTTAAAAATTGTTGTTAAAATTTATTCTGACGGTCTTTATTTTCCTTATGTTTGGCAGTAGAAATGTGTTTACTTGCTCGGAAACGTTGACTTATTAATATCGATTTTTCAAACGTTTGCAGTATAAAACTTTTCCGTCGCCGCTTTTAAATGTTTCATTTGGGAATAATTGTTGCAAGTATGCAGCTATCTTTTGATTTAATGAACACTCAACTCTAGGCATTCTTATGTAAAAAAAACGGCGCAAATTCGAAAAATTAAAAAAAAAAAAATGTATATTACGAGTATGTACCTCGATGCCATTTAGACAATGAAGAATATTTGTGTCGTCGTCGTATATTAAACTAAACCCGACATTTTAGACTTTTATTATCTATACTTATCGAAAGCGAATCTAATAGTGACATGTTGGTAAGCGAACGCTGCCTTTTAAATGACGAGGATAATTTTTTTTCGCCGTCGAAAATCGACGAAAAATCTGGAAAAAATATAAAATATTTACAAAACGTGTACTCGTTTACCGAATGTTTACGAATATGTATTTACACCCAAACGCGTGAGAGAATATTATGTAAAATGAATTCGGGCTTATTACGATTAGAACGGTCTCGTGAGTCAATACGTCAGGACGCGTTTTCAATCAGATTAAAAATATATATCTCATCGCACTAAAAAAAATTGTGTCTACAATGAAAATCCGTTGCCTGGTAATGAACACCCGCAGAAGCGTCGTCGCTAAGACACGCGCGTAATTAACACCACTCTTTATAATATTCATTAATTAGTTTTATTTATTTTATATTTCTATTAGTTTTCATAATTAAACCGTTATTCGACTTGCGCGTGACATAGTAATATTATAACAACGTCATCGTACGTGCATTTGAACGGATCGACGACGGGCTAAAAATAATAATTTATTGTTCATAGTGTGGTGAGCCACCACCACATAATTCCCGCCCGGAGGCGGTCACATTGAGATGGTTGGTCACCATGGCATTCGCTGTGCGTTTGTCCGATCGTCCGTGTGCTCCGTGCGTTCTCCTTGCCCGCGCGGATCCGTGGGCATCCCTCATTACGTTGTCATTCGTTTACACAATAGTAAAAATCGCAAAAACGTCTTCTTAGTTTCAATATACAATTTAATTGAGTAAATAAAGCAACTTGTTTTTATTTACGCGTTTCCACAATAGCATCTCGTATTGTGTGGCGGCCGTGCGAAAATGAGCCCCCGCGATCGGAAGGAAAAACACCGGTGCGGCCGGCCGCAGTGCGAGAACCGGTCGACCGACTGTCCGTTCGTCTGCAAGAAATGCGCGGCCAAGAAAAACATTTGCCGGAAATGCGTGCCGCCGATCGAGTACGATTTCAAGTGCCAGAAGGGTTTCCGGCGTTGCGAGCCGGGCACCAAGTGCTACAATAAATCCAAGTGTGCAGTCTGCGGCAAATCGTATCCGGAACGTTTCGTCTGCGAACGGGCGGTACGGGAGGCGCACGCGGCCAAGGCCGAACCGGTCGTAGAGGCGGCGCTGAAAGTCGAACAAAAAGACGGCGTCGCACAGTGGTCTGAAATACAATTCTAGATGGAAAAAATTAATTTCTTTTAATTTTTAGTATAATTAGTTATGCAATAAATCAAAATTACATGATTTGAGATCGGTTGTTTCAAATTATGAATCAGTTTTGATTTTAAAGGGGGGGGAGGGGCTAGGGGGTATTTTTTTAAGAATAATAAAAAGTATGTATTTTACATCATATTATATGTTTTTAAGGCTGCTTAATTCAAATATCACATCAGTTTTGAAGATAGCCCCCAGGGGAGGTGTCTAGGGGTCATTTTTACATGTTTCAAAATGTGTGTATTTTACATCAACTCATATAATTTTAAAATTGCTAAATTAAAATATTGCATTAGTTTCGAAATTATTTCTAACTAAGTCCTCTCTCAATGTTACAACTTATATTAAGGGGATAATTTTTTTTAATTTTAAAATATATTCAAAGTTGTTATAGTTTATATTTTTTTAAATGATCGTCAATTTCTGTATCATTTTGTGGTTCAGCGTTGCCGCTAGAACTCGCTAGAAAAAAAATTATTAAAATTACAGACGCAAGTGGACGCAAACCAAACTTTGAAAATATCATTAAGTAGAATAAGTACTATATAATCTATGTAATATTTAATGATTAATATTAATTAATTAATATATATTCACTATGAAAAATTAGCACTTTTTGTTTTTACGACTTTTCTGATATTTTAATTATACTTATAGCATGAAGTTTTAAAATATTTCAAATATAATACTTACCAAAATTTTCGAAATCCATGTTGAAAATATAAAATTAAGTTTAAGTTAAGTTTTATTTTTAATTCTCAAAGAATGAACACAAAACGCTAAATGAGTCGGTTTATCGAAAATTCAATAATTTATATGTTTTCTTTACATATTATTGCAATATTCTTATCGAATATCGAACTCATTGTTAAAATGGGTATTATTTTTACAATCTATAGTACATATATATTCGTATAAAATCATAATATTGCAATTTAATGACATTATAAAATTGTGTTTTTTCCACCTAAAATTGAAATTCATACCACTGTGCGTCGCGTACATGCGATCGGCGACGACGGCGGCGGCGGCGGATTTGACGAGGTCCGAGTGCGACGACCACCTGCAACGCCTGAAGAAAATCATCGGCGACGCTTTGCAACGGGTAAGCACCGGGCTCGTATATTTAACGAGGGACCTGTGTCGGTGGCCGCGTCGGTCACCCGACACCCGGCAGAACTTTATCGGGATAGCGATACGTTTTTGCGGCCTCATTTTCATCCGTTCGTTCTTTACAATACGCGTTGTAATGTAATTTTCTTATATTCTCTAAATAATGTTCTCTCGCTCTATGCGACCGCGCGTGGAATATCGCAGGGCTCGACGGAAACTTTTACCTTTCGCCCATCCTTTCGTTGTGGAAAAATTCGCTTTTCCAAAGTCTTGTGGCAGCCGAAAAAATCGATCGACGTTTTTTTTTTTTTACAATATGAAATTGTTATTATTATTATTTTCAGTCGAGTTATCTTGGAAGAGGCAGTGATTGTATACCGCCGGCAGAAAAATGTACGATAGAAGAGAGGTATTGTAAACTGCAAGCTGAAATGTCTCTGTACTTCTACCAGTTGAAAACGAATCGTTTCGAAGCGGACAAATTGCAAAGTGTACAAAAAGAAATTGACCGTTTTCAAACCGAGTATAATTGTCTGGAAGAAAAGAGAATATATTTGTTAAAGAAGTACAGGTCAAATGGATTTCTCATGTGTTTTATTAGTATTTTCAGTTGTTGTTTTTAATAAAACATCGGCACTCGGAACGTTTTTTTTTACAATTCCGAGTGAAACGGGGAAGTTATTTTCGTTTTAAAAATTCAAAATTACAATTCATTTTTACAAGTAAAAAGAAAAAAATACTTACGTTATAAAAGTTGTGATACCAAAAAGGAAGCTAATTGATTTCATAAATTCATTAATATAGAAGGAATTTATAATTGTTTGTATTTGATTAAATGTATTTATTGAATACGAATAATAATTTTACTTAGATCGGCGGCTACTCGTAGAATGTATTTAAATAGTTCTATTGTTCTACTTTGATAAAAATATGTAATAGGGATACGAATATATTTTATGCCGACATCGAGACATAGTGCACCCAAGTGTCTTAGTTGTAGAGTCATAAATAATAGTGGCCGCGCCAAGCTAAGAAAAAATAAATCTTATTCAATAAATACACTTCATTAATAATTACAGACAATCATAAACACTTCTATATAAATGAATTTATGAAATTAATTAGCTTCCTTTTTGATATCACAACTTTTATAACGTAAGTATTTTTTTTTTTTTACTTAGCGATGTTTTGTTACACGGGATGTTTTTGATCACTAATTTTTTTTTTTTATTGCAATTCTGGATAAAGTAAACTCGATTCAGGTGGTGATGAAATTTATTTGTTGTTCGGGGGGGGGGGGGGGAGATATATTATATTATATATTTAAAGTTAATTTATAAAAATTACAATTAGAAATTGTACAAAAATTTTAATGTTTACACGTGAGTGAAATTATTACACGAACAATAGAATAATTATATCAAAACAAAAACCCTCCGTCTAACTCCGTGTAAAAATTAGCTAAGTAAAAAAAAGGAGAAAAAAAAATCAAAAAAAAAATCATTGTATAACCAAAACATTTTTCGCTTCATATAGAATTTATAAAACCAGTAATTTCAAAGAACTATAAAGATGTGAATCTTTATAGATGTGAAAGATGTAATATTTTTAATTTATAATGTCTTATTGTCTAATTATTCATCCAGCGCCACGGTTCTTATATTGTATCGTATGAAGTAAAAAATTTTCCTCGCCAAGTAAATAAATTATCGAAACAGACTAAATATAATTAAATTCAGTTTACTTAGCATTTATTTATGATATCACATCTTTATAGTGCTTTGAAATTACTGGTTTTATAAATTCTATATGAAGCGAAAAATGTTTTGGTTATACAATGATTTTTTTTCTTCTCTTTTTTACTAAGCTAATTTTTACACGGAGTTAGACGGAGGGTTTTTGTTTTGATATCACCAATTTTTATCATTTATACCTCAATACATTTTTATTAATTTTGCTTCTCGAGGATTAGCATATAAATGTCTTTGCCACCTCTAGGCCATCTTTCTTTATTAGACGTGAGATCATTACATCTGAACCAAAGATTTGATTTTTTTATTAAACTTGTATAATGACCATGATGTAATGATTCCCCGTGATGACAAATCGCAGAACATATTCTATACGTTTTTTCATCAACTTTTAAAGATGTTGTTGACAAAGATATTAATGATACATTATGCATTTTTTCTTGTAATTCATTCAATAATTGTAATTGTATACACAAATATTGTCTTGTACTAGATACGTTATTATTATTATTGATTTTGGTCGGCACGACAACGCGAGAAGCGGCCGCCGTGATTCCAGATTTCAATATAATTTTTCATTAAAAATGTTTCACGTTTCCTTTAATAACTTAATTTCTAACTGTACGATTTTTATGATTTTTACAAAAGGATCATCTGCATGATTTTCCTCATGTTTTGCAATTTACTAGGTATAAATTGATTCAGTAGATAATTAATTATCTCATCTGACAAAAAACACCGAAATTTACACGGTTTTAATGGGAAACACCTGCTTCGAGATAATATACACTGTCGTGCCGCCGCTTTTATTTTTTTTACTTAGCTCGCGCCACGACCGTGGCGCTGGATATTATACCGGTTGCCCATCGAGGCGGATTTACATGACCCTCGAATGTGCTATTGAAAATTCTCTGACACGCAGTGTCATCTAAGCTAAATAGGTTATACACTTGCTATTGAGTAAGAGGTAAATAAATACAAATTACTTTTTTAAATTTGACACGTCAAAAAGTATTCGTAGTTTTACCATCTAATTGAATGAGACTAAATTTGGTTTTGGATACATTTTTATTTATTACCTCCCTTGATTAATTTTTGGATCCGCCACCGTCACAAGTTTTGCTATTTTACTTGTTTTCCAACGCGCACTTTTTTCGTGGAAAATATGAACAAAGGATGTAGGACACGACTTCGTCGTTCTGATCACATTTTAATAGCCGAAAATAATAATTTTAAACTTGTTTTTCCACGAAGTTCACGGAAGTCGACCGCGTCGAGGTTGCACCTAAAAACCGAGAGGAATAATAATAATACTCGTCGCGGACAGTTTAATTAAAAGAAATATCACTCGACTTGTTTTGTTCACGGCCGTGAACATATAAAAACCTTTGAATTTCGTTTTTTTTTTTTTTTTGTATTTTTCTAAAAATTAATATTTAACCACACGGAAGAGATAAAATGTACCGACGACGTTACGGACTTTTATCCCGTCATTTTACGATATTTTATATTATATATTATATATTTTCATCTCAAACCAATATAATAGATATCCAAAGTTTACTTTTTCTATTTAGGAAAAAATTAGACGATTGGTAAATATGATCACGAGAAAAAGTTTCGATGAAAATAGATTATAATGTGTGGAAAAAGTAGTGTTGTCTCGGTAAAAAGTAATCAAGTTTATGCGATCGGTCGATGGTTGTTGTTTTTTAAATAAAAAAACCAAAGTCCTAGCTGACTCGGCCGGTCTACTCAGTTTTCTCCGAAAAGAAAATATTTATTTTTTCAAAAACTCTTTAATCGCTGAAATCTCGTGTATTGAGAAAATAAAAAGTTTTCTATTGAAATTCGTATAAAATGAAATCGTACAGATTTGTATGGTATTTAAACTTTGTTCGTTTATCGGGAAAGAAATAAATGGGTTGTTCGTAAACAAACGATTTGACATTATTCGATCGACGATTTTGATGTCGATTCGATTTCGATGAAAAACAGCAAATTATAATTTTATCTTTAAAAATGTATTATTTTGTATTATTCGGCATATTTTTTCCGTGACGATCTTCTTGTTTATTATTATTTTATAGACATTTTGACGTTTAGTTGTTGGTTCAGGTTTTTTTTTTTGTTTTTAGGTGAAAATGAAAAAATAAACATTATTTTAAATAATTCTACGTTTAAAAATTATACTATAACCGATACTTATTTGTTGTTTACTTAATTATTATTTTTCAACAACACGATTTTCATTAAAACAAAATAATATTTATTATTTTTTCCGTCGAAACGTATAGTATAGAACCGACCGCGAGAAAATGTCTAGCTGCGCTACTGCAGTGGTACTGTTAATCATTATCGAAATCTAATTATACCGTAGATTGGATCTACGACAACTGAGCGTAAGACTTTGTGCTAGACTTTCTGGCACAAGTATTCAAATACATAAATAATAATGATAATAATTATTTAGTATTTTGGGAAGGATTTATATTTCAAGTGCATTTATAATTATTATTAAACATTTACGACGACAGCACGCCACACATACTAATTAGGTACAGGGTTTTTAGAATTATGTAATATTATTTTGCTCTGCTTACGTGTCCATATAATATTCTTGACTTTTTTCACTTTGAAGGGAGAGGGCTGAACCCACTGCTTTAATCAAAAAGTTGATAATACTTTGAAAAATAAGTAGGGCACAAGTACTTTTTATGCGATGCAGCCATACAGGTACTCATTATAAACTTACTTTTTAAAAACTAAGTTTAATCTTAACTCGAATTAACATGGTTTACTAGAGTTTACTTAGATATACCCACCTCCGTTAATATTATAGTATCAGCGTTTTGCATATGACTTCAATAAATTATTGTTTTTAAAATTACTTTGAATTAAAATTATTAAACGAGAAAAAAAGGTGATTTAAACAAGTATAGGAGTGATTTGAATTAATTTCTTGTTCTTCCTTAAACCTATTTACACATATTAACAAATAAAAACGAATAAAATTAATATTTGAAAAAATAAATTAATGTTTAACGATGATTGTAAAAATCAAATTTATTCAAATCGTATCGTGATAGCAATGAGAAAATAAATTAGGTATTTTTACTTTTGTTATTGAATCGGACTGATATATTGCCAATAGGAGGAAAGTTTTAACGCGGTTGTTGTAAAACAAATGAATTGAAATCGGTATTTTCGAAAATAATATTGGCACACGCGTTGTGATTTCGAAAAAAATTAACGCTTTTTTATTATAGAAAAACGTGGTATTTTCTTCCCATAATAATCGATAGAAAAACGTTGTATTTTCTCAAAACGCATACGAGTAAAACATCATATTATATTATATTATCTATCACGTCGAAAAATTGACACTATATAGGTGTTTCATATTATTAAAAATTAAATTATCTCCGTTTTTCCACTGTATTTATCAGGGAGAGAAACATCACCAACACGCGATGGCCGACGACGTCCGGCGCACAATAACGTCATTGTTTTTTTTTGACAATAACAGTAGTTGTCAAAACGTCACCGTCCACATCGTACAATTATTTAACCGCAAGTCGTCCTTAGACACGAAACAAGCCAATTATTATCGAGTTTATCTGCATCTGATAATCGAACGAATTATAATAAACAAATCGTCAATCACACACGTTCTCGCGTAAGTGCATGTCTAGGTAACAATAAAAAATTAATAATTCATCGGTGCGTGTGTCGAACGTTAAGAGTGTGCGGTTTAGTCGAAATCCGATTTTATTTTATTTCAGAGGCAGAGAGAACTGTAGAAAAAAACCCGTCTCTGTCGAAAACTAAAAATCAAATCAAATCAACCTTACAAATTACTGTATTGAGTATATCAAAATATACACGATATAATAAGGGGAAGGGGGATTATATTATTTATATTATCAGAAGTGTGTCGCTACCGGTCTAAATGTTCTATAAAACATTAATCTATAATGGCAATGCGTTTCTGAAAAATTCCAATTGGCTTCGCGAGAAAAACGTAATAATAATAATAATGAAATTCCGAAGAACACTATTAATTATTATTTTATAAGTTTTGCACTACATACTTTATTAGTTACAATTGTTACAAATTGCTTGAATGTAGTTTAAGCGTTGTTGCGACTAAGAAAACAATTTAATTGTTCATTTATGTGTGTCTCAGTGCCTCCTCTCGAGAGCAATCCAATTAAATTTAATAATTAAAAGTACAGCTAGTAGACAGAACGATTTTCGTTTTAAAACTTTATAAGCTATTCTATAGACGGTAGCCGTGATCAGCGAACCATATACGTGTAATATAAATGTTATTCGAAAGATATACTACTTATCGTTCGTCCTCGTTCGAAACGTAATTGAAAAAAAACGAAAACAAAAAAATAGTTTTTAATCGTAAAATATTCAAACATTACAGTCAGACGTGTTCGTTTTAAATCACGCAATGTCTATATTATGACTATTAAAGTATAGAATATCTTTACATAATGACTGAAATTCGAACTGTGTGGACACGAGATTCGAATATTCGAATGACTTTAAAAAAACACGAAAAATCAAAACGTATTTACCGTTTTGTATGAACTAGAAATAAGTAAACGCCGCGTAAACGGATTTCGTTTTCATCGAGTTTTGCAGAAAAATAAATAAAATCACGACACACGGAGCCGTTCACGACGAGAAAAAAAGCATCGTGCTCGTTTTCGAGGGGTCAATAAAACGTAACGAAACGTTCCGAGGCTGTTCGAAAACCGCGGACAAAGCGTAGACAATCGCACGAAAACAATAGAGAGAGGGGAAAAAAAACGAGATAGTTCCGTTGCTATTTATTTCCGACGTAGCCGTCGTCGTTCAATTATAATAATATTATATAACCGGGGGGATAACGATTGTTGTCGAATGGCGCACGGTTAGTTCGAACGTTACCGAAGACGACCCAATCAGTTTGATCATTACTGCCGTGGCCGTCATTGATTTATACGTAATATATAGTCGCGCGCGCGTTACGTAGTCGCAGTAGGTACTGAACACGATTATTAACGGCGGTGTCACGTGCGTCGCCGTTTCTACGGCCGAACGGCGAGACAAAAGCTCGAATCGAACGGGGGCGGAAAAAAAAAAAGTATAAGTCGGCACGGGAAAAAATCGGATTTATTACAGTTATTATATAATACGCGCGACGAAATACCGTTGATAATATATCACTCGTTCGTTCGAGTTTAGAGAAATCGGTCGAATAAAATATGCTATACTCACCGGCATAATCATAATATTGTTTTCACGAGTTTATACCGCGTGTTTGTTGTTTTCAAACTGCCAAGACGAGTCCGTTACGCAGAGATCCGATCGAATTTCAAGGAGCGGTTCGATTTCTTGACTCGAGCTTACGTTTGAGCTTTCACCCCACACCATAGGGCTGGCGCGATTCGACGTATAAACGAACCTCTTTCCGGCGGGGCCCGTTTTCTTTTTTTTGGTAGAAATAAACACAAATAACAATAATAATCGGGCGAGCACCGGTCACTCCACTGCAGACGAATGGGATTCCTGCAATGCGCTTTGCCATTGACGCCACCGTCTCACGCATACGATCGTATTTCGTGTCGAGAACGACGAATTTATCGAACGTTTTACATTGAAAAAGAGAAAAACTGATTTTTTTTCCCCAAGACCTTAACGCGTGGCACTACGAACGGCGTTTTCAACCGGAGATTCCTGAAAATAATTTCCGCCGGCATAGGTTTTAGTGTGTTTAAACACAATGTCAGTTGAATAATAGTTACTATATACATATTACATACTATGTATTTCCACATCCGACTGTCCGTTAAATTTGCATAGAGTGCCAGAGGGAGTGCCCATTTGTATTTCTTTTAAAATAATCATACAAAAATAAAAATCATACGTATTATGAGTAGATTATTTTGAATCTTGAAGGTGTATAAAGCAGTATTTTTCTTCGAATAACTAATATTCTGCGAATATTTTCCGTTCGAATAATTTTACATGGAATTAAACGAACGACGAAAACATATCACCACATCGTCTCAATAAACGAAATCGAAATATTTCAAACGATAAACATAATTTATAATATTTATTGAAGACTATACTCGGCGAGAGGTCGGGATTTCGAAACTTTATTCGAAATATTATATTGAAATGCGTTTTGAAAAAAAGGCTTTCTCAAACGTCAAGTTCAAAGCAGATTAATTTTCCCACTCGAGTCGATGTCACCTTATTAAAAACCCGTCGAACATCGCGCCGAGTTTAGCTAAACCGTATCGCGTCGCGTGAAACTTGGTTGGCTTGGCAAAAAAAAAAAAAAACACAAAAAAAATCAACATATTATAAGTAGATTTAAAAGAAACACATACATCGTTTTATGAACGTTTTTTTTTTTTATTTTTTATTTATTTCATTATAAACACCGATCCATTTATTTTATATCACAATATTTCTACAGCCTATATTATATTATATTATAATATATGAATTAACAATGTTTCATATTAACACGTAGGTATTTGTTTTTTGTTTTTTTGTTTTAACGTTTATAAAAAATAACGTATGTAATATTATCACTATAATATATAATATATATATGTACACTACAATAATGATTATATTCATTTGCACAGGATACTAAAATGATAAAGACACGACGCGTCCGTTCTCAGGACGAAAAATTAAAAGAACAAACTTCAAACAGTGCTTAAACCTAAAATAATGATATACAATGATAAATTTTTTTTTTTTCAAAGCTACAATAACACAATAATACCCGATTAAAAATCAAACAACAATACGACGTATGTTTTATTCGTACGTCGAATCGAAATATTATTAGAACAAACAAACAGCTGTTATCAAAGAGCGCGCGTGAAACGTCTGACTAGAAATCAAAAACATTTCCAAATTTCTGACCAACTAAACTAAAATATTATATAATATCTAGTACACAAAAAAAAAAAACATAAATAGATACATAAAAAAAAAAAAAATCAAACGACTACATCGCGACACGACGAACACGCGCTCGTTGTGATTGATTTTTTTTTTTTTTTGGTTTTTGGTAGGTTTTTGTAACGACATTTGAAATTAAAAATATAACACGATTATTGTACAATAATAATTAGTATAATGTACACGTTTCAACATATTATTATTATTTTACAAACGGTGATTGTTGTGTACTGTTTACAACATTTATACGACGTGTGTGTTTCTGTACAAAAATATCACACCACAATGTAGTTGTTTTAAGGGACGACGCCGTCCAATTGTTAAAAGGAGCAAATAATGACGTTTTCGATACGCGCGCGCGACCGTAGAGACGCGTTGCGGGAAAAACTCGCGGACGTTGATTTTTTTTCCAAATTGAACGGGTGAAATAATAAGTAAAAACTATAATATATTTTAATTCCGAGCACACACCTACAGTATGAGGTTAACAAATATAGTAAATACTGGTTTCTTTTTTTTACAAAAAATAAATATCGAATTGTACCGATTTTATTTCGGTTTCTGATCGTTTAATATTATTTATACATACGATATGTGTGACTATACCGCTATGGATTAAATCTATAAAAATATGTTCCTGGTTCGGGACTATGAGAAAGAAAACAATGCCCTATAAAAAGCGATTAGTTTCGTTTCGATTCGCACGCGTTCCCGTACCGAGTTTGAAAACGCGAGATTACTCGAAAACGACGACTAAAACGAGTACATAAAAAAAAAACCGTTCGAATTCACTCGACGATTGTTCAACAAGAGTTTTTCCCGCGGAACGCGCGGTGGCCGCGCGCGTTTCAAAGCCCGATCTAAGCGAGCCGAAATATTTCGAAACGTCGCGAAAACGTCGTCGTATGAAGGAAAAAAACAGGAAAAAAGAAAAGAAAACGAATAAAAGAAAGCGAACAACAACGTCGACGGCACGGAGAACTGGGCGGCGTTCAGACGAACGTGACGTTCAACACGGCCAGCTCCATGGGCGCCACCTCGACCTGGTCGAAACGGTCGACCGCGTCCAGCCGATGGACGCCGGTGAGCGTGGTGCGCACGATGCGCGGCGACTCGTGGCCGCCGAACACGGTGCCGCGGTCGAACACGCCGCGGTCCCGTCGCAGCCGGCACCCGGGCACGCGGTGCCCGGCGCCCGCGCGACAGTCGTAGCCCTTCCGGTGGAGCACCATGAGCGCGGACGCGGACGGGAACTGCTGGAACACCGGGTCCGTGGTGGCGCGCACGTTCATCAGGTGCACGTCGCACGGCAGCGCGGTGTTGACCAGCGCCGCGTCCGGCCGCAGCGCGTGCTCCGCGTCCGGCTCGACGACGAACACGCTGGCCGGGTACAGCAGCGCCTCGGACAGCATGTTGGCCACCAGGCTGGGGTTGGGCGCGCGGTCCTTGCGGCGGCGGCCGCCGCGCCGCGCCGCGGCCGCGTCGTCGTCGTCCGCCGCGGCCGACAGCGACTCCAGCAGCAGCCAGTACTTGGTCACCGTGGGCTTGTTGTCCACCACGCCCTCGCCCATGCCGCGCGCGTCGTCGTACAACGTGCGCCGGTCCAGCATGAGCTCGACGCGACCCGGCTCCCAGCCGGCCACGCCCTGCGCGTGGTTCAGCAGCACCGTCAGCCGGCGCCGGTCGTCCTCGATGTACGCGGCCGTCGTGGCCGGATAGTAGTTGCCCTCGATGCCCAGCCGCTTGACGGTGACGCGCCGCTGCATCTGGAACCCGTTGGAGTCGGTGTACAGCACGGCCGGCTCGCCGTTGCCCACGGCCGACGACACGCGCATGAACAGCTCGGTCTCGCGGTACCGCGGCGGCCGGCCCAGGTCCACCGTGTTCTCCACGTACAGGCCCCGGGACTCGAGCAGCCCGTCGCCGTGGTACAGGCGCACCGTGTGCGTGACGGCGCGGTGCACGACCGTGATCTCGGACGCCACCGGGCCGGACGAGACGAGCACGGCCCGCGGCCCCGGGTAATCGTCCAGCACGCGTTTCTCCGTGTCCCGCAGGTTCGGGTCCGGCATGAACAGGTACGCGCCGCTGCGCAGCTGCGCCGACTGGTACGCCGCGAAGTCGATGGCCACGTGCTGCGTGCGGCCCGTCGCCTTGTCCACCACCGCGGTCAGCAGCCCCGTCTGCCCGTCGAACAGCGCCTGCAAGTGCCCGTTCTCCAGGCGCACGTCGCCCAGCCGCATCGGCGACACCGCGAACGCCGGGTGCCCCGCGCAATTGCGGCAGTACACCACGGCCATGGCGCCGTCGTCGTCGTCGGCCGCGGCGTCCTCGGGCGCGCGGCGCACCGTGAACGTTGCCAGCGCCAGCGGCTCGAGCGCCGCGACGAACAGCAGCTCGAAGCACACGGCCGACGCGGCCAGCGGACGGTCGTCCGAGCCCGCGTCCGCGGCGGCGCCCGCGGCGCTGCCGTTCCACACCGGGTTGATCTGATGCCGGACGGCGGCCCCGCGGCTGTCCGTCACGCGCACGTCCGGCCTGGACACGAGCACGCGCACCGGCTCGGAGCGGCGGCGCGCGTGCGGGTTGAACACGACCACGTTGCGCGGCCGGCGCCGGTCGTCCACGTTCACGGACAGCCTGTACGCGGGCTGATCGTACGTCTGCCGGTCGCCGTCGGGCACCAGCACGCGCGCCGACGGCGGCGGCGGCGGCGGCGAGCCCGCGCCCCCGTCGTCCCGGGACAGCAGGCACTGCGCCGCCAGGCTCTGCACCGCCGAGCAGTGTTGCACAGCCTCCAGCAGCTTGAGCGCGTAGTCGGCCATCACCGCTGCTTTGGACGTGCCCGTCACCGCGTCGTGGTGCTGGAACAGCGCCAGGTGCTGCCGCGCCTTGGTCAGCCGCTCGTAGTCGCGCTCCAGCAGCTTGATCGCGCCGTCCCGGCCGCCGCCGCCGCTGCCGCCGCCGCCGCGACGCCGCGCGTCCGCCAGCGCGAACGTGTACAATATCTCCGCGGACCGCAGCCGCGCCTCCAGCTCTCGGTCCAGCACCTTCCAGTACGGTCGGGTCGTGTAGTAGCCGCTCCAGTAGGCGGGCCGGCCGTCGGAGAACACGTCGCTGTACACGAAAAAGTCGCCGCGCAACGTGGCCAGCTTGTCGGCGCTGCGCTCGCGGAGCGCGCGGAAAAAGTCCGACGGCGTGCCGAACCCGACCTGGGCCCCCCGGTACCGGTCCGGGTTGGCGTTCACAAAGTCGAACAGCCGCTTGTAGTTGGTGTACTGTTGGTCCCACTCCACGTCGTGATCGTACCGGAAGTCGTCGCCCAGCGGTATCAGCGCCACGTTGTGCGGCGACACGGACGCGGTGCGCCCGTACTGTTCCATCAGCACGTCCGCCTTCTGCTTCACGTTCTGATCGTCGATCGGCACCGCCAGCTCCGAGTAGTCGGTGTACTCGCCGCTCACCTTCCGGAAGTCGAAGCTCAGGCACACCTGAAACGCGAGACGGGTTAGTTGATATTAGCACCTGATAGGGGTAGGCTTAGGTAGGTCGCGGATTTTCAATATTATAAATCGTGCAGACGTCGTCGGCCAAATACGTCGTAGGGGATAGCATTTGTTTTCGAAATTATAAAATTCAATGTTCCTCGAACGTTATTCGTATTATCGAAATGTCGTCAATCGATCGGTCAGACACTTGAAAAAGACGTTTGAAAATGTTTAGACGTCGCAGCCCCGGGGAGGTCGCGTACCCGGAATTCTCCCGTAAATATCGTCACCGAATGTGCATTATTACCTGTGGATGCGGGCCGCAAGAGGACCTAATCGAATAGATGGCGAACGGCATGTTGTGCACCAAAGTGTCGGTGTGACCGCTCCAGTCCCAGTTTTGTCTCCAGAAGAAATCGCCGTTCTGCGTTCGCGCGAACCACTCCTTCCACGCGAAGTGTATGCGCTGGATGACCGCTCCGCCCGTCACCTCGGACTTTTTCAGCAGATAAGGCACCGTGGGGCCGTGTCCGAAAGGGTCTACCGACCATCCGGTCTTGATGTTCACTCCTAAATTGTTCTTGATCCACTGGTGGCCTGGGAAAGAGAAAAAAAAATGTATAGAATATCGCGGTCCATATATTGTACAAGATTTGGATTTGTCGAATAAATTACAAAATTCGTTTGGATTTGTCGCGTTATTTTTTTTTCCTTTCTCTCGTATCGTTGCGTTTATACGCTATACTATAATATGCATATGATTAAATTTCGTTTATATGGAACGCTTTTTATAGTTCCGTAGCCGTTGCATATACTTATAATAGAGTTTGCTTGGTTTATTAGTATTCCGTCTCAGTTGACCTGTGCGCCGATGGGACGTACAAATAGAGCGAGAGAGAAAAGGTATTTTAATGACCAGAAAATACCATTGATCTTTGTAACGCGCGGCGTATAGAAATATTTTTGTGTATACACAGGTCTGTCACGGAAAACAAACAAAAGAATTCTGGCACCTATATGTGTAACGCACGGCGCGCGCGCGCGGGAAGGACTACGCGTACACGAATTTACATATAAATTGAAAGCGCATCCGACACTTTTTTTTCTTTTCTATTTTTATTTTTACTGAATTTTCCAGTGTTTGTTATTCACGACTGTAATTTGATTATGGACTTATTATAATACGAGTGTACGAGCAAACAACATTTTACTGCAAATATGAAATGCGGATGAATTTATAATAAATGATGATACGTCATTTATATACGGGGTACGCCGCCGTAGCGGAATAGTTACGGACACGGGGCACGACGAGACTAAAATGATTATCTACCGTGCGTCGTCGTCGAGCAAATGTCGCGGGGGAAAAAAGGAAATTTTTTTTTTTTTTTGTTGTTTTATCTATATCAAAGCCGTACCGAATAGACGTTATATGATGTATATAAATGTTGTTTTAGTGTATTCGAATCGTCGTCGGGGTCATCGAATTCATGTAAATTTATTCCGTCGATTTTACACGTACACCGCGTAAAGTTCGACGATATTTTTTTATGTTTTTTCTACAGTTTTCCGCGAATACGAGCGCGTTGTGCGTGCACTACTACTATTGTCGTACTATATACTCGATCGCGAAGGTTTTTTTTCTTTCAAAACCGTCATTTTACGTCAACAATGCGTATATTATTCTTTGACCGCCGCCGCGCGAACGGCATACGAAATATATTCCTTTAGCCGTCGTCTTTTGTCGCTGCACGAGACGCTTAGCTTTTACAGCACAGCGTCACCGTAATATTTCAACGATATCAACGCGTATAAATATTTGGCGTCTTTCGGTCGTTTTTTTTTTCTTCTCTCCGTTGTATTTCATTTTATTTTCGACGCGCACCAAAAATAGAATAATTTATCTATCGCGCTGTACGTACACATAAAATATCCGTATGAAAAAAGAAACGCGTCCTCGTTTTTCACCTCGAGTTCTACGAAAATTATTCAAATTTTTCAATTTCGATTATTTTCAACGGCACTCGCGCGGGCAGAGGTAGGTGCAAGCCGAAAACGCGTCTCGATCTCGGGCGGCGATTTAAAATGTGTTTTCGTAATCCCGTATAAACAACTATGCGGATTGGTCTGTGGGTCGCACTCGTATTATTATTCGGCGCTCGAGTGATCCCGTCGTAAATAAATTCAAATCAGACGCGCGCGCGCGCGGTCGGTCGCAGCGATTTCGATTTAGACGAGACAGCAGTAGGGGAACCCTTACGATTTTCTTTTCGGTTCTTGGAAAAATCGAAATTTCCCGATTCCGGGGAAAACATTCGCTTTCGTTTGGGTTCTTAATAAAAACACAAACCCCCCCCCCCCCCCGTTTCCTTCGAACGCCGAGAACACCGCCGCCGCCGCCCGTCAGACCTCTTTCGTGACGAAATTATTCGCAAAATAAGCTATTCGCCCGAAACTTTCTGGACTCGAGATTATTTTAACAAGAACTCCGCCGCGGTTTTCCGAAGGACGAGGGTTTCGGTTCCCAGTATTTACCCGAATTTTCGAAAATCGGCCGAAATTTCGGTACGCTTTCGGTCCCAATATTCATAAAGTGTTGCGCGGCCGTGGAAGATTTCACTCGTCGTCGTTTATGACCGCACAACATAATATAATATACACTACATGTATTCGTTATTAAATACGGTAGAACAATTTAACTCGTTAAATTAAGTTCGCGCACGTTTCGCCCATAGATGTTACAACGAAACGAGCGCTGTGGGCGGATAGGATAGGAAGGATAACACGGCGGCGGCGGCGCTTTCCTTTTACTTTTTACTGTTTCCCTCCGTCGCGTGTGTCGGCCCACGATGCTCCTCCGCGTTTTCGCGGGGTGTTGATCACGACAGCGATTTCCGCCAAAGGGTTGCCGATAACGAATTACGGCCTTTCCGGTCTTAATTAAGTCGCGCGCGTACGCGTCATAACTGCGGCACGTCATAGGACGGCAGCGTTTCTCGCGATCGTTTGCCCCGCGCTATCCGTCCGACCCCGAGAACGCGCGCGTTATTACGTCCGACGACTCGACGTTTTTAACGAGCTCCCTCCCCCCCGACCGTACAATTACCGCAGACGTCGTCGCCGAGAGCGTGCACACACGTAGCGTGGGACGTAATTATTACGAGCACGTCAGGACGGTTACCAACCAAAAGGCTGGTACGAAGTGTCATCAAATGATCTATTTTCCCTTTGACGGAAATGTTTGTTTTTTTTTTTTTTTTTTCCGAAATGTTGATACCCGCCGACACCGAGAGTAGGCGTACCAAAACGTCACTCGAAAATAATGTTATTCAGAAAAAACATTATGTTTTACGCGAATACAAAAAACAATGCGACTAAAAGTCGTTTAGTTTTGTTGCCGTTATAGATATATAGTCGTCGATGGTAATAAACACTATAGTAGCTATTGACGTTTAAATTTTAAGTTTTCCGCGAATACGCAAAACGAAGAAATCGATATTGGAATGATATCTAGGCGTCCGTTTATTTCGATCTACCGCAGCGTAGGCACTGCATACTGCGTCGAGCAATACGGTTTTCAAAACGCAACGTGAGTCACGTTCGTCGTACATTTTCTCATTATTTAAAAGTCATTTTATCCCGACAGAAGTGAAGAATGCACGGGTAAGTTTTTGTCGATTTTCATCGATCGTAATTATTTGGCCGTTTCTTCGAATAATTTAGATTTTAATGAAAAATCGGTGTCACGATTCGGCGGTTTCGGATTTTCAAACGACGTGAAATCGAGAGCGGACGTAAAACGAAACTTTTCAACAAAAACAAACCACGGCTCTCTATACGTCAGTAGAAATAATAGGTACAAATGAACAAAAGGATTAAAAAAAATAAATAGTCGTGCGGCGCGTTCCGACGTGGCCGTGAAAAACCACCACCGTGATCGTATACGCGCAGACGGTTTTGTCGCGATCGTTGGGGCTCTCCGTTCGTTTCGTTTATTCCGAGAACACCTCGCGCACAGGACGAAGACACGCGGACGATAATATTTGGATAACGTCTACGGCGCGCGGTGGTGACCGGATGCGTTTTTCGTAATCAATCAATCATATTATACCCAAAACCGATTATCTCGCAAAGTCATAATTCTCTCTCTCTCTCTTTCTCTCCGTTTATTTCTATTATGCTTCGCGTAACATTACGACGACGCACAACATAATATACCGGCCGCACAATGGGACCCCGCCGTCCGAAATACACGAATAAATAATAATCCTCCGAACGGCTGACAAGTCGTATAATAATAATAATAGTAATACTACGCGCGCGTACGCATGATATATTATCGGACTACTTTTATCCGTATCTAATATCTACGGAGAATCGCGCGGGACGAGTGACCACCCCACCGGCAGGACGCGTCTCCGTCGTCCCGCGCGATTACGGTCAGTCGGTGTTGTAAAGGACACTCGCGGTCCTCCTGTCTACAAAAATTAATCAATATTCTATATCGGCGCGTTAAAAATGCGTTCGACGAATACACTACGCTCGAATATTATTATTATTATTATTATTATTATTTTTTTTTAGGAGACAAGTACGTGTCGAAAATTGAATTTTTTCCGTCCACCCACTAATCCTATTATTATGGCGATGGCGTTGTGAATAAACGGCACCGTTAATTAACATGAAATTGATTGGGCCGCCGTGTGTGAACACGCAGAGATAGAAATAAATATTATTAAATGTATATTGTAAAACTAATGTGAATTAAATTTTAAAAAAAACGTGTAAATAACACAATAGAATAATATCGCGCTGCCATGCCGGTGTTATCGGAATGAAAAATGATATATTCGTCGAAACGGAATAGGTATTTCGAATGGGGGCTGTTCTGTGACGGAAACACTCGAAAAAAGTACACTTAAAGAGCCGACTCGAATTCTAAAAACACGAGCGCCGTTGGAAATAGTGTTTTCAGTATAGCGAGCAAATAAGTAGGTCAGGTTTCAATACTTTTATCCAAATTCTTTTGCTCGAACACTTTGCAACACCGTGTGCGGACAAATCGTCCGGAAAAGAGAGAAAGATAAAGAAGAATGAAAAAAAAAACGTGTCTCGAATTAAAGCGTCGCGCGCTGCACAATAATAATAAGTACAGCGTATTGTATAAATAAAACACGTAACGCGCGACGCGTGTGCGGTCCGATAAAATAGAAACTCGTGCCCCTCGCGCGGTCGCGCCCTGTTCTTTCGTCGGTGTAAACTAATAAACTTACGCTCGGACGTCGCGGGACGGACGAGACCGCGTCCGGACGTTAAACGTATATAAATAAACATTTGCGTCGCGCCAGGTAGATACCGACGTCCGGACCAATAAATAGTTTACCGCGGGTATTCGCTTCTCGTGTGCGCACACGTGCCCTTCGTTCTGTCGTACTTATAAAAAAAAAAAAAAAAAACAATTAAATTATACTTCCTATATACTCGTACACACGTGTTCGCGTGTAATATATATATAGCATAAGCGCATCGCGCGCGGCCAAGGACGCGGCTGGACAGGATTTTCGGGCAAAGGTATACGAATTGAATCGTCCCGTTATGAAAAATTATATCGACCTAGAAGAACAACAGTAGGCTATGATATTTGTAATCGTACATTTCTATTTCTTCGTGAAAAACTATCGATATAATAGTGTAGTGTTGGAGTTTTGTTGATTATTTTTTCGATTTGGCCAAATAAACCGATAAATAACGTTTCTAGGATGTTTCGCATTTTTTGCACGAAAACGGCCAAAAAATGCAAAACAAATAGTGTTAGTAATCAGAAATCAAGCCACTAAATGTATTGTACATTATTGTACAGAAATTGAATTTCTAGCGAATAACAATAATCTGTTGTATCAAAACTGATAAATGTATAATCTTCACGTTTTATTATTACTTTTTTAAAATTAAAAAGAAACAAATTCACTTAATTTTGTCGATTGAATAAATGTGAAAAACCAAAAATAAAAAATGAATTTTCCCCTGAAATTAATAATTATATTATTGAATAATAATTAAGTGTCGACGTACGTTTTCTGACTAGAATGACAATATCGGCCGTCTGCAGTTTGCAGATTTTTATAAGCCGAAAATGATTTTTCTACTACGTTTTACAGCATCGCGGACGTATTAAATATTAAAGTATATTATTAAAAAAAATAATCATAAACTCTCGTTCCGCGCGTATGGCAGCGATAAAAGAAATTTAAAAAGAGCATTTTTTTTTCGTATTTAAAAAATAATAATAATAACGAGATATGAGACAACGAAAATGCGGCAGAAAATAACAAAATATTAATAACAACAATATATTTTTTCGGCAATCTAGGTATGCATACAGCACGAAAAACATTAATTATATTATGGAAAACGTTTAATTTTTCTCACAATAATATACAAAATTGATGGTTCCACTCAAGAGTAATCGAATCCGCACACTGAGCCTATCACCTATAATCGCGCGTGATCGAAATATGTAACTATTTAAGGCCAGATGAAGGTATCTATTATTAAATCGACCAGGTACCCGACGGAAGAAAATATCATGTCCCCGGAAACGCCCATCGAAAATTCCGCTTCAGACATATTGTTCGCGACACGTCGCCTATATGTGTATACGACGTAGAACAATGCGCGGATACGGCGTTCGATATACGTATTATTACATATTATTATAATATTCGGCGCGTCACGGGGACCCCGCGTTATCTACTGAGCGGTGCAAAAAGCGGAGGCGACGGAAAATCCCTCTAAATTATTACAATAACGATGATGATATATTATTGTTTCTATAGCGAGCGACGACGGAATATTATAATGATAGATAGTGGTCGTATTTTCGGAAAAAAAAACGCGCGATGTGATTAGATTGCAGAGTGTTCGTCCGCCGAATTTGAAAACTCACATCGGTTTGAAAATCGTAGACACAGAGGTGGAGCAAAGAGTGAAGAGTGTGAAACAATATCGTTTCAAAACGAATGCTGTTCAACACGACGTTCGCCGGCTTCCCTCTCTCGTTATAAACGACGACATCGAATCCATCGTAATACGTCATAATACTGATACAACGTCGTGTCACGTCATCCAGCACGGCTTAAATCGTTATTCGGACTCGGAACTCGTTCGAGGGTCTCTATAACTGGTAAGAGTGGCGCTTTATCTTTTACGCGAACGAAAAGTTCACACGCCGTGACGAGGTGTGTAGAACACGTGATGATCGCCAGTGGAGTTATATCTCTAAGCCCGATCTCGAACGCGGCCGAACAAGTCCGACAGTTGGCCACAATCATTACAACCGAAAAGTTCACGAGACAAAAACAAAATCGACTATATTCTATCTAATTTTTTCCGGCGGCGTATATTGTGGGTCGCGACTCGCAGGACCTTCGGGTCTTCGCCCAGGGCGATTGATCGACGATCGCCGAGCCGTTATGATATCGATTCGTAACCGGGCCAAGACGTTCGAATCGCCCTGTATTGCGTACGATATGTCGCGCACAACATACACATAATAACATGAACACGTCGTCGTACGTTGTGCGTGTAATGTGTATGTACTGTATAGTTGTCATCATCCATCACCCGTAAAATTCACGGTCTTGTGGTTTCGCGTCCTGCGGTACAGATACGAGGGGAGGGGGGACAGGTTGTCGCGAGTACTTAATAAATATACGCGTACGCCCGAGATAGCGCGAGACCCGAAACACGTGTATTTCTTTCTTTCTCGCAAACTCCTCGAGGATATTACCCCCGCGAGACGGGCACGGCGGATTTTAACTCGCGGGGTAATAATAATTATCATTACTGTCGTCGTTCCTCCGGGCGCGCGCGGTGACTCGCGCAGTGAGAACCGTGAAACGAACACGCGCGCATCACATGCAATTAGGCCCGGGATTTTTATGCGTATTTTTTACGATCGATTTTTGTTTTCCGTTCGTTCCGTCGCGCCGCCGATTTGTCGTACCTCGCACGCGCGAACCAATAAATATATAAACTCCCCCGTGCGTGTGGCCCATCCGAGACTGTTGGCTGCAACCGAAAACGTTTCGTTTCCAGAAACAATGGTCGTGTGTTTTGCACCGGAAAATATATTATTGAACCGGCCGTCACTCTATACTCTGATCGTTTTATTCTTCTGGAAAGTGTATTTCGACGGACAGAATGTTTTGTTTTATTTAAAAAATGGAAAGTCTAAATCCAATCTCATTAAGGATAATCTTTTTTCGTTTTCTTCATACAGATTTCATTTGAAATCTCTACAGTGTTTTTACAAACGGTATAACGTATTTTTAAATTTCACAGTATTATTTATTTGAAACATTCAAGTAGAAATAATTATTATAACACGTGATTCTGCGCGTTCCTCCGTATACGACTTGTCCCTTAAACGTATACGTGTGTCCCCCGCTGGGCGTTATGCCGCGAAAACAGTCGAGGAAAGTCGTGGAATTATTTTTCAGCGTCTACGGAGGAATTTCGGTGATATTGGTCTCTTGGTCGTACCGATTCTGCTGTAGTACGTACACGTCGTACGCACGACCCGTGTAATAATAAGTAGCGGTATCTATTGTGAAAAGTCAAGTGGTACGGGGCGAGGCGCGTCCACTGTTGTTATGTCTCGGTGACTTTGGGCCCAGGTGATAATCTCGTCAAACATCTCTCGCAGTTTCGGTCGAGTGACAGTGCGTGAATGAATGTACAGAACTATTTATTATACGATTTCGAAACGAAGATTTTCAAATCCAACGCACGCCGCGGTCACGACATCTGCGTCGTCGTTGTTTGTTTCGGGGTTAGGAGCTGTCGTTGTGCCGCGAACGACGACGCGATCGATTCATAATACACGTGATTGCATCCGACGAGATTTACGATTATTTATTTCTATCGCAGGCAAAACGATTCTTTTTAAGCGACGAGAATCTATTACATGGGCGCGTACTCGAATCGTCGCGATTTCGTATATTATATCGTTCTTGTCACAACCTTTTTTTGGCGAAATCACAGCTTGTAAACGCAAAGTAAAAAGGGAAAATCGGTAAAAAATGATTCGCTATTTAAGCATACGCTTTACGGACACCTGCACATTACTCCTGCCGCTGCACACTACCGGCACGAAAACCGTGAAAAAATGATAAACGGGTTTCCAGAGTATATATATATATATATATAACGAACGTAATTTAACGTATATGCATATTATATGTATAAGTACACGAGAATCTCTAATTTTTCACTCCCTCGTTGTCGTCGTCATCGTTCTCCGACAAAAACAAAACGCGGTAGCAGATTATTTTCCATTAAAATAATGTACGCGAAGTGATTGCACTTTGAGCGTTCCGGTGAAGTATAACAAAGTGCCACCGCCATCCGTTGTTTGTCGCGACCGTATGCAAAAAAAAAAAAAGTGAGTGAAAACGTGTACGCTTAAGGAGGGCGCATATACTTGTACACAGTATAAGAAAAAAAAAAAAAAAAAACGAGGGGGAAAAAAAAAACAAAGGAAAAATGAGAGCGGTTCGAGTGGAACAAAACGGCAAGACGGAAAGTTGGAAATTATTTGTATTATTAAAAGCGTACTCGGGAAAACGGTAATAAATTCATTGCTCTTTTGTGCCTGTATATGTGCGCGCGCGCGTGTGTGTGTGTGTGTTTGAGAGATCACGACCAATATCGCGAGCGACGATATTATTGCTCGAGCACAATGTGTACACAAGTGTCTAGAAAGTTTGGAATCCCCGCGGTCGGTTTGTACAACAGCGATCGTTAGTATAATATTATAGGTATACAAATAATAATAAACGCGGTACATAATATGGTAATGCGTTCGGCATAAATGTGAACGGAAACGCGAGCGCCGTCCACGGATTAATTTGTCTAAATATTCCTATAACGATTAGAGCATTATTAAGTATAACGCGAGCGAACGCTGCAGCCGAGGAGTATATAATAATACCGACTTAGATCTGCGACCGTCATCAATCGTGTTGTCGCGGCGACACCAGATAAAAGTTTTTAGTCGATTGAATTTCCGCGTTGCAGACACGCCGCCCGCGACCGAACGGAAGTGGACGATAAACACCGACGACGATAACCAACCGCAGCGGCGCGGCGTCGAAACAATAACATTACGATCGAAGCGACCCGATCGATTTTTTTAGAAACGTTTTTGAAACACGGCAACCGCGCGCAAACACACGTGGCGGCGTCCTTTGTAGCGATCGATCGAAGAATTTTCAATTAAAAGTGCACCGTGCGATTCGCAATATCAATAAGTCCGTTAGACATTACACTTACCTTCGATCAATTGATCCAACATGGCGTAGATATGCGTCGTAGCCTCGTCCGTCATCACCCAACCGCCGGTAGTGATCTCCAGACGTCCTTCCGCCAACAATCGCTGGACCGCTTTCCTTTTGGTCGGATGGGCGCTGAAACGAAATACGAATTCGTCGTTTAAAACCCGGCCCGTAACACAAAAAAAGTTTATTATTTTAATAATATAATATTTTCGTTTTTCTACTTTTTTGTTGCCGAACGTACCCCCCCCCCCCCCCGTTCGAATACGAAATAAACGCGTCCCGACATTTTCAATGTTTTAAAAAATAGTTTCAAACATTTTACGGCGCCGATTGCAGTGAAAAAATGTATTTATTTTTTATTTTATACATACCAAAAGCAAAAACGTTCGTCGGATTGTATTTTTTGAAAAACTGTTTTCTTTCATATTTATAATAACGATAATAGTAGGTATTAAAATAATATATAGGTACCTACTCGAAAACCATAACGCAAGGAATTCAAACAATTTTTCGAATCAAAGCGCCCACGTCGCATTGCGAACATATTATAATGTGAATATTGTTTTAACATCATACAAATGCCCGTAACTATTTCAGAATTTTGTGTAGAAAAAAATAAAAATAAATACTGCATTATTCGTTTTGTTTTATGGCAATAATTATTATGGTCGAAACGAGTCGTTGATTCTACACAGTGACGTTAAATAGCCCGTTCTAGTTATGGCAGCAGATCACTCTCAAACACATTGCTACACACAGCTCATACACTTACCACGCGGCGATGAAAATCGTCGTTTACTTTGCGAACAGAAATTTTACCATTTCTTTAATGTATGAAACTGACCGAAAAAAAAATACAATACGAATAATACAATTATTTACGGTTAATAATTGTTTCAAAGTTTGGAATCAATATTGCGAGAAGACATTGTCGAAAGTTAGTGTGGTCAAAACAATGTCTCGACGAGCCAATAACGTTTGGATGGGTTTTAACGACGTCAGTCGAGCAAGAATTAGCATACACTCCTTGTATTAATAGATGAAATTCGAGTGACAGAAGAACGTAATTATATAAACTTCAACGTTTGAATATCGCGCATCTATTAAATAGTTTGTGATTTGTAAAAAAAAAAACAAACAAAATAAATTGGTAATATTTTTATTTTTTTACCACTTGTAAATATTTGATTTATTATACTGTTGGTAGTATTAAAAAACATTTTCAAAACAATGTTTTAAATCACACGCCCACGAAAAAATATGTGCTACCGACTCACGTCCTGCCACCGAAGGTGGTCTGCGACCATTGCGATTTATCATAATATTGTGTGCATTACATATTTACAAAACATTTTAATTTTAATGTCCCGTCTCGTGCCAGTTATATACTACG
The DNA here is from genome assembly GCA_948098885.1 of Drepanosiphum platanoidis. Lineage (NCBI taxonomy): Eukaryota > Metazoa > Arthropoda > Insecta > Hemiptera > Aphididae > Drepanosiphum > Drepanosiphum platanoidis. The sequence goes on along the minus strand of OX402529.1, from coordinate 24,863,868 downwards.
TCGTCATACACACGTAATTAAATGTATTAACCGATTATTGTCGTGTCAGTTCTGTGTGCCTTTCTTTATTAAAAAAGGATTTTTAACGCGACCCATTTTCTGTTGACGACGGTTTTTTTAAACGATATTACGTTACGATGTAGGTACATAACATATACGTATAATATAATAACAGGTATATTATATATAGTGAACATCGTATAAGTAATGTTTGAGCGTTTTTATATTCTCCACACCGAAAGTTCCATTATTACACTCGTTTTAATCATATACCGAAAACCGCTAGCCCGTAGGTATACGGTATATAGTACGTATAATAATGATGATAGTTTTCGAACGAACCGAAATTCGCGAAAACGCTTTTATTAAGTTTTTTTTTTTTCGATTTTTTTTCTCAACGCTGTATAGTTTTTGGTATTTTTCGATCGAACGAACGCGGCCGACGACCAATTCCGAGCAACTATTTATACGCACACACACACACGTGTATAATATATATTTCGACAAAACTTTCCTAAACACACACTCGCCATTGTGCAGTGTACAAACATTTTGTGTGTTTTTTTTTTTCCGACCATATATATATACGTATATATTATGTACACGTTTATGTTATATTATTCCAAAATAATAGCGCTTTTCGTTGAAAACGCGCGAGCCGCCCGCCATTGTTGTGTCCATTATGCGCTGTTATATTATACGTACGCGCGCGCGCGTGTAGTGGAAAACGGACGACAAAGATTTTTAGAAAAGTGTATTGTGTGTTGTTGGCGCGGAGAGAAATGAGGATTTAAACATAGATTGCGCGAGTCTAACACGGAATACGTACGGCTAAACCGCGTATAATTAAACCATTTTCGCGGTCGCGGAGCGAAAACTGCGACATATATAGTACTTAAACTGTACCTATATTACGTGCGTACGATATACATAATAATATGATACTCGTATTATTATTGTACGGTTCGGAACAATGCAATGTCGCGTCGCGGCGGCCGCGGCCTTTGCGCGCGAGGCTTTCGACTTGACGTCTGGAATTATTGCTACGTATAATCGCGCGGCCGAAATACGTATAATATTATTGGTCGGCGAGGAAAAAAAAAAAACGTCGAGTCTCGTAATTAAAAACCCACGGAAAAAAAAAACCAATCCGATGGGCCGCGTCGGAATTGATTTAGGAGACAATTAAGTCCGCGTTGTATAATAAAACGGCTTTTACGACTATTATATAATATATAATATCACGTCCCAACATATCGATGTGTTTTATTAGCCGTTCGGCGTTTCCAAATGGATGTTTCCAATTAAATATTCGTGTCAGATTGTCCAACGACCGTTTAAAATAATATTATGCACGCGCGGGGGCCCGTTCGAATCAAATGATTTATCACACGCGACCACGAATACACACGTATTGTGTCTCGGCCGATGATTTCCAAAACGAAAAAGTCATTTCGATAAGACGATTGTGCGAAGTGCGACGAGGTGCATCGTATACTGCAGTATACAAAACACTCACAACTTTATTGCAAAAATGGGTGCGGGGGGGGGGTTTAATCGTAATCGCGAGTAGTTTTTAAGGTTTTTAACAATTTCCCTCTAGCTCTTTTTTTCCCCGACGTGATAAATAATCTGTCCTGCAGTCTGACACGACGAGTGTCACTAGCCATTTTAAATACTTTAAATATAAATAAACTTAGAGCGGTTTCGGTGCGTATATTAAAATATAATAATTGTGCGCGTTGAGTTATGCGGGCGCGAACATGCACCGGCAACCGCGTTCGCCGAGAGTCATTTCACTTTTTTTTCGAGTAATTATTCGCTACAAAATTAATGTTTTGTTCCTAACCGCGAGAAAAGTCGTCGTCGAAACCGGTAGGGAGAGAGGGAAGAGCACTTTGACGCCGTTAAACTCACGACCCGCGGGGCAACAATACATTGTAGTGTTGTATTTGTAATGGAGCGATTTCTCTTTTTTTTTCCTTCTATTCACTCGGAAAATTATTTAAATCTCTCTACTCGGCGCGCGCGCGTGTGTTGCGTATTGTTTTCTCATTATTCTTCCGGAGGATTTATTAGCGCGCGGTTCCGGGTCGTTTTTCCCAATGTTTTTTAATTACCGACTTTTCTTTTAAAACGTCCGCCGACTAGAGGAAATAATAATAGCTTTTGAAAAATAATCTTTTCCTCAATTCCGCTAATGGTGTTTCGCGCGGCGACAGTCTCGGTGTATAATTGTATTACTCGCGAATGTCACCGCCCACATAGTAATTAGTCGGTTTAAATAATACGTATATATATATACACTGTACAGGTGCAAACGACGCGTATTACAATATCGTAATGATTATTGTCTTCGGAAACACCTGTTAATAACTATTGTTTTGAGCGTGGAACGTCGACGTGTACATTTGCGAGTTTTAACGACAGCTCGTCTAGATGAAAAATAGGATAAAAAAAATCCTCCAATACAGTTTTCGTACTTGGAAATGAAAACGGGCCCCGTCCGGTGTCGATATTTTGAAAACATTTGATTTCGGTTCTCAATATTTTCACAGAGTCTTCGGTTTTTGGACAGCCTTGGCTTATAAAACGGTAGACAAACGTCGGCGGCGGCGTGTCGCACGACGTATATTCTATTACATAGTGTTTATCGTCCGTATCTCGTAATGTATCGCGTAACATTCGATCGCGGTACAAAGAATATCGATAGAGTACGACGACATTCATATCACAACGGTCCGTCCGTATTCGAGTTTACATTTTCGCGTAAATCATTTTAATCGGCCGAGAACAAAGGGACGCAAAGTGTCGAGGTGTGTATATATATATAACGCGACGGTCAAATGATATATATATATTATTATGTTGTAAAAAAAGAATGAAAAAAAAAAAACCGAAACCGTTTGTCCTGCGTCGCACCTATTATTTAAGCCGTCTTAAAGTGCGCTGCAGACGTTTTGACCGCGTGGCGGAGAATCAGCGCACACAGCTGGCCGAGGCGTTATGAAAAATTACACGCGCTTTTATTCTCATACCGCTATGCTTTTATCGTTTGTTACGGTCCCGTTAAAAATGGACGCGTTTAAAAAGAGACACTTACAAATTATTATTGTTTCTCGCGGCGGCGGCGGCGTGCGCAGCGACGGCGATATGATATGATACCGGTGAGAAATTCGATTTTCGACGCATTTTGTCGATAGATTTTTGTATTTTCGTTTGCGATACCCGGGGCCATCGAAAACATCCCCATTATAATAATATGTATACTCAATGTAAATTATATCGCGACAAACGTCGAGTAAATTCAACGGATATTCCGATTTCAAGTACATCGTACCTCGATCTCATCCTCCTCCGTCCGCGGTGAACGTTGATTTGAAACCATCGTTTGATATTGTTTTCTCGACAAAACGAGCCGTTCGAAAACACAAATGATTATACGAGTATTATCGCGTTCACGATCGGTGGGTTTTCAATATTCGAAATCGGCCGTTCGTTCGCGCCCAGTGTATAACAATGATCATCGTCGTCGATCGCGGGACACACCGCGACCGTTATTTTATCACGATGGCCGCCGCGGTACGCGAAATTATATCAAGTCTGTGGAGCGCACTGCTGAATTTATCGCGTTAGATCGCCGCATAGGAATGTTATAATTTATGCGCGCGTTATTATATCGCGAGAAAAAAACATTGGCGTTCGAATCTCGACCGACGGCGGACGACAATAAATAATACGGTTTTATCCTCGGTCGTCCGTCATCGTTATATTTTATTATGATAATTATTATCGATTCGCGATTTTCGTGCACTGCGATCCGCGCAGGCCCGCCACCGAACGAGAGAGGTATTTATTTATTTAATTTTTTCATACGCATATTTTTTCGATCGAGAACCGTTTCCCCTCCCTCCGCACATTTTTCACTGGCGGCGGCGGCCGGACCGGTACGCGAACGACACACGTGATCTCGTACAATTATTTTAAATATCGGCAGCGATGGCGCCGCCGCGGCCGAGACTCGTAAATCTGATCTCAAACGATTATTATTCTACTCCGATGATACGCTGTTACGTCCGAGACTGCAGGGCGTTCGCTAGTGTAAAGTCAACGAGCGGATTTCGATTTGTTGAAAATTTGCAAAGTATTTTTCGAGTTTTTTATTGTTGTTTATCGATTACATTTTATCGCGATCGCGTCCGACGCGTCGTCGGCTTAAACATAACGTAATAAGTCTTCAACGATATCGTCCCGATTGGTTTGGGTAATTTTGATACCTAGTTTATTTCATTTTTCGTAAGATTAGAGTCGTTCTCAGACAAGTCAATATCGTGTAGAAAAACATCTGTCCAATCTGTAAACATTATTCGTGTGTTTTTTTATCTACATAGCAGGTTCCTACCTATTCAACGGTATATCGAAAGGATCTACAGGCTTAAATATATCAAAGTTTTAACATCGAGTGTTACAATCAATTACAATTAATTCGTTTCGGCCGAGTTGACAAAATAGCGTCGACTTGTTTGTTTATTTATTCGTTTTCATTATTATTGTGACGTTAATATTGACGTAACGCCGCAGTAGACAATCTACATAGTCGTGTGACGTCATGACAATACATCGTATAATATTATAAATTATAATATTATACTTGTATTACTTCCCGAATCCAATAGCCGTCACGCGCCGCCCCGATTCGAGATACGAAGCGTAATATTACTCACGCATATGAATTCGGCGCCACTGAATATCAATGTCAATCCGTCCGGTCGAATCAATAATAACTTCCATACGACGACGTATGCGAGCACAACACGCGTATCGTATTACGATGTACATAATATGCGTATAAAATAGTACGCTATTGATCGCGCTGGCCGGCGGATTAATATCGAATCCGTATTTATAACCGACCAAACGCGACGACGACGCGCGAAACACGATAATCACAACACATCACAATATAGGTTTTTATATTTATTACACGCGGGTGCGAATAACATCACGTCAAATGGTCCAGCGATCTGAAAGTGACGAGGCTCAAATTGTTACACAACAATAATCCGTTTTGGACGAGCCGCCACGATAAGAAGTTTAAAAATCACGACTTTAGGAGCACTGTTTGTCGACGGGCGACGGAGTGATGGGATGTAAATTAGCAACCCTATTTTTTCCCGCGTACGACCGAATATAAAATATTCCATATATGTATACGAAATGAAAAAGAAAGTTGTCGATTTTGATTCGGTCAATTGACAAATACACATAAATCTTTAACTCCGTCACGGACACGCCGAATACGGATTTATTTCGATGGAAAAAAATTGGCCACCTTAAATTTTTAAACTCCCATTGAAATGCTCAATCGGCGCGGCGTCGACGCGCCTTTTTTATCCACCCATTGTGTTGCAGCATCTCAAAAATCGACTACCTCCCGGTGCTTATTTCACGCGAGTTCGAATTCTATAGTTCCTTCTCCTCATTGTTCATCGTACGACCTACAAAGTAAATGCGATTCGATGCTAGTCGTTGTATGCTTTTCGGTTGGTTACTTTGTTTTTGGAGAACATTTCTCGGTTTTGCAGTTTTCTGATATTTTTTATTATCTTTCTGCATATAAATGTTCATAAATCTGACACTCGAATCAATAGAACCATCGCGGTATGCTCATCTGGCTTCATAGTTTTATTACATACGTATTTTATGCGTGTATAACATAATATCAAGATAAATATTTTATAGGTACGATAAACGATGATAATAATATGTAGGTACATAAACTCAATTATTTTGTCGCGCCTTCTAGTAATAAAATAATACGGGCGTGTATTATTATTATTATTATTATTCAACGCACGAAAATCCGGTCTGGATAAACGCTCGTGTACATTTGTCATTCTACGACAGCCGGCCAGCAGTCGACAAGCAGCAGCACCGTTACTCCGATCAGTTCTCCGGCGTATATTTAAGCGAGCATATCATTACGCATATAATATATATATAGGGGCACAAATATTATGAACGATTTTTTATGAATAATAATCGGCCGCGGCTACCTTATTAATAGACCTGTTACTTTTTATACGATCTCCGAGACGAATTTAATTTATATCTAATGTATGACGTTTTAAGTGCGAGTATTACTGTATATATAAGCATACCGCATATTCTCTAAAACGTATTATTATTATATTGTATATAGTTCCACGTTGGCGTTTTGAATTTTATACGGACGAGTGCGATTTTTTCGTCACACAAAAACGTAGGTACGGTTAATATTTTATCGCGAAAGGAGAGGCGCGCCCGCGTTCAAATATTGTGCATCGTATATTATTTTCGTTTTATTCTCTACGTTCCCGCCAACCGTTTCGTCTGGTAATAATAATAATAATAATATTATAAGAATGAAAAACCGATCGACGACCGATTTCGAAAGCCGCGACTGTAATATTCAATGTATAGAAAGCCATAATAATATAACGTCGTGAGATGGGTATTGTCGTGTATTCTATTTTGCACAAACATTTCGGACGTGACGCGTAATGACGTGCGCGCGTGTTTTGTGTGACGGCCGTCGAAAATACTCCGGACTCGGAATCCGCGGCGGCGGCGGCGACAAGACGAAGTGTAGAGAAAAAAAAAAAAGGGTACTTTTATAATGTATTCCGCGCGAATATCGGGCAGCAGCTGTTGTATATTACGCGGTTTGGCTATATGTGTGCAAGTACGTATATTATGTATACATATAAATACGCGTGTCATAAACGATTTGCGCGGCGACGGCCATTAGTCGAAAACGACGCGCGATTTCCGGTAAACGACGAAACGGGGCGGAAAAAAAAAAGCAAACGCAACGTGTTAAAATATACGTAAATATTATACGTACATGCCCGACGCCGGCGCGTCGTCGTATGCGAATATTAGAACGCCGTCGCCGGCTGCGCGATTGTCGCCGCTGTCAAAACGTCAATTTGTAAATATCGCCGAGCTATTAAGGCCTGCGGCAGACGCGTGCGACGTCGCCGGTGTAAAAATATATGTCGTGTTAAAAAAAAAAGGGCGAGTGACGTAAAAGGGCGCGAGCAGCGGCGCGTGTATTCATTTTTTCTTTCCACTTTTGAGGTTTCCAACCCCTCGTCGTCGGCTCGGAGACTACAAACACATTTTATCATCACGTCTACACGGTGTATTATATTGCAGTTTGTCGATTTCGTTTTCGTAGACACTAATATGATAGAAGACTTGAAGATTCTTATTCTAACGGGCCGTGGGTTTCAAATCGGACGATGCGTATATTAAAACCGTAAAATATGCGTCCCATAGCTGATATACGTATCATACAATTTAGTCGAGTTGTAATATTATTGTAAATTCGAAATCGTACGAAAAAAGAAAGAAAAAAAAAGGTTACATTTAATATTTGATTTGATCGTGTTGTAAAAAAATAAAAACTGTCCAGTGACGAAAGGGTGCGAGAATACGTATATTATATATTATTATTACTAACGAAAACTCGAGTTGGTGTCGACACGAGAATGTTTAAGGCAAAGCTGGGCGTTGACGAGTTGATTAATAGAGTTCGTTTGTAGTGGACCTATAACAGCCCCGTCCTCGAGTAAGTTATTATCGAGTCTAATTTATTATTTGTCTAATCTTAGAACATCTATATTTTATACTTGAAAAAAAGAGAACGCGTTCAACGAGACGTTTTAGAAATCGAAGTCATTCGCTCGGCTTTAATTCGTTCGTTAACTCGCGTTTGCTGCTCGGAAAATGTCTCATAACTTCAGCTCTCGATTGGGAAAATATTGTTGAATAATTAAACTGCTCGAGTAGCGCGGAGATCAGTCAGTAAATTGACTTTGATGATTTCGTTTGTTTTATAGGTGATTTGTTAAAGACAAATCGACTGCGAAAAAATCGAGTATTAATTCTACGATTAAATGCGCGACCTGCGTTCATACGTATTAGTAAACCGTACTCGAGTTATTAATAGTCGATCGGCCGAGCGCGACCAACTAGTTTTAGTCGAAGAGTTTAATGTGTGTGTGTGTGTGTATATATATATTATGTCGTTAATGTCCGTACGTTTGAATTATTTATACGCGGCTCGTTCACACGAGTAAATGCACAAGCCCGATCGTTACGATTCGTATACGGAATTAGTGTATTTAAATTAAATATACGCCGCGCAGTGGTTCGGACGCGCCTCGCCGAAAGAAAAGAGTTGTCGTTCGGTAGAAAAAAAAAAAAAAAACACGTATTTCCGGTGTCGTGCTGCCCCGCGACTAAACGTGTATACATATTATACGTATTATATATAATATAGGCGAAGTGAAATGTCTATAAACAGATACACGACTACGTCGTCGTCGTCGTCGTCGGTATAGCCGTTATCAAAGCGTTTTTTTTTTTTTCTCTCTAGTTTATTTTGATTATATACACCGTTAGTTTTGTCCCGCGGCCAGGACGCCCGGCGACACCCTTCGTGGTTTCGGACGGCAGGGGTAAAAAAACCAAACAGACGAGATATACAAGACTCGAAGGAGACATAAGACCCGGACGAGACACAGACGACGGGCGATTGCGATACTAGTGAATGGGTTTTTTGAATTCGAAACTGATGTAGTACTGTATCGTTGCTTTAGAAATACGATTCTGAACGGCGAAGAGCGGATTTCGTTATGATTACATTTTCTCGAGTTGATAAAACAATTTCGCGAGTTTCTGGTGAATTTTATTTTTGTGACCGACTAAAAATAAGCAATTCGCGTGGAACATTGTATTCAAATAAAAATAGGGGGGGGGGAAATGTTGTAGACTTTCGTGATTTTGTCGAGTCTTGTTGAAATTGAAAATCGAAACGCTCGTAAAAATTATACGAATTATTGTTTTTCGATATTCGCCACACAAGTGTATAAGAACAACTAAGAATACGTGAAACTATTACCGACATTTGTGGACAAAACGAGCAAAGAAAACACGGAAATTTCACATGTTTTTTATTATAATATAAATATCTGGTGCCCGTGCCCCCCCCCGGATCGGGGCACGGTGTACACTCGCTGACCCACCAGAGTCGGGGATTTTTCGCGATATATTTCGATAAGCCGCGATGTGAACCCAGTTTTATAATGTATAATATGATATACAGACTCCTACGGTAAAAAAGACGCGGCGACGGCGGCGGGAAAACAAAATCTCATTTGTACATAATAATATAACCGACGACGGCCGGGGTCGAACATCGCGCCCAGTTCGGTCTCTCTCTCTCTCTCTCTCTCTCTCCGCTTTCCCGTTCCCCGCAGTGCGCGTATAAATATTGAGTTTCATTAAAAAGAAAACGGGGGAAAAAAAAAAAATTACGGAAAACACCGCCGTATAGTTTATGACGATCTTTATAATATTATATAAAGTGCGTGCGCAAATTGTTTGTGTTTTTGAATTATTCAGACCTTCTAATGAAGATATTAAAAACGCGCGCTGCCCCCGCCGCCGCCGCCAGCCGTCTCTCGTTGCTGTGGCCCACGTCTTCGTCCTGGCGGGCGTTAAATCCGAGTAAATATCAAAAAAAAAAAAAATAAAAAATAAATACATCCCGTATATTATAATGTATAGTTTCCGGGAAAACGCGCACTTTTCCTCGCCACCGAATATAGCCGACGATCTCTTACTCTCTCTCCCTTTCTCTGGCTCGCACGCGCCAGCTGGCGTTTTCCAACACATACATCACATTATTATTATTACGCCGTATTATAATAGTTAAATGTTTCGGTTCGTTTTACCGTCCGCTTTCCTTCCACATGCGTCCGACTATATAATAGAGATTGGTTTTATTAAAAGCTAGGAGGTACCTAGTCTATATATAAATATATATACGCTCGCGTGAGTATTGTGTACGGTTTGTTTACAACGCAAACTCGCCGTTGTCCAATCGGTCGGCCAATTTAACGCTGTTATAAATAAAATCGCTATTATTGACCAAACACTGTACAATCGACTGCACAATGCAATTACTGCAACAGCAATAAAGTCTTTCTCTCTGAGTTTTTTTTTTTTTTTTTTTTTCATTTAACTCCGCAGTAAAACACGTAATATAAAACGACAACGTGTGCCGTATTTTTAATACACACACACACACACATACGAGTATTATACATATTCCATTTTCATTGATTTCCTCGACCTTCCACTTCTCGCTGTTTATTATTATTTAATATTATTATATACATAATTGTATTTTTATTTTTTGGCGTCCGTCCATTATTATATTATGTGCGTATAATAATATATTATTTTAAATATATGCGACGCGAGTTTCGCGAAAATTGACACAGTGCATTTGTGTATTATACAAACACATAAATAATAATATACCGGACGCGTGTATACTGTAGCAGCTATCTATCCAAAGCAATAATAATAATAATACGTTTCGCATCCTCGAATAATATGTAAAAATATTCAAACTAGATTTGTGTATATATATATATATATATAGATAGTACAGGTACAGCGTTGTATAATCGTGACATCGCGATACACACGCATTTGCATGTAATCTGCGTGAATTATATATACACGTACCGATTCGCATACACTAAGTAGGTATATAATATAAATATATTATATTCTATACGCGCGCGTCCATTAAATCATAAATACATAAGTTTCGAGTTGTTTTATGCGTTGCTGCTATTCACACGACGCGTACAACAAACGGATTAAATGTTCGGTTTTTTTTTTTTTTTTTTATATCGTCAATCGTCATACAAAATTTTAACGTTCTTTTTTTTTTATCATTTCGTAATTCGTATTCGATATGATGCGATGCGCGCTCGTCTAATACTCTAGACCAAGTCCCCGGGGTGGTGGTGGCGGCGGCGGCAGCGGCGGCGGCGACGGAGGGGTAATCAACCGACGCTGTTACAGCGTAACGTGTAATCCGACGAAATTTAATACCTAGCCATTGTATTCGACGATATTCTCGTAATAAGCTTCTAGTAATAATAATGTAGTATGCAGTATTATAAGTATTATAATAAACCTAGTGTTTGAGATTAAGAATATAACCAAACTTTTCACGTGTCGTTTCGTACATCTTACATATACGTATATATAAGTTTATAAGTTTTTAGTCGTCGTCGTTTAAACCAGTATTTTATGTTGTGAGAGTCATAATAAGACGAACACGAGAGTATTCTGAGAAATCCGAATCATACGTTTTAAATATTGTATAAAATATAAATAGGACGAGTAAAAGAAAACTACAAATCGAAACGAGACGGAGGCGCGCGTATAGAATCGAAACTGACGCGTGATATTGTCGGATTATATGTAATTGTGTTTGATAATAATAACTATATGAACGTGTAGTGAACTGAATAAATAAAAATAAAAAACTATTATTATACGCGACGAGTTGGCCTGAGATTTTCAATCTTTATTTTTTTTTTTTTTGTGCGCATAAAAACGGTGCTTTCCAAGTGAAAAATGTGTTTTCAGGTGATGCCGATGTAATTTTAATTTTGCGTTTTTCGACGTTATTCGCAACATTTATCTTAAAATATGAATAAATAAAAAATATATGCAATCGCACGTTTCACGCGTAGGGCGGGAAATAATTTATCGCTATTATCGTCGCTTAATTTGAAAAAATTAAGCAGCGTTTAACTAAAGGCATAAAGTACGTACGAATAACAGCCAATAAATTACAGCAGTTGATACCGAGACGAAAATTAATTTTCACTGCGGCGTTTCGTATAAAAAATAAATAAAAACATAATACGTACATAAGAGAAACGTAACGTTTCCTGTCCCCCCCCCCCCAGTATTTATAGTTTGTTTTAAGTACTTTTCGTGCATTAGCTTTGAAATTACAATATATATACATGTGGCTACAAATAAAAACCGTATTGTTCAATATTATTTACTAATATTAATGCCGATCAGACAGTTATAGATATAGTTTAAAAGCCTAATAGATACTACGCAAATATAGTCGATCGAATACACCGTTCCAGTCGAGTTAACCTTCCTGCCCCGAAAAAAAAAATTGCTATTTAGTTTTCGATTGCGTCCGGAATAGCAGTAAAATATTGTTAATACGCGTCAAAATACGATGACTATTGTTTGTTGCGATGGTTATGATTATTACGCTTTGTAAAATAAAAAGAGCACGGTCGTGTTTTTCACTCGGTCCGGCCGATGGTTTTGACCATGGACAAACTTTTTCTCGAACTACTAACACGAGTCGGTATATCTTTAAATTTAACGTCAACTCTCGGAGTCCAACGCTTGAACGAATGTGTAAATAATAATTCGGTTAATTCGGTCGAATTGATACATTCACACGATATAATATTTTAAATGATCCGATTCCCGGAGTCGACAAAGTATAGAGACGAGGTATAGATAGATTTATTAGGCATATAATTATGGATAAATCACGAATCGGCCCGAAGGACTCGATTCGATCGTTTGTTTTTTTGTTCGCACCGGTCAGTTTGACCTCCTTCGACTCGTTACGCGCGCCGACCAAACCGACTCGATGCGTCCGAAAGCGCGTTAAACGTACGGTATTATTATCGTCGCGCGCGCTCGTACGAAATATTATGATCACGTACCCGGCCGCGTATGGGTTTTCGGCGACGAGCGACCGCTAAAGCCGAGGTAATTACTGTCCGTTCGCGTGCACGACGACACGCACCGGGGGCGTAAACCCCGCGCAGGTGTGCGCGTATGTACGAATCGATTTGCTCTTAGGCGTAAACGAAACCAATTTCGAAAGGTCGAACGAAATAAACAACTCCGACGTAAAAACACATACTTTATTCGGCGTACGCACTTGTACGCGCGCGCGCGCGCACTCGCACCCGCGCGTATTGTATATTTTATTATACGGGGTGTGTTTCGTCAGTTCGTCCCCGACAATAATAACTTTTTCCCGGTAGGTTTTTTTTTCGCTCTCTATCGAAATCCGATTTCCGAACCGTCCGACACTATAACGATCGCGTCGTTCTTTAGATAATAATATGTTTTCGCCGTTTCCCAAACGGCGGCGATTAAAAAAATCTGAGACGGCCGACTCGGGTGGAAATCAATATATAGTGTCGACACGATTCGAACCGTTACGATTAAACACGAACGTTAAAACTTTCACAACTATAAGGCTACTATAGTAAGAGTGAATACTCGACACGAAAATCGAAAGTCTTGTAGCTTTTTTTCGGGGACGTTTTCGGAATAAGCCGTTTCTTCGACGAATAATTAAAATATTTATTCTCGAAGTAACGTCGAAACGAGAGTGGTATGTAGAGTTTAAAAACGCGGCTCCGAGAGGACGTAGCGGCATGGAAAATCCGTTTTCAAGAGTATTATTGTTCGTAGGACAAAAAGAAAGTATCGGCGGCGGGGACGAACGTGGCGAGACACATCCTGTATACGTATATATACAGTACGCGCGCGTTCGATATAACGCGATTTTTTTCCACATTTCTGTACGCACACGTACACTAGCTCGCACAACACATTGAATCAATCTGTTTCTTTCAATTTGTTCAACACTCCGCGGCAACATATTATTAATCGGGGCGTTTTTAAATTTATTTTCTCCGGAACCTCGACGTTCGCGCGCGAGCACTCACACACACACACACACACACATATATATATATCGGCACGCGTGCGTTATATAATACGTTTCGTGAGCGCCGCGGCGAGAACGGAGAGGGCGGTTAAAACGCAACAAAAGAAAAATACGAATCGAAAAAAAGCTTAAATGGCGGCCGCGACGACGACGACGACGACGATGACCTTTCGGCAATCCGGCGAGCGAGAAAAAATGAAAAAAAACATAAACCGAGAAAGAGACGGGGAAAAAAATACGCGAAAACGATTCCGAGACCCTCTGTGGGCGCGCGCGGTTATGCGTATAATTATTATTTATCACATAGATCGGCGTAGGAGCGAGCAAAAAAAGTGCGAGAGCAAAAAAAAATAAATAAAAAAAATAACGAGTCTCGTCTGTATATGCGATACCATTAACAATAATCCATCACGCGTGGTGTGTTTTTTTTTCTCATATCATATTATTATCAGCTATACAATACGCACTTTCCTTCGCGCGCGCTCGAGAGTCCTGTATAATAATATCGCGTAGACGTACGCGCGTTACGAGGATTTTTAAAAAAATCTTTTTTTCGTTCGTGCGAGTGAATAAAAAAAATAAGAAATAAGAAGCGATAATCATTATAATAATTACTGTGTATTATATAATAATAAATAATAATAATAATAATAATAATACGTGTGCGGACGAGACGTTAACGGAGTGGCGTACAGACGCGCGCAAAGAGGGTGTTCGTACGACGCGAATAAAATATTTTTTTACATTTATTATTTATTAATTTTGTTTATAATACGTATGCGCGCCGCAAACTATATACGTATATTATATTGTTGTAAACTGACGGCAAACACACATATTGTGGCGGACTGATTATTATTATAATAGGTATACGGGGCGGCGACGCGATTCGCACGGCATTCTCTCGTAAATCGCCACAACGACCGCAATTTATTCATCGAATTCCGGGCGAACTGAGTTAAAATATTTTCCTCGAATATCTATCTCCCGTTCGAAATCCTCGAATACTCGCGCGCCCGTACCTGCGAGCATAATGTACAGTTATTTGTGCATATTATAATACTGCAGCACTATAATATTCATGCGTGATATTTAAATATATGGGACCGCGGGATGTGTAATATTATTAACGTTCAAACGCAATAACGCGTGCGACAGACGCGAGGTTGTGTCGAAAAACAATTTACCGAGCGGTGAAAACGTACGTAGTATTACTATTTTTCAATTGCGATTGTTACGGTGATGTTTATTGTTTCGCACGGTTTAATCATATTTACGTACACGGTGGTAAACATAAAATTCCGGCGAAGCGAATGAGGCGTTGTCCCATACTCGTGCAATATCGTCCGATACGGGAAACGTCTGCAAAATCACTGGCCGAGCCAAAAGGATAATAAAATACACTGCGGCGCGACGTTGTAATAATATTACGTTCCGGGGGCCGTTATTTGGTTTCGCGCTGTCCGAGTAAAAAAAGGTCGAAAATAAATCCTTAATAATTTATTGTAATAAAACTTTTATTTACTTATGCGATTACCATTGAAATGTGCGTTAATTATTATTGTTTTCACCGTCATCGTTCATATTAATAATTCGAAATCTATTAAAGAGCCCGAAATTAGGCTGTCGTGTGGTTTTATTTATACCGCATGGCTTACTCGCATTTGTCCAAGTAAGTTTTAGCAGATCCGCCGACCCTACACCACGAAAATGTTGTCCCTAAACTCAGAGCGCGGAAAATCGTTTGTAAAACGAGTGTGAAAAATATCGATCGGTAATCGTGAAAATTCTAAATTGAGAACTCGAGTTTTACTCCCGAATCGACGGGTCTGCGAATCGCAGTGTAAATGTCCGAATACTCTTCCGAGACGTAAATCGCAATCCATCGACGATCTCGTATTCAACGATTTCCCGCGCAGACTGTAATTTTACACGACCGCGAAATTTTCAAGACAAAAACCTAGGAGACTTCCGGATAGAGGTCCGCTCACAACTCGGGAGACCCGCGGTTCCGGTCGTGTAACGCGATCGTAACGCGCGTAAGTTTTGTATCCGTTTAAACGAGCATACGTCACGCGTTTAATGATATGTAAGACGACGAAACGGTGTTAATATGATATTATAACAACGGTAATAATAATAAAAGTGTACAACGACATATATTATTATTATTATTATAGCGATGCACCCACGGTTCCTATATTATCCTGTTTACCTACGCGTGCACATATTACACGACGTCATCGTAACATATTATATTATACGCGCACTCGGAGTGTCGTGTTTTTACCAAGTCGTCCGTGTCTTCGGGCGGGGTTTTAAGTCGTGTTTTCGACAAAGCGCACGGCACCTGCTCGTGAACTCTGTATTTACATCTATTACGTATTATACACACACTAATCCTCAAAGGCGTAATCTGGGAAGGGGGGGGGGGAGGCGAGAAAACGCAGACGCCTTTCTATGTTATAAGTTTAAAAGGACAATGCCCTCCCGATCGTAAACTAAGAAACAAAATAATTGTATTATCGAACGGGCTGTAATTGTTTTAGTCTGAATTTTTTACTTTTTTCTAGATCGTACTACGTATATTATGTTTTCGTTCGTACGCTAACGCGTCGTCTCTGTAATTAATATATAGTACGTCGACTTTGGTTTTTCAAACCGCGACCTGTTGATTTGAATTTCTCCTACGCCGAAATCCTCGGAGGGATATTCTCGAAACGTTATATACACCGAAAACCTAGACGAACGCGGTTTAACTGCTATACAATGCCGTAGCTGCCGAGTCTATTATTACTATAAAATAGTTCAACGATCGATTTCGACTGCCGTATTATCAATTCTCGACTGATTTTCGTCCACTTCGTTTGTTAAAGGGTTTGATAACATTTGAAATTGCTATTTATATAAAATAATATAACGCCTTTGTTAAAATTTCGAGTTTTTTTTTTTTTTTTATCGTCTATATCGCCTTCTGATCCGAACCCTGGTTATGACACTATTATTAGCTGCTCGCGGCACCGAGATATATTATTCCATACACCCGTACGGCACTCGATCGAAAGAATTACCTAAGCGGCCAGACAGAGTCAAGGGTAAAAAAAAAAAAAAACGATGTTCGACTCGACCCGCCGCCGCCGTTATCTGTTTTCAACTGTTCGCATTGTTAACGTGTCGTTTCCGTGCGGGCGCGTAAAGCCCGTCTCGACTGGCGTGAAAAAAATCACTCGGCGACACAACACGTAAGCCTTACGTATGATTTACTGCGCTCGCGGTTAATTATTTCGCGCGCGTGATTTATTTCTCATTACCAAAATCAACACGTCTCGGCCGTTATCTCGGGGCGCGAGCACACAGCCCCCGCGCGTTTTAACGAACGAACGAAAATCGGCGCAGGAAGCAGCAGCGTATAGCGACAAAATTTAGAGCGTCGTCGTAACCACACGCGAATCGCGTTACATTATCTCTGCGGAATACGTATCGTAATACTTAACGACCTAGAATTTTCGTCCCGGAAAACGAGCACCCGAGTTGTGCGCGCGCGCGCGCGCTACTAATTATTTACGTCTGCTAATGATGACGTTTGTTTTTTGCGAGACGAAAACTATATTGTATATCATTTTATCCCCGGCCACGGCGCGAATTTCACGGACGGCCGTGTTTCGCACGCACGTCATCGTCTCGTCATAAAACCGACGGCGAATAAATCGCAAACCGTGTCGCATCGATCGTAATTAAATATGCGCGGCGGCGGAGAGGTAAAAAGTTCAAACGAAACGCGACAGTGATTTATAACAGTGATAATATACGTAATACAAATATCTGGCGTTTTTTTTTTTTTTTCCCCCGTTCGTAATGTGAAATAATCGAAATGTACACGTAATAATTAATTCAAATCATAACACTGCGTTAATATTTTATTCCGTTTTGAATTAAAACATCCCTTTTATAACGCGCCGCGGCGGCGGTTCGTCGTTTTTGGTTTTTTGTTTTTTTTTCGTCACTAAATTATTATTATATTATGACTGCGCGCCGGTCGTTATCGATTATCGCCGTGACCTATGTGTGACAGTCTGTCGAACGTCATTAAAATCGTAATTTCTACATAAAATGTCCCGTACGTGTGTTATTCGTACGCGCCGAGTTTTCACTATTTTTTTTTTTTATACGCTCAAAGCACGCGCTTCATAATATTACGCGAAACAAGTTATTATTGTTAATTTTTACACATCGACAGTATAATATTAGTGACGTTCGATTACACCTACGCTTTTTATCATTCGAAACGCTCGCGCGTTATTGCAACGGCATAGACGTCCGGAAAATTCCGAAAACCCGCCACGGTTATTCTCTCGGGAAAAATACTGCTGAAATATCATTATTTTTTATCAACATCATTATAATCATCGTCATTATCGTCGCCATTGTCAACAACAACAAAGCGAAACCTTATCTAAATAGCCGTGGTTCACGTGTACCGTTATTGGGAGCCCCGGGACAAGCTTTTCATGCTTTTACACCCACGTGGGACATTACCTAACTGTTATCACTATTTCTCTCTCTCTCTCTCTCTCTTTCATTCTTACTCATTACGTTTTATATATTTTCATGCTATAGATTATGGCTGAAGCTAATACGTATACGGTGCATTGTTTCACGAGAATAACAACAACGGTGTTATTGACGTGTTCACGTGGCGTCGCGCGCGTTCACACGGAGTCGAGAAATTGAATAAATAAAATAAAAAAAAAGAACTATAATATAAAAAAAAATGTGATGTATAAAAAATAATCAAACAAACGATGCGAGTCGAGAGAAAGAAGGACGCAAGCCGCGCTTCGAGTGCATTATAGAAAGTAATTTAGCGGGGCGGTGCAGCAGACGCGCGTTTATATTCATAAGCGACGCGAGGAGAGCTAACTGTCCGTCACCGACGGATGACGTTCGTGAAGTCAGTCCCACACCGTTCATCTCAAATATACGACGACGACGTTCATGTTTTGCAAATTAATGCAAATTTCGTAAATTAAATCACACTCGTATATATACTTATGCCGACTTGAATTATTCATGGGCGAAATAATTGCTTTATTTTTATTTTTCGTAACGCCGAGCGGACCTCTACGCCGCCGCGCCGCGTTCTCTTTAGGCGAATGGGTTTTCCGCGCGTGCGGTATAAGAGGTACGAGAGACCGACGACGACGACGACGACGATTGTTATTAATCTTTCGTGAACATTTTGTACCGTGTCGTGGTTACGGTTCGTTTGATCGCGGCAAGACGGAGTACATTACGAACCGTTTCGGCCGTACTTTGATCGAAGGGTTTGAATTTCGTCGACGTCCGAAATTCTGGCGGCGCGCCAGTGTTCGATTATTGCCGCGCACATATGACCGGCACGTCGTCGTTGGCCTTAATGACATGCTATACAACAGTACATAATACGTATATATATATGTGTGTACATATATGGTTTGTCGATGATTTGGAGTGCGGGTCAATTTTAGCGTTTTCATTAAGGGGGTGTGTGCAGAAACGAGTGTACAAAAAATACGATTTACGCGGTTTAGCAGTATACGTATTTCATGTGACCCGCCTCGTATTCACCAATAAATATCTCGTCGACCAGACGAGATAATAGAATATATTGAAATACGGTTTGACGCGATAGTCGTGATACGTATTCACATAATTTGATGAGAAATTGTCCGTTCTATTGGCGCAATACGATTTTTTTTGTTTTTTATTCTTCTATTTAAACGACGACGATTTGTAGTATACGACCGACTGACGATTGTTATACGAATAATGTTATACTGCGTGTCTATTGGACAAACGAATTTCGTCGAAAAATGATCGGATTCTACAAAGCCGAAGAATTTCAAAGACTTGTTAAACCATTTTTAAAAAAAAAATATTAAAGATATTTTTAAAATACTTGTGTGAAAAAATAAATTTCATGGCATTTAATGCATATTATATTTGTTATTTACGGAGCCAATAGACGCGATGATGGTTTTCAGCTGTTCTTGGCTATTTCAATCACGGCCGTATCGATCGTTTACAGTTTGCCACTATAGTCCAAATCATTGTGATCTTTGAATGAAAAACAAAATCTTTACGAAAATTTCTCTATCAAGTCGAAAGCGAACAGTTGTAATTTTTTCCGTAAGACGATTGTCTGTTTGAAAACAACGATAATAAAAAGTTTTCGTCTGAGGCAACTGCACACGTTTTTCTCGGGTCGAAAACCCATACCCCGCCGAGTCACCGCGCACTCGATCGAGTGCCGCCGCCGCACCGTGTCCCGCGGTATTTATAAATACTACAACGCTCAGCAGTCTCTCGGACGAGTGAAATAACCCGTTTACGTCCTCGCGCACCGCGAACACAATAATATAATATATTGTACATAAATTATAACGTGTAACACGTCACGTGGTTACCCGCAGCTACCGACGATTAATCGCGTGATAATTATCATATTATTATTGTATGCGTCGCGCGTTGTGTTTATATTTTTTTTATAAAACGACGAATGGCCTTTTCGTTTTGTCGTTTCGCGGTGTCCGTCGATTCCGCTTGCGAAGCGGTTTTTTTTTTTATTTTTGCACTCGATATATTATTAATATTATATATATATATGTGTGTGTGTGTGTGTGTGTGTGTTATTTCAAAATCGACGACTTCGGAATAATAAATTACCCGCTCCACGGCTGTGCAGATACACACACACTCGATCTTTCCTCATAACCGTCGCGTATATGATTATAAACACGACGGCGGCGGTGTAGATCTCGATCCGATAAAACTAGATCTCAAATAGAATATAACATACGCGCGTATACTTAATCCTCTTTTTCTTCTTTCGTTCTCGTTACACGCTCGAACCGATCGTGTTTTTTTTTTTTTTTTTTTATCTTACTCCTTTAAACCCGAACGCGCGTAGTATTTGTAATGTTATTTTTAATTTCATCTGATAAAAAAAACACACACACACACACACACACACATACGAACGGGGTAGGTTGTAGTCATATCTCATGAATAATATACTATTATTATTATAATATTTTCGTATATACTATAATGTATACACCGTGTCGATCGGGATTTTTTTTTTTTTTTCTTTTCCGTAATTATAATAATGCCAACTGAATGGAGAATCATTTGCATAATATTTCAGTAATATTTATCGAAAGCTATTGAATATTAAAAAAAAAAAAAAAAAAAACTCGAATACGTTTCTTCAATGTACGAGTATCGTCGAATCGACACGAATATAATAAGGAGTAATACTATCACTATCTCTCTCTCTTTTTCCTTTTTTTTAACCGACGGCGGCGCGGCGGCGGGTAAAAAAGTATTATAGAATTTTATCGAAAGATCAGAAAATTAGTTTTCCGCGGTACAGTAAAATATTATATTTTACGACGCTTTTTTTTTTTTTTTTTAAATTAACATTTTCGCGCAGACCGTACGGCGCGCGCTGTTATTATATTTATCGCGCGCGCGAACATATTAACAGGACTGCGGGTTTTTACTTTTTACGCGATACAAATAAATTATTATTTATGAACTTTAAATCACATTTAGCGCGTGTAATTCGCGACCCCCAGAGCACCGCCGCCGATTGTTTGTTGTATACGGACGCGAGTATAGATCGGGTTTATATATTATAACACACACGCCGCCGTCGACCGCACGTTCCGTCCGGCATATCGTTTCGGTCCGAACCGAACGGAACGCGAAAACGGCGTCGCGGTTTCATCACGACGACGGGGATGCGCCCGCGGGAAATTCATCAGGGAGGGGCGATGATAAAGGTATCCCAATGAAATATCAAACACCAAACAGTACGAAAAGGAAAATTTATACTCTCCGCAAACTATAAAACACGTCCGAATTAACTTTCCTATTTTTATTATTATTTACACTAGCTATTTGTTGCTGCTCGTCGTCATTAAATAAAAACCGAATTCATCGCGCGGTCGTTGCCAACCTCGTACGATTGCTAAACTGCTCGATAAATTCCATCGACTCGTTTTCAAAACGAAAGCTCGGCACACGTATAGGTCTTCACTCGTCGTAGACCGAAGCGATTTTAAATTTATTTCAACGGAAACGCCGCCGCCGTGTCTGTATATTAAAGTCCAAAGTAGAATTATCGACGAAACGTCGCCCCCCGTGATAATAATAACCACGTCGTCTCGTAATTCGACGGAGGCGTGCGCACGGAATATCGGCGAGCAACGCGCGCGCGTCCCGTTCGGAAACGTACAAATTAAAAGTTACGCGAACATTAATCCGATTTCGATCGGTTTTCGCTTTCGCGTTGAAACAACGCGACAAACACGATTAATACCGAGATTTAAGTTAACCAACAACGTACTACGCCGCCGTTTTAGCGGCACGACGCGATGTATTATATATAATACGAGTACGCGCGTGCATGCATAATGACGCACGCGGTGATTATGAAACGTATACTTTAAAAGTAAATGTGTTATGATAAGATATTTTTAAGCGATCGCGTCGCTTAAACGTTGCCGAGAGTTTACGCGCGGTGTACCGGCGCGATATTATTATAATAATATTTTATATACGAACGCGCTACCTCTACTTTAATTTAATCCCCGGTGCGACACGTATATTGTAATATCGTGTAAGGGGTATAAAATACGCGGACGAGAAGAATCGAAAGTACGAACGTTATCGTTAATAATTGTACGAATACCATTGCAGACCTATTAATCGCGCGATCGCCGTAGTCGAGTTTCTGTCGAATACGCATAAAAATTAACATCCTGCGTACGAAAAATGTATAAAGATATTTCTTATGTTAACTGCGTCAACAGGATGACAAACTCGTCGGCAGTTAAACGGGAACGGTTTCGCTTTCCCGTGTGTGATCACGGCGAAAAGTTTAAAAATACTTTTTTCGCTAATCGAAAAATCGCCGATTTACCCATCGCAGCGCGCGATAATCAAAAATACGAATCGGTGGCGGTTACGAAGTCGTACTTGTGCCGATTTGTAAGTCGAGTTTAAGAGAAAAAAAACTCGAGCGAACGCTATTAATAACTGTAAGACTGCAGTACGTGTGACGAGACAACACGACCGTATGATATTAATAATAATAATAATAATATCGATATGATTAATTCTCGTTCGCGAGGAGTACCACCGTAAAGCAATCTCTCCTTCCTTACTTTTCTCTCTCTCTCTCAATCCGTCTTTCTTTTTAGTTAAATCGTTTCTCGATGTATACGAACGAAACAAATCGTCGAGCATTTATTACCGCGCGACCACAGCCATCGAACCCGACATACATATATGTATATATATACGGACAAAATCTTTCAATACCTCTCGAGCACATATTAAACATATATATCCCACGGACGAACGAGACGTAAATCTCAAGACGTCTATCCCGCGCGCGCATCTCGTTCCAAATAATCTTCGTCGTTCGCCTCTACGCCGCGACCGCAAACCGAACGGCCATTTTCCCATTTAGAACTACGCGTCCCATTGTCATCGCGTATAAATCGCGCCGCGTACCTATCCGATATGCGATACAAGTCGATAAGTGTTCTAACGCGCCTTTTGTAAGCGTATCGCGCATATATATGTACATACACAGTACACGACTATGAGTTTTTAATAAAAGAAATAAAAAGGACTCGAGAAAGAGGATGTGCGTCAATTGTTCGCGGAAAATAGTTCGCGCGATAGTATTATAGTCGCGTTCGCACGGCGCTCGAATGTCTTTTTCGAAAACGCCCATTACGAGTTCAAAACACAAAAGTGAAGAGGCGCATCTCCTCATACAAGCCGTAGTATATATACTCGAACGGATTACGCGTTATAAACTAAAACGTTATCTACACAAAAGTAATAAATTATAATACACACAGGCGGCCTAATTAAATTAAGCGCGGAATTATTAAAACGAGAGTGCGGATACCTTTTCGCGTTAAAGATATATTTATTAACGCCTACAGGCCGGCCGGCCGGACGTGTAATGTTTCTCTACTCGCGGGGGCTTCTCGTCGTATCGCTGAGAAAAAAAAGGGGGGAAAAAAACGGAATTCCACTTTACGACGAGACGTAGACGTTCACGTCGGTAATAATAAATTATAACCATCGATAAAAAAGGTAATATCTCTACGAAGGGTACGCGATAACGTGCGCGGTGACATAATCATCGAAATATCGCCGTCGAATACTGCAGGGCGTAAATATTTTCCAATTAGCGGCCGGCAAGGATTTTTACGCATACGATTATTACTATGGCCCGCCGTCGCGCCTATAAAATTGTTAAACCGCGGAAAATGTTCGATATCAAATATCTTTATTAATAATACGCGCCGCGTAGGTAGGGTGTACTTATATATTATTATATACGCGCGCGCGTCCCGCAGGAATACTCGGAGATTATGCGCTACGAGTTTGCAGCGCGCAGTAATAATAATAATAATAATAACGATATTATTACTATTATTATTATAGTTTTCATTGTTTTGGGCACTCTAAATTAGCGAATCCTCGCGGGGAACGGGTCGCACAGGTATATACGTATACGCGTAGTATATTCGCGCGCACACAATGGAAAAACGCGAGCGTTTGTATCTGATTTCTAGCCGGCCGGCCGGCCCGACGGTAAAGATTGTGTTATACGTTTTAATAAATATTCAAATGTACAATTAATTACACTCCGGGGCGCGCTCGTTTGTTGTATAATAAAATATTATGCGCGCGCGCGACGATGACCGTCGTCGTTGGCGAGTAGTAGAGATTGACGAGTGCGATTTCACGATTCGAACGCGTCTCGCGCGCCCCATCCATGGTAACGTGGGAGATTATTCGTCGTCGCCGCGCGATAAATATACGAAATCCGACGGCAAACGGCTCGTCGATTGTACGAAAAACAATAAGCCGCGTGCTGGCTGAGGACGTACCCGTGAAAAGTGTCGCCGACCCTATCGATTACTCATTTACACAATACCTACTCGCGAACGAGACGTTAGATCTCATTCGATGATTTCGTTACGTCGTCGGTGTTCCGGGAAGAATTTTACTTTTCCAAAGAGTAAAGCGTATGAACAGTCAAACGTTTTAGAGATGAAACGATCGCCCGAGCATCGCGTCGCTATAGTTTTCAAAACTTTACCATCCGCGTTTTCGTAGAAAAACTATGACGTCAATATTAAAAAACGAATTCCAGGAACGCGCGATAGAGACGAAATCGTTGTCGATTGTGTATACGCGTAGTTTTCGAAAACTCGTCGCCCCAGAAAATCCGACCGCGATCGGCCAAACACGGCGTGTCCTGCAGCTCACGAATACTGTTCGAGCCGACACGGTCTCGGTCATACGACGGGTACAGTACGACGATGTCGCGGTCGATAGTCGACCGCGGGTTTACGGTATTTGTGGATTGATCACGGAGCAATAAGTGCGCGGCAACGAATCCGAAGCCGAAATAAGAGAGAACACGAAAACCGCCGCCGCGGTGCCGAAAAACTATTTGTTTTACATTGTTTAATTAATGCCGCGGGAGCTTAAACGAAAAACTCGTTTGTCACTCGGAAACGCGCTGCCGCCGCCGCCGCTCGTTTCGAGTATCACTAAATTGGTTTTGAAAAAAACTATACGTGACGTGAACATATACACACACGTGTATATTGTATATGTTAAAAATCGTATGCGAGGAAAAAAAGTTACGATGTTAATTTCGTAAAAACAATTTTTAATTTATTACGTTGAATTATTATTCGCCCAAACGACTATAAATATTACCTGTGTGAGTGTGGGTACAGGACCGCGGAAAAAAAGTTTAATGTGTACCGCCGCCGCGGTGAATATTTGAAGGATTTGTCGCGTATTAATAAATGTGTGTATATAAATAAAAATAAATGTGTGCGGCTGTTACGTTCGCGTAGTATGTCACGTTTGAATACGATAAAGATAAATAGTCGAAACGTTTTGCCGTTTTTATTGAAATCAAATCCCGTCGATACGTATTACGAGTTTTTTTGCGCATAAGGTCGATTCTTTTAATGCCAATCGAATTATATAACGCGTGCGGGAAAATACGAGTGATTTTCGTTTTGTATTCTCCCCGTCGTCGTCGACGCGTTTTGAACGAGACACCTGATTTATTATTATTATTATTTCATTTTATTTTTCGAGATATTTTCGTTTCACTTTATTGACACCGTTTGCATGAAAACGGCATCGCGACTTTTGATGTTCAAACAGCAATATATAATTTTTTTTTTTTTTTCGTTTAACAGTACTCCGAATGAGATTGTTTTTATGAAAACTATATTTAAAGTCTGGGCAAGAAGACCGGCAGTATAGGGTCAGAAGGTGTGATAAATGCGTACCTATTCAAAGGGGGCTTGTGGAGGGCACAAGTCCGGATTAAGGCAAAGGGCAGATACTATGGGTTGTGGACTTTTACCGTTGAAAAATAAAATACTAATAAAGTCCCCATTGTCTTATATCATTGTGGACATGACTTATAATTATTATTATACCGACTGACTAACTGTTAATAATAACGTAAATAATTCAATTTCAGGTGAAATATTAAGACGGTACTCGAAGTAATAAAACACAAACGTATAGATATTATTATAAATCAACGTTTGAAATAAATCAAAACAATAAACAACGAATGAAAAATAATATATGGTTTCACGTGTACGTATTATGAAGTCTCAGTAGGAAATCAAAGTTGTTTGTATAGCAATGACGACAATCATTATCATCTCGAAACGAGATGTAATAAATAAAATAAAATTACTAAACGTATTGTGTAATAAAAGAAAAAAAAATATCAAAGTCCGAACAACAGGCGATGTTTAAATAAATTACGTTTCGGTTTTTTTTTTATTTTTGGATTATTTTTGATTTTTGTATACTCTGAGAGAATAAACGACTCGCCGTGGGTATTATTTTAGAGACGCGGTGTGACGCAGTGGACCCGGGGGACTTGGTCTCATTTCCCCTGATTCAACGCTTGTCAACGATGATATATAATCGTGTAATCATAAAAGATAAACACACCTGTACACGCCACCAGACCAAGAGGGGTGGTAGAAAAACAAAAACGAATTTACCTAGAGCTGCGTAAACACGCCGCCGCCGCAGAGTTTACGTTTTTATCCGTTTCTAAAAGTGTCATACTCGCGTGACACGAGGGGGTTACGTCAGCCTATTACTAATAATTTCAAACCATCCACGCCCCCGACTGGGGTACGAAAAACCAAAGTCAGCCGTACTCGACCTACTTGGTCCGAGGTCGCCGCGGGGGGAATCGTTCGTGGGTTACACGCGCACGCACGGCGGCTGTGTCATTCGCAAAATAATACGATACAGGTGCGGGCGCATTATGTCGAGGAATACTGCGCGGACCCGACTTAGGGCGCGAGTTTAAAAAATCATCGTGTACGCGTTATATAAATATCATACGCGCAAGTCTCATCGATTCGCCGCTGCTTGCGCATTCACGTCCACGAGCTCGTGTTTATTACGAGCGTTTTGGCAAAGGCCAAAACTTTCAAAATCCAATTCGTCGCCATGTGTGCGCCGTGTCCCGTCGAGACCCCGGAATGCAAATCCGCTCGGGTCGCTCGGCCCGACCGTTTGAAGGGTAATACCTATTACTTTTTTTCCTCTCCTCCTTTTCCCCGTTTTACGTCTTTTTCTTTGCCCCTCTCCAGCCCCCAGATGTCTTATTTACCGCGGCGCACACGTCTCCTCTACACCAGGCCATATATACCCGTCGTCGTCGGACTCTGCCGCCAGTCGTATATATTATGTGTATAGTATATTGTTTTTTTTTTCTCTTTCGAAAAACTGCAAAGTGTTTTTATCACTCGGCCGTCTCTTAAAACACGCGTTTAAACAAACAACGGAGAGTAAAATATATACATTCAGCGTCGACTGTTCTAAGCGGACTATACGCGCGACGAAAATCCATTTTCGCGTAAAGGCCGAGTTTTTATTGTCATACCGACGACGGTTACCTGATCGCCACGCGAAATCAAGTCGCCGACGAATCTTTTTCCGAATTAATGTTTATGTAACACATAAAAACGAAACGTGTCGGATGTCGTACAATATAAATATTCAATCAATATTATCCATACGATTTATTTTCACTCTCATAAAACATTATTTTTTATCATTCAGCTGGAAAATTACCTTTTATTTTTATTTTTTCGTCCCTTCTCGGAAGGGATACAATATGAGACACTAAAATGAAAAATAACAACTAAAATGGGTCGCGAGTTCGATTAATGACCGTTGCTCCAAATACGTTTACACGCGGACGGAAGTTTATCGATACGATTTTTTGAATACTTTAATTATTATTACACGTACGTACGCGAAACTTTCGACGGTGTTACGGGTCGAATAAATGTTTTTTTTATTTTATTTTTTCAAACATTCCGTTACGTTCTCGGTTTATGCGTTTACACCCTCGGCGAATTCATCGCGCGTCGCTTTATATCGTCGTTTATTTTTGTTTTTTCGATAAAACACGTTATTCTCTCGTATAGTTTCTATACACCTGTACACACAGGAGTCCGCGAGCACTTATTATATTTTACGATTATTATTACCACTTGACTTATGACGGTGGAAAAAAAAAAAAACGACAAAAAGAACGACAACAAGCATTGTTTTTTACGGCGATAAGTTAGGTAGTACTAATATATTTCATGTCCAGTGGTAATTTGTCTCGACTCCACTTATATTGTTATTACTATTATTTTATATATCCGCGAAAAATTATTTTATTCTATTCGTTGAAACTTTCACTTTGTTTTATTAAAACGTCACCACTCGTTATTATTACCAACAGTACTCGTGAAATTAACTTTTTAAGATAAAATACATTTTCGACAGGTTTCGAGAAATATTTTTGATTCGTGTAAAGACGTTTAATGACGAATAATCTAAAAAACCCTATCGAAATAACGTCGACCGTGGGAATAAATCGAATTTTTCGGAATAATGATATACACTCGGGTATGTCATTATCGTCAACCGAACGCCATTTGAATTTTATTCCTACATTAAAACGTTTCAAATTTCAACCGATTCGACGCGTCGACAGCTTTGCATTTTTAAATCGAATAAATAAAAACCTACTGCGTTTCGGCGCACGTTTTCGATCCGAACGAGGTGGGCGCTACGAAATACGCCTAGCTACTACCCCGGGGGGGTGGAATCAACGTTAATTTATTTGTTTCTACTGTCGCGGCCGACAATAGACATCACGCGGATAATCCAATCGCAAAATACAATATTATAAACAAATTATTCTATTTTATCTGCGATCCGATCGCTGTATTATATACGGGAGATATATTAAAATATCAACGCGCCGTTAATAATCAACGCACAGACTCGATGTGCGTTCTAATAAATACGATTAACAATCAGACGACTGATTCGATTATTACCTATTATCAGAACTCGCGAGATGGAACGGCGAGCTCGCGTATTATTATTATTACATTCGATTCGTTTGGGTCCGCGAGAAACGTCGTAACAGATATGGTATAATCCAGATATGGTAACTAATATATATATTATAATAACGCGCAGGCACGGATGTGTCTGCAGGCCGAGCCCCGTTCGTCCGTTTCGAAATCACTCGGGAGTTTATAATCGATCGACGCGAATAAAAGTACACAAAGAGAAAAGAGCTTAAATTATAATGTCATACTCGGTCGAAGCCAAATGGCTACGTTGATATCGGCCATCGATTTTGGACCGGACTACTCGCGACGTTTGCTCACGTAAAGCAATAATCAATAACGGAACATTCGATTCGTTTTACATCGGCTTTCGATGAATGGGAGAGGGGGATTCGCATATTACGTATTGTCAGTGGCGCCAATTGGGAAAATCTACTGTGGGGTAGCAAATTGGAAAAAAATAACGTCGTAAACGTCTTAACAGTTATGGTATAATCCAGATATGGTAACACTAATATATATATTATAATAACGCGCAGGCACGGATGTGTCTGCAGGCCGAGCCCCGTTCGTCCGTTTCGAAATCACTCGGTAGTTTATAATCGATCGACGCGAATAAAAGTACACAAAGAGAAAAGAGCTTAAATTGTCATACTCGGTCGAAGCCAAATGGCTACGTTGATATCGGCCGTAGATTTTGGACCGGACTACTCGCGACGTTTGCTCACGTAAAGCAATAATCAATAACGGAACATTCGATTCGTTTTACATCGACTTTCGATGAATGGGAGAGGAGGATTCGCATATTACGTATTGTCAGTGGCGCCAATTGGGAAAATCTACTGTGGGGTAGCAAATCGGGAAAAAAAACCTCCAGAACGAAACGAATCGTTAGCACGTTTTTAATCAAATAAGAAACTAACAGTGTACCTATAAACTGTAAAATAAATCGTAAAACTTGTTAAAACTGGTAATTGGGTACTAGTTATATGGATAAATAATTGATGATAAAAAAATGAAATCGAAAAATCAACGAAACGATAAAAATTAATAGGAATTTTTGATTTAATTGATATTTTTGAAAATAAAAATGAGTTTGATGGAGATGCGTTTACGAACCATTACGACAGCAATGAAAAGAAAAGAGAGGTTATATATCATTATAATTAGATATTTTTACTAATAACTGATCTGTTCGATTATTATACGTATAAAAATCACGATTTTTTTACGGGGTGACAGAAATATATTTTTGCTACCTGATGCTACCGTGAAAAAAAGGCGGGGTCGCTACCCTTCGCTACTCCCTATCGGCGCCCATGACCTCACTATAATACCTATCTATAGACTGTAAATAAATATAATCGGTACTACTTACGGCCGCCGCCTGTCGATGGGTTTTTTTTTTGTTGAGGTTCGGTGTTGGCTCGTGAACGAAAGTAAGTAATAACAGATACAAAAGTCACTCGAAAAAAAAAAAATTAAAAATCAAAAATCGCGATTTTAAGTTTGATTAAGTCGTCGCGAAGAGATAAAAATAATAACAACAATCGACAACATTATCGACTATTACGGAGAAAAATAAAAACGCAACGTCGAAATCGAAAAGAACTCACTGAACCACTGTCGGCACTATACTGAACGTCTACTCTCGATACTAGCGAGTCGTTCGATCGGTATTCGTCGGGCGGTTGCGTGCGCAGCTCGGCTGTTTATTAGTCGGGGCGGCGCCAGCTGTTTATTAGTCGGGGCGGCGCCAGCTGTTTGGCTTTCATTGGCCGCGCGTGTCACCCACGCAGTATTGGAACGACGTAAACTTTCATTTATTCCGATTTCACGCAAACAAACTCATTAGCGTTATTACTATTATTATTGTTACATAATTATGTATTCATAATACATATTGTTGCATAACGCATGAGATGTTTACGGATTATTACGACGGCAATAAAAAAATCGGGCCCTACAATCATGTCCGTATGCGGGGGGGCTTATAAACCACTAATTAGGGGTTCAACCCCTCCCCTTCCACCGAAATTTTAAAGTCAGGTTTGTATATGATAGGCGAGTGATAGCGGATAATGAGTGCGATATAAACAGGCAGATTCAACTATACGATTACACTTTATTTAAAGTATTTACATTTTTTCCATTTCAAGTTCGCGTTATTTTATGTTTGACTAAACATACATTTATAGACTCGAAAAGTATAAAGTAAAGTAGTTTTTTTTATTTTTGTCTCGAAGTATTCCAATAAACATTGAAGATGTGATAATCAATACGTTTTCCAGAATGCCACTCAAGGTTGACTTTGTTTTATAATGATTAACATTTTATTTCGTTTACCATTTGTTGCGTTGTTATTATTATTATTACTTTTTCGTACCGTATAATACGTAGGTATTATCAATATCAAAAAGTCAGTTTCAATTCGCGTGTAAAAATTATTCAAAGAAAAAGCAAAGTCGGTAACGTGAAAAAAAGCAGAAAATAAAAAAATTAATAAAAATAAATAGTTTATAGAGAGGAAAAAAAGGAAGCGTTCGCATAAAAAAATCCTAACGTTACTCATAAGTTTCACGTTTAACGCGCCATGGAAAAGTCTTAAACGACGCCCCCGACGACGTCCTTCGATATACATTCGAATTGTTTGATAAAAGTTTTATCACCTGCGTTGGCTTTTAATAGCAATCGACAGCGCGGGTGTCGTTGGGCACATCCGGGTCGTACGTATTTTTATAATATTTCATCCTCGTCCGCTGCAGCGGTTGTTATACTGCACTTATACGCGGAATCTGGGAAATCAAGAGAAGGAATATTTTCCGTTTTCGCCGTACGCGCTGCGGACGACTGTGCATTGCACAAAGCTTTTAACGCGGGGGGCAATAAACGACGACGTTTCTTCTCTCGACGTTGAAAATATTTGATTATTGCGCCGCCCGCAGGTGGAACGGCTGCGCGTATATAGGTCTTACACGAAGAACACTGTGCGTACTGTGCGCACGCGCACGCGGTAGAATAGATCGAGAAGTGTTGTCTACTCTTCGTGTTTTGCATTTATTCGAAACCTCGTAGCACTCGGGAAAAAAAAAAAAAACTAGATCAGAATCTAAAAGAAACGACCGGACGACTGCTATTGTATTTCACGATTTGTTTGCTATGCGTTATAATGTTTTTTCACCCGAATCTTAACATTCGAGTGTTACGTGCCACGAGCGATACGCG
The DNA here is from genome assembly GCA_948098885.1 of Drepanosiphum platanoidis. Lineage (NCBI taxonomy): Eukaryota > Metazoa > Arthropoda > Insecta > Hemiptera > Aphididae > Drepanosiphum > Drepanosiphum platanoidis. The sequence continues at coordinate 24,831,489 of OX402529.1, read as the reverse complement.
TGACTAGGTTTTTTTTCTCCCCATTTTCTCGCGTTTTTCTGCACACAGTCGCAACACAATAATAATCAACTCGAAATAAATTTATTACCAATGGTTATTGGATTGATCAACGAGATAAAATCCATACGCATCGTTTAATAAATACATCCGACACTCGATATTGATAAAAAAAAAATATGAACTAATATTATCAAAATAGTATTACTCAATTTCTAAACACTTAAAGCCCAAACTATAATTTGAAATGTATGTAAATTTAGCGAGCCCTCGTCGATTTGTACTGTAAAAACGAATAAAATTGCGGTCAATTGATAATAAATTTAACGCGACATATATTATAATATTATGAAAAACAACGATTTGACGAAACTACGAGTAAAGAAAACCGTTCCGTCTCGCGATGATGATAAAAAGAAGAAAAAAAAAACCCGCAGTTGCGGCACTGGCCAACGCCATCGACGATTGACCGCGTCGCGATATAATAATACACATAATAATAATAATAATAATAATGTACACCAGACCTGCAAGTATTATTTGTTATATATACGGGGATAATATGTCGTTCCGTCTTCGGTCGGGTGCCAGGACGACGTCGTCGTCGTCGCGAGTGCCGGACTGAAAATTGGGTTTTTCGTCGCGGGTTATAAATCCCGGAAATGAGATTACAAACGATTACGGCCGAGTTGCCGGGCGTGGGAGGGGCAAGGGGTTGGGGGGGGGGTGAAAAAATGAAATTGGTCCGAAGCCAAAACGTTGATTTATTTACGGTCGCGATGAAACGCGGGACGACGATTCGACGGATGACACGTGCGATTTGTCAGCCGCTTGACGATTTATGCGTCGCCCGCGGCGATTTTCAGAGCGCGAGAGATTAAAACGTTCCGCGACACCCAGCAAGTGATTATTATAACGTTGAAATTCGGTGTAATAATAGCCGTCCAGAGATGAAGTCTTATAATATATTATTTGATATTTTTTTCACGCGCGATATACCTAATTACGAACGATTATCTTATAATAACAATATCACACTGTTGGCGAGGTCGTTCGTGACACGCAATAAGGGTTGACGCGGCGTGCGCGCCCCGCGATTACCCATCATAATCCGCGAGTGAAGTATGCGGAGTTTAAAAATTAGATCGCGAAAACGAGATGCACTTTTTACTCTGCATTACTCGTACTGTATTTTTCCGAACGGTTTTTTGTTTTTTTCTAAATTCTCGTCTATTTTCTTCCATAAATGTTAAAAGCAATCGAATTCAAAAACAATCGTTCGACGATTCGTCTCACACGAACTTTGAAATAATTATTTGATTATTCGCATTTTTATTATTCACAGTTTATACTAAAATCGTTGAGTTATTGATTCGTTCGAGATGGTCGCCAACGCGCATTCGTATGATATTTTCATATTTCACACGATATAAACGCGCGCATTGCGAATACGATATCATGACGATTCGCGCGCGGATAAGGAACGCAAGTCGTTGGCGCGACGACTTTCGAATCGAAGAAGGGCTGCCGCCTCGCGCGCGCGCGTATACTATAACTATATACATGCGCAGCAGACAGGTCATATAATAATTTATGTATATAATATGAGCGCGTATAATTTACGAAAACCGAAAGCGCCTAAGTGTAATATACGCACCCGGGGTGCAATTGTTTAAACCCCGTCGTCGGAGCGAATTAACGGAGCGCGCGGATCGCATTAATACGCGTTCGAGTTCGCATAACGACTATACGACGACGTACAAAACTTTTACGATCTTGTTTTCACGCGTACTCGAGAACTTTTTCGGCTCTCGCGACTTACATAATAATATAATAAACCGTGCGAGTATACGCGTGTGTGTGTGCGCGCTCGCAAACTCACGGCGCGCCGATGTGAAATAATAATAATAATAATAACGTGGCGATATTTAAATGAAATTAACACGTAATTACAACTATGATAGCCTGAGATAATAATATACATCAGAATCGCTATGACTATATTATTATTATTATTATTATTACGAGCGAAATCATAGGCATAAGTACTCGCCTGCGGCGGCGGCGACGACGACATCATTTGCATATAAAATCACAGCGAATTATGTACGAAACCGGATTATTACGTATAGTATAGGCGTCACGGGAAATCAACGGATCGCCGATAAAGTGACGAGCGCGCCTCGTCGTCGGTCGGATGTCACCCCGGACCTGGAGAGAACGAATTTTTTTTTTTTTTTGTACCCGTTTCGTAAGGTTTTCGTAGCGACGACGCGCGGAGTAGGAGGATAAAATTCTCTTCGTCCGTCCGAGAACTCGAGAAGGAAAACTTTTATTTTGAGAGCGTTTTTCATTTACTTTCAGATGGTTATGGTACCAGGTATTTAGTGGGTATATATACCGGCCTATTTGACTTCCACCCGTCTTCGCGCCGGCAGCATTGGTACTTATAACGTTATTGAATCGACTTTGAATCGCCAGACTTCAATCGTCAGTCGTAAAATTTTCATACTTTATACTTAATTACACCGGAGAATAATTTATTCTGATTAAAACGATATCGTTATTAGTTCGATTTCGTATTTCATAATTATAATACTCTTTGTGTCGCCGTATGGCGTATTGGGTCCGTTTTAAAAACGTATAAAAACGAATGCGATTCGAACGCTTTTATTTCCAACCAATTTCATCTCGAAGATCGCTTTCTCTCCGACACCGACGAATGCATTTCGTTTTTTAATTGTTTTGGAATTTTTTTTTTGTTTTCTTCAGACAAAGGTCTCTGGCGCGCGCACTGTATTCAATTGCCTCGCGAGGTCACTACTACTGCTGGTATTGTTATTGTTCAGATTATTCAGATTATTATTATTATTATTATGATTATTATTACATCGAACGAGGAACATTGTTATTTACGATCGGTCGCATTTAAATTGCTCTCGTGTCAGAAACCGGACTACATTAATAATTACAACACTCGTATATATAATATTTAACGCGCACGTTATATTGACTCTGGCGAAACGCACTCAACGGACGGACCGAAATCGATCAATTAACTGATTCCCGATTACATTATTTATCGTGGCACGCGGACTGCTCTGAATGCGCGCAGCAGCAAACGTGTACGATGAAACGAAACGTTTCGGTCGTGAATCCTGCGCGCGCGCGCCGTTGTGCGGCGACCACAATGTGTGCACCGATTTAAAGAGCCGTTCTCGCTATAATAGCAGCGCTCGGTTTTCACTCGTCATCGGCGAAACAATTATCGTCAGTGGCTAGTACGCGCGCGTCAAACGGTATTATCACGATCAAACCATAGGCGTGTGCGCACTGCAGGGTGTTCCGGTCGTGCCCGGCCACGACCCGCGAACTCTCTCCGGGGACGAAAATCCACGGCTTATTACCGACAATTACTACGATTATCAATAAACTGTGAAATCATTTTGAATTCATAGACAAGAACCTGACCTGCGTCGTTTTTCATCCCGTAAAATACCGTCCGGAGAATACATGTGTTTCCATACATCCGAGAATGGTTTAAACTCGCGGCGTAAAACATTCCTCGCCACACTTGGAATCTGAAATCTTTTCGACGGGCACGTTTTTGAGCGAAGAAACGCCCTGTGGAATTATACGCTTATGATCACGCGGACGTGGCGGAGCCGGTGTACCTACCCCAACGGAACGATTTGTCCGCAGAACAACGACGCGACAATAATAAATCGCAATAAATCTCTCGCGTGACCACAGAAAAACCGAAATAACGTCGTCGCGCTGCCGGAAAAGGCTGAGGTGGTAAAAATCGGCGGCCGCGCGATTCGGCTTCCCGAAGAACGCCGTTATGTTATTATTGTTTCGGGCGAAACAAAACGCTATATTACTGTGAGCCGCCGCCGCCGCCGCACCCTAATAAAATACATTCCGCAACAATACGCGCGATACGATATTATTGTACGGATAATAATATAAAATAAATTACGGACGAAATATTTCGGGACCGTAATATAATATAATATGCGCGCGGGTGGGTGTACCTATATGAGAAACGATTCGTGCCAAACTTTTTGTTCGAATCTTAAAATCCGACCGAGTATAATACGTATATGCGGCGCGCGTCCGTGTTTGCGTTGTATTTTTAAACAAAACTTCGTCCACACCAGAAAGTTTTCGGCACCGCCCGTTTAGCGCGAGAACAAAGTTTCGTCGTTTTTCGCGTGTCTGTAGCGAATAAAACGCAAGCAGTATTCGACGTAGTCTCGCGACGGATCATTATTGAATGTACGTACGTATACGCTTGTCGGTTTGTTTAATCTATACGGTATAGTACATATTTTAATTCCCAATGTACACGTGATGTAGAGTAGTTTATTATACACATATCACTACGACGACTTCACTTCACACATAACTTGTTTAAACGCCCGAGTCGTGTGTACGGGAACGTCTGAAAATGTCAACGTATCCGTACGAATATAATATTATATCTGCGACGCGGCCGACTCACGTAATATGCTAGAGAACAAAGAACTATTTCGGCCATACAGGCCATTACAGGCTATACAAATTTGTGATAATACCAATAAAAAAAAATAAATACGAGTAAAAATAAATACATATAGATATAATATATTATATCATACAAGTATCATAACTAACGTGACCATAATTGTTTTTCTTCAAAGCGGGACACCTGTACATTTTAATGAGAAAACCATATAATTTTGGGTAAAATAACAATTTTTTTATTGAAAAAAAATCAAACTGTATACGTAAACTGTATAATTGTATGATTGTGATATATGTGATCGATAAATACCTACCACAAGTAGACTTTTCTTAAAGCGGGACATTTTTAGGTTCTTTGGGGACAGCGGGACACTTAGCTCGAAAGCGGGACTGTTCAGCCCAAAGCGGGACGTATGGTCACGTTAATCATAACGTGCCTATAGCGCGCCAAGACTGTTGATTATTGTATTTCTACGTGTAAACGAGATAATAATGTAATCGTTAATGTTTAATGAATAATTCGTTCAATGACAACGAGAAGAAGCGCACGACTCGCCGAGGCGAAAAAAAAAAGGAATGAACAAAACAACCCCCCCCCCCCCCCCGGTAAATATTAACACGCGGATTTACGTTTCCAAACACATTTCCTATACCAAAATTAGACCCAACACGTCTATCCGACCGTACACGTACGTAGTTAATAACGAAGGTGAAACGAAAATGTCAAATAATGATAAAAGTTATAATATAAAATCGAGTAATTGAGATAGGTAAATGATAATATTCTTTTACTACTGATGCACTAATAATAATAGAAGAAAAGAAATAATGTATTAGACGATTAGAAACATTAACAATTATATACGTATAAATAACATAAACGACTATTATACGAAAAGAAAGAAAGAAAAAAATAAAAGAATGTATTAATTATCATTAACTAACGTTTTATATTTTATTCCAATTGTAAACTATTGAAATCATTAATATCAAACATAATAATCGCCATAATGAAACTATTTAGCAGTATGTAAAACTATGTTTAAAATATCGCGACTCAAATAATTGTAACTATGTCAAAATAATTGTAATAAATAGTGACGCGCGTATATATTGACAAATCGATTTCGCGAATCCGTCCGTCTTGGACGATAATAGGAAATAATAATTACAGGACTCGTGGGCTATCATCACGTCGAGAAAATGTTATATTATAGTGCGTCCTATTGCGCGTCGAGTGAGAGATACTTTCAAAGTGACATTTCGCGAAATTAACAATAATACGCCTAAAATTATTGATTTTCGCGATCGGTTTCTTCGGCGCCTATACTTCGACTTATTATAATACACTCGAATAGGTCGAAATCGCGAGAGGACAGGCGCGCGCGGTCGATGTCGATTTTAACGGCGATAAATCTTTTATTAGACATTTAGAACTGTGCGTTATTGCACGACGTGGTCGAATTGTATTTATAGTAATCCTTAACAATAGTTGTTACGGCGGAATGGATTTACGAATATACTGGTATAGTGTACATATTTTATTACAGTAAACATATAGTTACAATAATTCGATTGTATGCAACTGAATCGGTTTAGGAAATTGTTTGTGCTTCATTAAATGTAATTGAGGACGGGCTGGGCAATATAATATATTTTATCAACTTTGGGCGTTAACCAAATGGAAATAGACTGAAAGTTCCTTTTTTTCCTTTGTTTTTTATTACTCGAAGTGAAAAATATTTTACCGTAAAACGTAGAGAAATGCCTAATAAATCAGAATGTCGTTTTGTGAACCGATAAAAAAAAAAACATGACAATCGAAATCGTAAAATCAAAATAAACGTGTGATTATAATGTATGGAAAAACACGAAATCGAAAATATAAAAACATTCCAATAAAAATATGTTTAAAAAAACGTAAAAAAGAAGCAAACAAAAATCCTCAACATTTTTAAGGATTATATTGTCGTTGTTGCCGCCAACGTATATACGTATAGGTGGAAAAAACCTTTTCGAGATTGCGGAGGAACTGCGATAATAATAATAAGGATTAAGCAACGGAAAACTTGAGATCGATTTCGAAAAAATTCGTTTTCTTCTCGCTTCGGCGCGGATAGTACTATATCGATTATATTTTCGTTTTTTTTTTTTTTCAAAAAGCTTCAACATTTTCTATAAACAGGACGCGACGACTTCGGTGTGCAGCGACGATAGAGAACACGACGATGGAAAAAATCAGTTCGGTCGTAAAAACGTATCGTTGATGATATTTTTTTATTATTTTTTTTTTTTTTTTTCAAAGAAATTTCTTTGTTCCGGCTTAGTTTCGCGCGAAATAACGACGACCCCGGGCTGCAGTAAGCGGCGACGACAATATACGTATATTCTCCGACGACTGGTGAGAAAAGGCCGCAGCGAAACGCAAAGACGCCCGGGGTATAAAACGATAATATATCGCGGCGTATATTTCAGCCGTTTTAGGAACGGCATTTTTGACTCGTCCGCGGCCAACAACTATCAGTCACTCGCTCGACAACCGCGACCGCGTTAAACTATTATAATATATAATATATACGTGTTTATATTATATACCTGTGGCGCCTGTTCGTCAATGGCAGCGACGACGGCCGTTATTCGACGGGGAGGGGGCGGTTTAATTAAAATACTCGCGCCGCCGCCGCCGCCGGTTACCCGAATTTATATTTGCACGGGCGGCTTTTCAATTAAACACGACGTTTGTGCTCGACCGAAGCAGCAGCTTCCGCAGTCGTCGAATACTCGACGTATATTATTATGCTATAATATAGGACCGACCGCATTCTGCGGCCGTTTTATGCTCGTCGGCGGGCAGACGACGATATTTTTGTTACAACGACCGAGTTGCGAGACTGTACGGGCGCGATCGATCTTTTAAAGTCTTTTCGAAACCGACCGCGGTGGAAATACGGTTCTGCGAACGATTGCCTCTCTCGCTGTTTTCAGACCGTCGAGTTCGACCTTACCGTTATTCGTTTAACTTCTAGAGAGAGCCACAGTTGTGACGGATTCGTTGCAATTATAAGTATTTTCAAGCGTCGAGTGCGCGAACACCGAGCTCGGTGTGTTTTTATGCGAATTGGTTTAACCGCTAAAACGGTGCGCGGATTCTCGATGGTTTTCAACACGAGAATGAGACATTTTGTACCGCCGACATTTCGAAATTATTGTTATCATACAACAACGCTGATAATGTGATATTATTATTTCCCAATTTTTTTCATGTCGCGACGCGTTCGTCTTCTCGAAGGACCCGAAATCCTTTCGACTCGCCGCCGTCACGTTTTCGAACGTTCACGCCCACACCACACGCGGCTGCTATCACTACCGAGTATTACGGTAATTACATATCGTTACGACGTTGTTACATTTTATACGACAGATACAGTATACGATACGCGATACGTCGCCGCCGCCGCAGCCGTATAATATACTTATTGTAATAATAATAATAATAGTAATAATAAAAAAAAAAAACGATCTCGGCAAATAATTTTTCGAAATAATACGTCCATAAATATGCAAGGCGAGTGGCACATCGTTAAATGTATGCGTTTCGCGCGCCGTATTAAAATAATAATAGCCGTTGTCTAAGTACCCCCGGCATCGCAGTCATCTCGTCTCCGGGGAGTATATAAACGAGTAATGCCGTAATGACGATCGTGATAATAAATCGTCGAAATTTTATCAAACATCGGCCGCGCGATATCGACTTTTCGCGATGCGTTGTAATTTTTTATCGCGTAATATTATAATAATTATAGCTACCTATACGTTTATACCGCGCGAAAAGCCGTCGATGAACGAAACAGTTCGACTCGACTGCAGGGCTACGTCGCTACGACAACATCGGAACATATTGACAACGTGGTAACTAAAAAACATACTACAAACATATGAACAGGACTGCGATTGTGTTTTATCATGTCGATAAAGTAAAATATACATTTTTTGTTACGCTTTGTTCAGACTAGAACGGAAATTCGGTGACGATTGCAGAAGCGGTAGGAATGAAATATGAACTTATTTTGATGCGAAACGACAGGATGTCGTAAGTATATTTTGATTTTTAAACCGTACTTAACACGCCGACATGAGATATTAGATTTCACTATTGACCGGAGCCGAGGGATTTCGCGTTTAGCAATATTATTTTCAAAAAACTCTCGATCAGCCCTCCCGACGGCTTACATCGCATTGTACCTACGGGCATCGGCAACGTGGTTCCGTGGTGTAGTGGTTATCACATCTGCTTTACACGCAGAAGGTCGCCAGTTCGATCCTGGCCGGAATCATCTAATTTTTTGGCGTTCTCTACGATTTCTCGCGAAATTTCATTCGTAAACACGTCGTCATAATATTATACAACAGTTATGATTGTTGTTCGGAAACGGTTTTTTTTTTATTTTTATTTTACTATCGGTCAGTTATGTGTGTAAGTAATGGATAAAAATGAAAGTGTCCTTAAAGGTAAATATATATTTATCGATAATCACAGGTGACTTAATACGGACGAGTATTAGCTGAACGTTGATTTTTGCATTCATTCTGCACTCGGATATGGAATGGTATGTGCGCCGATCATCGACTTATTATTGTGTGTAGCTAATGCATTATCATTTTTCACTACAACCGTTTCAAAAGGAAATACTTCTCGACAATGCGTTTATATTTTTATTTTTTTTTTTCCCACACTTTCCACGCGAACGACAAATACAGTCGAGTAGATCTGATATTCCATAAGTATGGGCACTAAGCGGTGCGATTTGTGACGCAAGCGCATTGAAACCAGGCACGTAGCTAAGGGGTGGCCTGGGGTAGCCCGGCCACCCAAAATATTTACAGGCCACCCTGATGGCCACCCCATTACATTGAAATATTGTTGAAATACCCAAGGCTCAAATAATTGGACAAAAAAATTAAACATATTTTAAAATTTCTATTATCATATTTGTTATTTTTACATAATTGTCTTTCCGAACACTATGGTCAGATTACCAGATATCAGAACTCAGAATAGAAATCGTTCATACATACTCGTCGTATTCGTCGTATTAACGACGACGACAATGCATCTATATTATATTATATAAGGTTTATATAATATTAAGATGAAAATTATCTAATTTATTTGTTTATCAAATTTAGTTCTTTTTGTACCTAATTACACTAATTATTATATTCAGAAACTACAATTTTATTATATTATAAACGATTTCCTATACATAAACATAATTCTATTAGTGTCTAGTGTGGAGGGGGGGGAGGGGTAAGTAAAAATATTGGCCATAACTGTGCCACCCTAGTTATTTAATCCTAGCTACGTGCCTGATTGAAACTTGAAATATTTGCACTGCAACGCGTCAATTTTATAAGTATCGTTTCCATCGGCCCGACGACGACGCCTATGTGGTGGTGACACGGTGTTGACTTTCTCGATCATAATAATGTGTAGGAGGTAGTAAGTGCTTCGTGTGTGTAAGATTCCTGTACCCGCTATAGTATAAAGTAGGTGGTTCGTATAATCGTATTTTATGATGTGTCAGATACCGTTTTTAGCGACGAGAATTTTTCTCGATTTCTTTGAATTTTTTTCTTTTTTCTCATATTATGTAATGATGAATAATAATAAAAAGAGAACGAGCGTTTGGAAATAAAATAATATTATCGTTTATTTCGTTTGATTATAAATATTATATATTTATGTAAAACGAATTATTATAGGTATAATAATATTATTGTATACTTTTATAGTTTTTATTTTATATATATAATAATAATATATTCGATACGTTTCCGAAGGGATTCGATAAAGGGACGCTTTGTTAATGGGAAATTGATTTAAACAAACAAGTGAAAAGTGGTTTCCATCGGTCCTGTCGTCCTTTGGGCAACAACTGCAACCGTAGTGTGTGTAACAAGTAAATATTTAGCTCTTAGGTGTTGTGTGCTAAATACGCCGCGAATCGTCGCAAATCATTTTGAAACGGCTGTAACGACTAATATTATTCGTCACGAGAAAAAATCGTCGTCGTAAAAACGATGTAATTTTTGCAACGATTCGCATTATCGCGCTCGTTTTAAATAACGTTGTAACGTTACGGCAATACAAGCGGGTTCCGTGGTGTAGTGGTTATCACATCTGCTTTACACGCAGAAGGTCGCCAGTTCGATCCTGGCCGGAATCACATATCTTTTTGCACTTTTAAAATCGTTTTTATTTTTCATCTAACGTTTTTCAGTTTACTGGATTACCAGACTATTTTATTTATCGTTATTATTTGCATTTAATAGTTTTTTTTTTCTCACGAGAACTTCAATTTAATATGCTGATTTCCGGCACAAACATTTAGACTTGGAAAAGAACCGGAGCAAAACGCAATTTTTGAATTTTTTTCAATCCGAAAACAGAGACATGATATATTATATTCTCCTGAGATTACAATGACCGTGTGTAATTATTATAACAATATTGTACGCCTACCATAGTTTAAGTGACGTGACGGTCCGATCCGAATTCAAAACGACACGTTTGTATAGATTCCATAGATTTCTATTCTATAATCAATGCTTTTAGTGTTTCTACCGTCGTCGTGATTGAGCACTGCAATCATCACGGTGTGACCCCGCAGAATGCAGACGGTCGTATAAGTGCGCAAAGTTTTTGAAACGACTGATATTATTCGGCGCTAACGAAAGAAACGGTTTTCAAATCGGGGATCGGAACGAGTCGATTGTGTTTCGACGCGCAAAAATCGGTATCTATATTTTCCTGACCGATAGTTTTAGTCCACGACTACCACCTATGCGTTGAATATATTTATTCGAGTACTGAATATACGTATAGTCACGCTCGGAGGAGCAGGAGCGGATCGTGGGATGACTTATCGGGCGGGCCCATCATAGATTCCCACGATCCCCGCGGTCGAAATGAAAATAAAACACGCGGAATTTTAACGATTTCTTCGAGATAAAATATTATTTTAAAAATATAAACGCATGTACCATTGAACAATTCATGTGTTCGCCGAGAATCGACGATGGACCCGAACCTACTCGACCCACCCCCGCAGGATCCGCACAGGACTCGCGGAGAGTTTAAAACACTCCGCGACGCGCGTATATAAAACATACGAACGTGTTATTTCAAAGGAAATGAAAAGGTATGTAATAATAATATCTCTTCACGTCTCTATGAAATAATGATCGCGTTTTGTGCGCGACTACACGCGACAAGGATACGGCATTTATAATAGCTCGGCGCGGCCACAGGAGTTTGTATTATTATTATAAAAACGCGGCGCCAGCGGCGGCGCCGCGGTAATATTTACGAGAGCTGCTGAAAATCATTACACGCGTTTCGTTCGTGAGGACGGATGTGTATTATTCAAACCGCCGCGCGGCCGGAAAAGATGTGGACGAGGAGACACACTGCACGAGCGTGTCGAATCGCTGCACGGTGTCGCTATAATATATTCATTGGCTTTTCGTTCGCGCCGGACGCGAAAAAAGGACGGAACTATTTGTTTTCGCGTAACGTTTCGTGACGTTTCGTTTACTTTGTATTTACGTGGAATCTACGAACGTTAAGGAAATATCGATTTTTTTCAAACCGATCCTTAATAGTCGTCCTGGAGACTTAAATCAACTTATCAAGTTATTGTTTGGATTTTATAAACCTATACAATCAATTATTATATGTACGTTTTATATTCACCAAGCAGCTATATTGTATATGGTTTCGACGCGAAAAGAAATAATTATTTTTCGACGACGGTATAGTAAAGGTAAGTTTTTTGAGATTCGGGAAGCGCACGGTCTTTTGGCAACGAAATATGATTGTGTACTCTGCCGGATGATTTTCTTCTGCGCGTCGGCAGAGTGTAGGAAAATAATATTATACATTACCCGGTTGGCGTACGGCTCTATTTAATTACAATTACACTCGAAACGCGCGAGGATATGATTTTTCGTAATTTAAAATATATAAATACGTTTACAAATGCGAACGGTCACATTTCATTCGGTTGGCCAAACGAAAACGATAATTTTCGATACAACACACGAACATCGTCACGGCGATCGTTATATTTTATAATCCTCGTAATGGAAAAATAGACCGTCATAGCGTGACCTCGGTGTACACGTCGTCGTCGCGTGTTGCTGTTTTATCAAACGCGACGGTTGTGTCGAGTCTGACTGCTGCTACACGCGGCGACTACGCAATAATAATAATAATAATAACATAAAGACCGGTAAAATATCGCCGGTCCTCCCGTCCGCGCGAATCCTGCGGCCGAGTTAATCCGACCATTAAACGCAATTTAACGGCACGCCGCGATAATTTAATCGACACTGCGGCCTGCGACGCGTGCATCTCGCCCCCCACAAACCCGCGGACGCGTCACTATCACGTATATGTGCCTCGCAGGCCCGCGGGCGGCGGCGTAGATAACGCCGAAACACAATCCGTCTGCTCTAATACGAACGGACCCCGACCGAGTCCAAAGGTAATCTTTAATCGCTCGCAATCAATCTACGCGCCCCGTCCGCGGTGTAGAGGGGCGGGTTTCGTGAAAAATTGCCGCCCTCGGATAACACGCACCCGAACGATATGCGCGCTTCGTTCCGATCAGAATGAAGAACATTCGTATCGGACGGTTTTGGGAGCGAAATTTTCATTTTTCGTTATATCGTATAAAGAGCGAAATCGAGATTCCGCGGAGTAAGAAAACGCCGTACACGTGGACTATAGTTGTTTTACGCGTGGTTTTCGACGAACGCGTTTCGATATTTCTCCGTCGGAAGCACGGCGGCGGCGTTATTTTTGGTTAAACGACGATTCGAAAATCACATGACTAGGTTTATGGGTGAAAAATATTTACGAGCGTTGTTAAAAACCAACGTCCCTCAAAGTTTATCGCCGTCGTCGGCACGTCATACGTATGAAAACAGTGCCTGCGAAATGTAAATACGTCGCCGCTGTGCACACACTGCACGTACCTATAATATATTGTATTACCAGCTATATAATGTCGCCAAAGTCGTATAAATTTGTTAGAAAAATCCAACAAAAAAATATCTACCTCTATTATAATATATACGTATAACATTGGCGCGCTATTGAGATAAATAGATATTGCTCATTTGATTTCGTATTTTCGTACCAGACTTTAGTTTTGAAATATAATATAATATATGTCTCTATTATTCCATACCTCGAAGCGATAAATCCTAATTTGTATTACTATTTACTAGTATCGCGGCACGCTCAAAACATATAAAAATGATTTTTCGTCTCGAAAATAATAAAAGTATATGAGATTTAGTGTGTATATAATATTATATATTATATATATACAGACAAGACGCGCCAACATGTAATAAATGCATCGCGTGTACAAGGTGTAATAATTTACGCGGTAAATCTGCAGAGTAATTTTTTCGTGCAGGTGTATTTATCAGTATTATTGCAAAGCTTAATAGAAACACATACTACTGTAGTTATATAAAACACCGACGACGGCTTGAGAATTTCGATCGGATCGCGTAAAATCCGAACGTTAATGATTCGCATCTCATCGCATTAAAACGACGATATATCTTTACTTGTTTAATAAAAATATATATAGACCGCGAAACGGAAAATTCGCTCGACAAACATGTTATGTGCATTATACAGATAGTGTTCGAACTGCCGCGTGATAAGGATTCGCGAGTGCACACGTCACGACGAGGCGAGTTCACGAATATAGAATAGGTATTGTGAAAACTTTTAGCGATTAATAACGCGCGAGGTGTCTCGACCAGCAGCGAATAAGGGCCGGGCAAAACGATATATAACATACACCTCGAGACGTCCAAGAACAGAAGTAAATATAATATATATATATATATATATATATTATAGTTCGATTAGTTTGAACCGCGAATGAGTGATGGGAGTGGACGAACAACAAACGATGAGCGAACGGTCGGTCGCTCTCTTTAAACGCGCGAATCGTTCTACTCGCAAAGAGCGTATTCAAGACGGGTTGTCTTGAACGATTTAAAATAATATCCAAGTACACGCCATTATCTAGTACACGAATCGAATAAATATTGTATAACATATAGATACCGCGTGTGTTTTAATTACTAATTTTGACGATCGAACGTCGGCGATCGATTTCCCATAAAATTGTACGATTTAAATCTGGTCACGAGTCAAACTCGAATGATAAATAAACACCAGAGCAGTGTAGTTAGTAGTGTGTGTTTTTCGAAAACTTTTATGTATTCCCTCTCCCGGGCCGGGCGGGTGCGAGTAAACAGACGACGAGGAACCCCGAACAAAACACAAATAAGATAACGGTCTCCAGTTATTATACGAAACGATTACCATAAAATCGTAGACGCTACGTTATAAAAACAATGAAACTGGCGGTGCCACAAAAGTCGCATCTAAAGTGCTGACCAAACGATAAAACGTAAATTGTACATATACAATGTAGCTGTGTAACGTGCAAACACATTATAAACGCGGCGGGCATATTTAATAAACGTTAAACGCTTACCTTTCCCACCACAGCGCGAAGAACGATATTTCGGACCAGATGAACGTCATGTTTTTGTACACGGTCATTTTCTCGACCATGTAGTTGAGCACTTTGCTGGTCTGCAGGTGATAGTAGCCCTCGAACGTTCTCAGCCATCCCGGGTCGTTGTGCGAATGGGGAACGACGATGATCTATGAATGGAAAAAAAAAAAAAAAAAAACATACCGTTAGAATATAATATAATATAATAAAAGTATATAATATATATATATATTATTATACGCGACGAAATAATAAAAATAATAGCAGAGCGTAAGGTCTAATAAAAGCTAACGAAATAAAACGGATGAAAAATACGACGCGCCGTTGTTGCTGTTGCTGCCGCCACCGCCGCCGCCGCTGCAGTGCGATAGAAACGGACAGAAAGAGATAGCCGTATAACATTTGCATAGAAAATATTATTTTCTCCGAGCTCTTTGTGTTTGTCAAAAACTCGCAGACTTCTTAAATCTTTGAAAAAGCTCTTATCACCGGCGAACACTGCACAAATCGCTTTGAGGGAGTGCGCGCCAGTTGTATATACTCGTGTATATATATATATATACTACAATGTATATATATATAAATATTTTTATTTTTTTTTCACCGCGCCGCATTCCTTGCAGAGTTTAATTTACGCAAACCTTTATAAATACGCGTTTCGACAATATTATAATAACAGTATAACGTCACTTTGAATATTATAAGCGACAAGACGCGCAGGAACAATACAACGTCGAAAATAGTAATTACGTTTTATGTGGGGGGGGGAAAAAAAGAATAAGAAACCAAACAAAAAAAATAATATATTCAAAAGGTATTCACTATAATATTATGTACGTAATAATAGCAAAGTTCTAGCGAGATTCGGATTTATATACATGTATATAATTAAATACATTTTAACGTTGCCCGCATATACATATATATACATACGTATATTATAATATTTAATATAAAATATAGTTTTGCGACGTAAAAATAAGTTGGAGTGAAGTTTGAGCATAATATTTAAAAGTAAACCCGCGTTCGAAGTGAGCAAAGTATACGGCGGCGGCGTGTCTTATCCGGTTTACGAAATTAAAAAAAAAAAAACTGTACAAGTTTTAATTGGTACTTATAAAAAAAAATCGCCTCTCGGAAAGAGCCTCGTTCGCGCGACGCACCGGCACCGGCACGTTGCGTATATAGTATCGTTGACGATAATTACTAATTAGATAAATTAATCGCCGGTTTTTTGTCGTCCGAAAAAATAAATAAATACCAAAGACAAGAGCGGTTTTTTTTCTTTTCATACAAAGCGCGAGTGAATGCTGTCCACAATAACGTATATATATGGTACTTGTATATAGTTTTTTTTTTTTTACAACGTTTTTCCGACTAAATAAATTAGTTTTAATTATTATTATATATTTATTTTTGGAAAAAACGTTGACGTCTTAAAGTCATTTCGAATCGTTTCCAACGGTTTAAGCTCTCAAACATTTTTTCCCCGTATAAATCGTTTTAAGTTTTCGAGTTTTAAGCCGTAAATCGCGTCCGATAAATATTATCGCCGTCGAAAATATGAATTTCATAGCTATAAATTGGTTTTTTTTTTATAAGATTCTTAAAGCTGTATATTTACTGACGTGTGACGCTGAGACGACGCTTTATTGTCCTACTCTTCCATATCAAAACTCGATGTGTTCTAAAAACATGACGGTGACTAATTTTCAACTGCTCGCGACGAACGTTTCGGAATTCATGACTCAATACTTTCGTTGCGATTCCATTTCGGAGATTAAAATCGCGTAAGTATCCTTTTCTCTATACGTTTATCGCACCGATGATATACTCCGGGCGTTTCGCGAATAACTCGCAATTACTTACAACAAAGATTCGATAGTTTGCGACTCGATTCGTTTACCGCGAAAAAGATTTTTTCGGATCATATTATTATTCGTACGACAACGTCGTGCTTTTTTTACGTTCTAATCGACTCGTCGAGTCAAATCAAACCGAACAAATGTTATAGTTAACCGCCGCAGTTGTTTTTCTTTACAACTTGAATAAATTGCAAGTAAAATAAGCAGGAAAAAAAAGAAGAAGAACTTGACCTAATCGTGGTTACCAACGTGTTTGCAATACGAAGTAATTGCTTTCCTTACACATATTTACGAGTTCGATCAACGATGAAATCCAAGCGTATAATTTTATTGAGATCGTATTTATTTATTTTTTTTATCGATTTATCCTAACTGCTGACAGTTAATCTCATAAGGTAAATCGGTCTCGACAAAACCCGACTAACTTTGTTGTTGACTCGCCCAACAGTGTGTATTTTTCGTCGCGGCGTTTCCTCGGGCTCGTTCTGCGCGATGTCGTAAAATCGCGTTATAAAACCGTATTATTATCAATACGTATATTGTCGTCGCAGTAAATTATTATTTCGACTTTTCGAGAGATTTCCGCGGATGCCGCCGCGGGGCTCGTCGAAACGCGTATATTATTATCCCGGAGTGCTCCAAAGTATAATGTAATTATTATATTCGTCGAACGAACCGTAATCGAATCCGGAAATCCGATTTAAAAGCCTCGCGACGAGACGGAACGCGAAAAAAAAAAAAAATCCGAATACAACATTATACAATATAATATTATTATTGTGATAATAATATAATGACGTTCGGAGCCAGACTGCAACTGCAACGGTCAGTGCAATCGTACGGATTTTCGAATAACGACGACGACGGTGACGACGATAATAATAATAATCTAATGACGCAGTCCGCCGGACCCCCCGTCCCCGTCGCCCCTCACCGACCGGTTCGTCATTAAGGGCTGTTATTCAATTAACCGAAATCGTATTTATAATATATACGCGCATATATTATATTGTTGTAGTGTAATGTATAAATGTATATTCGCGGCGAGCGAGTCGTGAGGATTAAGGCCGGGCGGGCGGCCCGCGCGTTATTAATTAATGCGCAAACAAGTGGATTCGAATCGCACAAATCGCCAAATACATAATGTTATAATACGTTTATAAGTACCGCTTCCTTTCCCTTCCCAGTCGCCGTCGTTGTTTCGTACGAGCGGCGTGCACGTAGGAGGGACGCGACGTTTCAGTATAATAACGCATCGTAATTATTATTATTATTATAATACACAATATCGATATTTCGTTTGGACGAACGCAGGAACAATTTTCGGCCGGGGATTTTTGAAAGAAATGCGAATAATAGCGTTTTTCATTATACTCTTTATATTAGACGTGCCAATTTATTTTTAAACGTTTTCCTGATATTTCGGAGGGGGTTGAACTAGTTCTCGACCTAGCAGATTTGTATTGCGAAAAAATATCTGTGCATAATAAACACTCGAAAGCGGGGTAGGTAAATGGATTTCTTTCTGACGACATTTTCACGGGCACGTACAGTGATTTATATTTTGATTTTCGAGAAAAAAAAAAAAAGAAACGGTCCGCCAAAAAACGTAATGAAGGTACCGCGTACGAGAAAAGCAAAATGTTTGCAAATTTACGCGCTGACGAAATCGCGACGAATCTGCAGCACGTCGTAAAAGATGTCACGCGATAAACGTGAACGTTTTGTAGTCGTTTCACGCGATTTCCAATCGATTTATAAGCGTTTATGTGTTCGCAGCGTTCGCAGTTATAAAAGTTTTGTCAAAAAGAAAGACATTCACAAGCGATTTCTGTTTCGTTTACTATTTTGGCATTTCCCCCTCCCCCTACCCCTTCACTCGGATATATAATGATTTCTTTTTCAAAGTCCCCGTCTTTCGATTAATAACCGTTTTGTTTTCCTAGTCGAACGACGAGCCGCCGCCGCGCGTGGGGAAAAAAACGTCCTGTATTTACAATATTATATTAACACATCGACGAGCGCATTTGCGATTTATCTCCGACCGACAACCAGCGATTATGATAATTACATGTACCGGAAACATTGTTTCAACTGGGAACGCGAGTTTTATTCTATTTATTAGATTATTTATTGTTTTATTTTTCGCGCGTATTACTCTATCTCGTCGATGATGATGGCGTTCGTCGATACGATTAATAATTATCGGCGAGCAGATTTTTCCGTTCTCAGATTAATTCACGTCCCGCATACAAATGCATAGTTTTATATGTATACGCGCGCGAGTAGATAGGCGTTGTTACATAATTCGCAAAGTCTGCAATAATAATTACTCATATGTTATGCATTTTGCATTCCACCGGATTAGAAATTAATGCAC
Organism: Drepanosiphum platanoidis; assembly: GCA_948098885.1. NCBI lineage: Eukaryota > Metazoa > Arthropoda > Insecta > Hemiptera > Aphididae > Drepanosiphum > Drepanosiphum platanoidis. Next base: position 24,812,119 of record OX402529.1, on the reverse strand, counting down.
ATTTTACGCGTACAGTGTGCGCGTTTCGACGTTTACACTGCGCAAAGAGAGTATCGATCGAGAGAAAAAAACCGCTCGAAATTGTGTTTTGAAAAAAAAAAATCCTTAAAACACTAGTACGCGCGTCGTAAATAGCAGCGGCGACGACCTCGTCCTCGCCGGGACGACGACGACGTCGCGACGACTATATTATATAATCTCCGTCACTTTGGCCGCGCGCAGACGACGAAATGACTCGCGAGTTATAAATATTGATAAATTCTTTTTGTTCGCGCGCGCGCGCGCGCGAACGAGATAAAAGTCGACTTACGGAGTAGCGTTCGATGAATTCTGAGGTTTTTTTTTCCAACCTTTTCAAAACGGACGCAGAAAAAAAAGTCACGGCACCGCGGCGGAATGGATAAATATAATATCGCCCGGTATATTTAAGTTGTGAACGTTATTATACGTGAGTGACGTTGCGTATTGGGTAACGTCGCTTAAAGAGAATAAATCAGCACGCAGGATCTATAGAGAGGGCCCGCAGGACCGCGGGGATTCGATTTCCGCCGTGAAATTATCTCGTAATAATAATTATCGACCGCGTGAATCATTATAGTTTATTACCGTCAGATAAATTGGCTTAATAAAATCGTGACCGCATCTGCGTCCGATCGCATTTTAATATTACATTATCTCAAACGATTATGACCGACCGGGACTATAGTGCGTACGACGAATTTATTGCGCTAAAAATCTGGAAAAAAAAATCCGATAAAATATCCAAAAATACGCCATATAATAAGATGAAAGAAGCACATCTGGTTTTATTGAAAAACAAAGGGATATGAAGACGAGAATGAAAAAAAAATTCATAAAATACGCGTAGGAAATTGTAACGCGCGAAAATTATATTAAAAAATACCATGAAACGTAATAAGTGACTTCAAAAAGTCAAAAATAAATACTCGATGGGTGAAAATATGGAAAAATTGAAATTTTCAAATCGAATTCGTCGCCAAGATAGTGATGGACATCGCAGTCGGACGCGCGGTCTATTTTCAACCAACGTAATTTACTTTTTCGATTGTAAAAGTTCCTTGATCCTGCCATCGTCCTAGTCGCACGTACATATTTCAGTCGATAATATTGTCGGGCCAATATATACGTATACATATTATATTGACCGACGGAAATATTTTCGCATGAAATTAATAATGAAAATATGACGGTTATTATTATTATTATTATTATCGTGCGTTTCGCCGAGAATATTTTCATGTCTGGTAATTAAATGACATTTTCCCCATAAATAACCGTACAGATATATGTATGTAAAAAAAAAATAAATACCTAAGTATTTAATATAAAATTTAAAAAAAAAAAAAAAAAATTGCAATAAAAAATAATTTAATAATAGCTAGTTCGCGTTATATTAGATTTTAAATTAAAAGTTATACGCCATCATCGTTCCGCTACACAAAGGCGGCGGCGGCGGCGCGCGCGCTTTAAATACTCGTACAATCGATATAACAAACAACCCTCGTCGATTGAGAATTTTACCGCGAAAAAAATTCCCCCCCGTCATCAAATGTCGCGCCGACTACTTTCGACCGACAATATTGACGGATGTCCGTTTTGTTTTAGAGTTATTAATTTCATACAACACACCCGGGGAGAATCGATCAATTATGCGCGCGCGCGCTGACAGGACGCGGCAGGTGCTCTGCGGGAATTTTCGACCACCCCGTTCGGTCGCGCGACGATTTTTTCGTTTTTTAATCCTACGAGACTATTTATTTTATATCAATAATAAATATTTGTATATCGAATAAAAACTAATATTGAAATGGCGACGCGTTTTAGAGATTTCGAGTGAAACAACGATGGGATATTCTATATTTTTGAAATGTCACTTTTTTTTCGTCGTTCGCTTTGTTTTTGTAAAAAAATTTAGATTTATTTCCGTACCGTAGTCGATAATAATATAGTGTACTTGGTGTTTGGATGTTTTCGCCTCGCCCGCCCGTCCCATAATAATGGATAAACAATATATTTTTTATCTCGAGTTCTTTGAAACACTTTTGTTTTCGTTTTCTATCTGGCCGTTTCAAAGTCACGATCGTAGAGTTTTTATGTAACTCTTGTATTTTCACGGAGCCTTTCTCGGGCCGCAAACGTTCTAGTTAATAATATAATATACGAGTAGTAATTAACGCTACGAAAATCGGCAGCAAAGATTTTTATTCATGTAAAAAAAAAAAAAACGAAATGAAAATGTTATTTTCTTTTTCTGATGGGAAAACTGACCTCCCCCGCCGAGTGAGTTTTATCATAGTTTTTCGTGGATCGTTGCGAGTGACGGTTAAATCCCGTAAACCCATCCCCTCCGAGAACGTCCTTGATCCTTCAATACCATAAGTACTACACCTACGTAAATTCGTCTACCCGTTCGTACGTTTCAAAAATTATTATTTTGTTATAAAAACATAATGTGTCCATTCGACCATTTCCATATAAAAATATCCATATCCAACGGCGCGGGATATTAAAAAAAAAAACGAAATCGAGTAATAATTATAATAATTATTATTATTTAGTATTGCAAGTATTGAATACGACCGCTGCTGGCGGAACATTATTCTATCGGCGTCGACTATTAGAATTAATCTAAAAAATAATAAACATCGTCGACTCGCGGTGCTAAACGTCACCGTTTTATTTCGTCGCGCGACATTTACCACCGCGGTGTTCCGCTCTCGCGAGGATTGTGAAAATTAATTTTCCTCGAAGTACGCGAGTGTAGTCTCTCGAAATTCGTTTTCGATTATTTATAGTAAGTTTATTATAATATTATATACGTATACGCGATACGGGAACGACTGGAGAGAAAGTAGCAGCGGGTATACTAATTTGAAAATCGCATTTTGTCCTTTGAGTGGGCGTACAAGTAGCTTCTGCAGCAGAGGTGCGCGCAGTGCGTTTTACCGGGAAAAATATCGCGCGGAACGTTTGGGAAATTAAGACGTCGGAATCGATTTGAATTCCGCGGAACGACTCGCACAAACGAATCGGCTTAAAAACGGCCGTGTGAAAATAGCATTACGAATTTGTCTGTCGCGCGTAGGCGGCGATAAAGTTTAAAATATAGAAAGAAACTAACGGTCAAGTCCATTCGCGGAACACCCCATATGAATATTTATCGTATTGTTTACTACTCGAAATAATAAAACAACGGCAAAAAAGTGCACACGATCGCATTAGTGATAATTAGAGTACGGATTTTGAAGGCATTTGCCTTTTTTTTCTATTTCTCTGAAACAAAGCTATGTCGACTACAAATTCGATTTATACTACTATACTACTATGCACGACATTTTATTTTGCTCTTTTTTGCGTTTTTTGTAAATTTATGCTTTTTTGGGATTTTTTTCAAAATGTGTTTTAATTAACGTATTTAAAATGTTAATTTTTATTTTCATATTAAATAATGTGTTTTCCAATTTCGTCCAATTGATTGTCCAATGCAATTCCGATGATATAGGTAAAAAAAAATCATTTTATAACTATTATTTAATTTATTTTTTATAAATTATCTTAAATAGAATTAATTTAATTTACAGATTAATAATAATTGTGCAAGAAGGAAAACTCGGAGAAGCAGGCTTGTAAATAAGTTTATTATAATACCTTTTTTTTTAAAATAATTTTTAAGAACTAATAAATAATTTTAATACTTTTTTTGTGATAATTTGTTTTTTTAAAAACCTATTTTTAATGCTTTTTTGGAAGATTTAGACAGCTCTATTGATTTTTTTTTAGTTTTTTAATGCTTTAAAATCCGTACTCTAGTGATAATACACTGATTGTACATCGCTGAAAACGCGAAACGTTTATTAACTACTCTAAGAGCAGACGAATATCTAAAATGTTTGTTTCGTTAAAAACCGGCAAATTCGCGTACATTACATTCGCCGGTCGTACTTGTGTAATTTATAACGTATTATTTATTTTCGTGCGCATTATACGAATACACAGCGTGTGTATCTCGCAGTTTTCACTATTTTAATGAGAAATTAAATATGAATTAAAAATTTGTAGAAAAAAACGGTTCGGGTACCGACACGCATTACGAGTTGAAAAAAAAAAAAAAAAAATTCGTATTAAATTAGCGAAATAATTCTCCGAGTACGTCGCGCAGTGAAACGGTGAGTGGAAAAAAACCAAACAGAACGGAAAAAAGTGCAAAAATTTTTACAAGAACCGATCGCTGTGGACAGGGTTCGAACCTGTGCGGGCAGAGCCCATTGGATTTCAAGTCCAACTCCTTAACCACTCGGACACCGCAGCGGATGGTAAGACCGGCCGGAACGGTACCTTTTATAACGAACGGAACGAGGAAAATACGACAGACAATAATAATATTTCGTACGACTACGTATTTTCTCGTCGTCTCTACAAATAAATACGGAAACCGACACAGTGCCTTTTAACCGGGCAATAACTCTTAATAATTCCGTTATTAATGATTCCATCGGGTACCTGATCAATATTATGAGTAATTACACCGACGACGGGTTTTGCTTTTCCACCGACGTGTTCAACGAAAGCATAATATACCTACCCGTTTTAAAATAATTAATGATCGTATTGGCCCGGTGGTAGACCGTAAAATGTATTTTCGTTTAAATAATTAAGTGCGTTATAAATGTTTAAGCGGACGGCCGAGACACCTTTTAGATACGTTTATACAATATAGTTTATCGGGTCTTGTATAATACACGGCAATAAAAAAATTAAACGATCCATATTAGTTTTTCATTAATAGAAAAAAAAATCGTATTTACCGTGTTTTTTTTTTTAATTTAAAATCATTACAACAGACGCCTATTTATTAATAACACGCGTTTACGAACAACGTTAGTTATACTCTTGTACTTACAAGAGTGAAGCGAAGAATGCATTTTTAGATGTTATTGTATTTTCTAAATAATTATAATGATTTCGTTTATGCGTTTGAGAAGTATCTATGCAATTACTCAATACGATTTAAGGGAAAAAAATAAGCTTAACGAAACGATACGATTGATTAATTGATTATTGACAATTATATTAAAAAAAAAAAAATTAATTAATCCGTTAAGTAATATAAAAATAATAAAAAAGTAACTCGTTCGGTAATTGTTTAGATAAAGTGTACCTCGACTTTAACACTTTAATGCCCGGCCTAGGTAAATGATTGTATTAAAATAGTAAATTATCGACGAGTAAGGTATGTATAATTTGAATTGAGTACACCCACTCTCTCCCCGAAAATCATACGCCCGCAGTCGGAAAAGTAGTAAATTTATTGTTGTAAAATAATAATAATAATTATTGTCGTTCGTCCTACTCGCGGTAAATTCAAACTGTCGGATACTAACGATTGTAATACTATAACATAAACCGACAAAACGGTAAATAATACTAACCTGCTATGACGTACGTCCGAAATGGCGTTCTCCCGACAACAAGTATTCAATCGACTGCGCCCCCGTCCGTAACTCGGTTCGAACGGGTAATATAATAATGTTCACAACCAACGACCGCTATGTGTATAATATTGACTGAAATTCGGAAATTCGATTGAGCTGAAATACACGACGACGACGACGGCGGCGGCGGCGGCAGGCACGAAACAAACGAGTGTACGAAATAAATGTTGAAAAGTAAAAAAAAAAAAGCGCACGTAATATTATATCGTACGACGACGACGACGGTTCGATCGAGACTGAAGACGGAAATCGTAGTCGCCTACACAGGAAGCCATTCGACGGCTTTCGGCACCGAAAGCTTACGCTTTTGTCCATCGTGTCTGGATAGCAGGCAGTAGACGGGCGGCGCGACAACAACAATTACCGGATTTATTTGAACTTTGTACCGCGCACGAAGTTGTTTCGCGTAAACGTCACCTGCGACTTTAATATTGTTCGGGTATTTAAATATTATTAAATTACATTACGGGTTCTCTTTATTTTCATACACGTGACCGATTGGAAAAAGATTTCGACGAAATTAAATACGATTTTCCGACACGCGGTTTTCGCAGTCATTACGATCGACGTGCATGTTGCGTCGGCGCGATGGATTTAAAAATTCATTCGAAACTCAGAGAAAACGACATCGTTTTGACCACGGAGATAAAAACGCTATTACTTATCCGGTCGATTGTCGCAGAGCGTACACATTATTTTCACCGGGACGCGTGTGTAACAGTGTCGACCGTTAAAAGTTCAGCGAGTACAGACCCGGTAGACGTATACATTTATTTTCGTCCCGCCAAACGAGCGGTCGTTTTCAAACAGAAAGTAAAAACGAAATTAAAATTGTCACCGACAGAAATCGAAAACGATTTTGAAATTCGGACTCGGGCTCGAATCGTTTTCCGATTTTCCATCGTACCATTAAAAATCCATACTACCTCGTACGTGTATATTATATGTTTTTTCGTTGTATAATTCAATTATATAATTACGTAGGAGATGATCGATAGTAATTATAACAACGTTTACAACACCTCGCCGCGCACAAACCGCGGCGGCGGCGACGACGACGACGACGTTCAATCGACGTTTTATAATCAAAATATTATAATAATAAACCGTGTTCACGACTTTAACAGTCTATAATATTACATCTTCTCTGTAATAATATATAACGTGCGTGCGAATACACGTATAAGTACTAACTTGCGCGTCACGTACGTGACGTTGAATATTACGTGTTAATATTTTATAAATCGACGGCTTATAATATACATTATTATATAGTTATAGCGCCGACCTCTGCTCCCCGCGCGCCCGTCGTCGTCGGTAGACGTAGCCTTGTGGAAAACATAATATAATATAATATACATTTACATCGGACGTAGTCGGGCTGTCCTTTTCGTTCATAAAATATCGCTGATTGTACGTTATTATCAAACACATATCCTTTTTCGGATACCTATCTGTACTTAGCTCGGTTTAATATTTATATACGCGCGCGCGTATGCGTGTATCGTTTTATCTGTATCTATCGCATATTATTTATTAACGCGCCGTCTGGATTGTATGACAATCGCCGAGGTGCCTATAAATTCAGCTTTACTGCTGCAGCGCACGAACAACATGTCGGCGGCCGTGCGTACGACGCGAGTACGGCCGCGGGCAGCCGGGGCAATGCCCCGGACAAAGGCCTACTCTTGTTTCGAGTGTTAAATAGCGGACGAAAATGCACATAATATAAACGATGATGAATATTAATGTTTCGCACGTTACGATAGACACGAGACGAGGCGAGAGAGACGAGAGAGACGAGAAGAAATCAAAAAAGCGCTTTTACGAACGAAAAATGTCGAAACGAGTCCTGCGCACTGCAGGAATAACGTCATCGATTCGGGTATAGTGATCGGTTTCACTGGCCGGCTCGGTGACACGAACGTTATATTATGCGCGCGTGCAGCGTTTCCGGTCAGCAGTACGACAAACATGTTTTACACGCGTTATCATACGATATTTATTATTCATAGAGAATATTGACGAAACCATGCCGACGGCCGTCACGGATAGTCTCTATAAACAACCCTTTCGTTCTATGGTGGAAAAAAAAAAACACTACATTTATTATAATATAATATTATCACCTATATGGATCTCGAACGAACGAGTTTGTATTTATGGGAATTTCACGTTCCCACGAGCGCACTTAATATTTCACGATATAGACGCGTATATTATATAGATGCATTTTATATTATGCTCGCGCGAACGTGTTGCAGGTGTAATAGCCGACGTTATCGGCTAGCTAATATAATACGAGAGTTCGGTCATCATCCCGTACGAGAAAGAACTTTTTTCGTACACACACACACACACAAAGCGTTGAAATTATTTTACCCCGACATTGTCCCCCGAGCCGTTTCGAAATTTTATGATTCGCGTTGTCATTTTCACTATGCTCGCCCGATAAGTATACGTTCAGAGCGACGATATACGTAGGCAGGCGTTGGTTTTCGTCGATTTGATTCTGAAACCCTATTTTTCATACTCAAACAACAAAAATTATGGTTTTACATACAGTAGATTAGGAAATGTTCTATTCGACGATCAATGATGCCCGTCGTAGACAATTACGAAATCACAAAAAGATACCTAATGTAGTCCTAATTAAGATTTTTGTTTTTGGAATTGACGAGAGAGCGACGAGGGGCACTTTTTGACCATCGACGATCGATTCCGCAACGAAACGTTAAGTACGATATATATATTATGTGTGTGTGTAGGTTTTTGTAATTCGGTGTGGTGATCAAACCGTTTTATCGTCGAGGGGGCGTATCGTATACTACGACGATAGCCGAAACGCATAAACGTTCGCGTGTGAAATCGTAGTTGTATAAGCCGTCGATTGATCTGATATCCTAAAGCGTTCGAGTTATTCGTCGACGAGAGAAAATTCTCATTCACTTCTCCTCATTGCCCGTCCCTTTGGCCACTCGTGTCGGATTCAATATTCTCAGATCGTTCTAATAATTCTCAAAGACGCGTTTGTTACGCCTCGGACAAACACACAAAGGAAGCATTATAATCAGCGGTATATAATACATAATAATAATATACAGGATACATAAAACAAACAGCAAGTGCGCAAACACTAGAGCGCATATAATACCCAATGGACCGATCAGGAAAGAGATGCGGGCTGTTATTTAGTTTGAGTTTTTTTTCTCGCCGACGACGACAGTTTACAAATAATAATAATTGCACTCGTTCGCGTGTATTGCGCGTCGTCGTCGATTCAATACACGTACCCGCGCGCGCGAGTTTTTCATCGATTGTTTTTAACCGTTTTTTTTCCCCCCCACTTTCAAACAACGCTTTTATTATTATTATTCGTCAGTCCGTTTATATATATATGTATTTTTTTTCCGATACGCAGTATCTACTCAAATATAAAAACAATTATTAAGGTAAACAGGTCGATCGCAGCCGGTATGGTATAGAAATTATAACTACGACGATACTGTTACTCGTTCGACGATATTGTGATATGCGACTGCGTACAAACAACTCGAAAAGAAACCGCCATCGATTGAAATATCGTCTCACGGTGTCGGATACCTTATTAGAACGAAGAGTAGTGCGAAACTTACTCGTTATATCGGATAGTTCGACTTCCGTCTTTCCAGAGTAAAACATTATATATATAGTTTGATCTCATACGCCGAGTTTTCGATTTCCACAACATTTTATCGTATTATTTAGGCGACGACCGAAGGAATCGCAAAAAAACGAATCCCGTGTCCTCGAGACTCGCAGTTCAGATGATATTAAAATGTTGTAGAATATTTTCCAATAAGACCACACACGTCGCAGCCGACGCTCGCACAGCATAGCTGTGGTGTCCGAGTGGTTAAGGAGTTGGACTTGAAATCCAATGGGCTCTGCCGGCACAGGTTCGAACCCTGTCCGCAGCGAAATCGGTTGATTTTTTCGTGACGTTTTCCGCGCGGTCTCGCTCGCCCGATGACGTGTAATTATTATTTCACGACCGGATGAGGTGCCGCGTTGTTTTATTATTCGATCTCGGTAAACCGCGTTCGTATTTGTTTGTTTTTCATACATTTTCAATGCGATTAAAATCGTCGCGAAACAATAAAAGACCGTCGCGATCGAAACGTGTCGGAAAAAAACACGAAAAAAATCACCGCCGGTAATTCACACGTATGACCTACTTGCGGCGCGCATTTTCTACACGATATCGTAATATAACACAATAATAGCCAATATACGTGCCGCCACACATTATCGATTGGTCATTGTTTTATGACGCGCGGAAATGAGAAGAAGCGCTGACGTCGGAAACGTGTGATATTTAGTAGAGATTTATTTTTGCATCGCGTCCAATCGTTTTGTTGCGATTCAAAATCGGTAAATGTAAACTCACGGCATGCATATACGAGTACACTCGTATATATATTCAATTGTCATAATAATCGATTAGTTACGTTGCAACTGCGCTCGTCCGTGAAAACGGTCCGCAACGAAACGTCGCGTTCACAAAGACCAGCGAAAGCTTGCACCGGCGGCCCCGCGAATGACCCGCGCGTGGTGACGACACTTTATCGGTAAATCCAGTCGATTTTTGTACGATAGACTGCGAAAACAGGCGAGCGACAAACGCAACGTATAATACAACGCGTTTTGATAATTTGCAAGTGTACCGCTTGTTCGAGAATATTATGAGAGAGTAAAAAAATGAAATACGACACACACTTTTTCGCGCAAAAAAATAAACAATATATCACGGGAAATAATGAAAACAAATAAAATTATTTAACATACAATTATTTAAAAGACGAAATAAAATAATAACTTCAGACTGGTTTTGCTCGAAAAATTCGCGAGCGCACACGAGTGTTGTACGATATTATTGTTACGTTTTATTCCGACGTTTACGTGCCGTGCAAAAAAAAAAAAGAAAAAAAGTGACTTTTTTTTGATTTCGTCTGAGAGTAAATTTGATAAAGGCGAGTTTTCGTAAAACAATTTTCAAAATTACTTTTTATCGTGACGAGAGAGTGGAAAGAAAAACGCGGGATTGAAACGGGACAGTCGCGGAATAACAAGACAACACATATTATATTATGTGTTTGACCTCGAATCGAGAAAAAAAAAAAAAAAAAACGGGACACCTTACGGAAAAACGAGACAATCGACAGAAAAAAATAACTATTTAATGAAGAATTCACCGAGTAAACGATAGATCAAAGAGAAGAAAATATAGTTTTAAAATCCAAAGAGTGGATGTAATACCCCCCCGCTCGTCCGCCTACGATATTTTTAATTTTACCCTAGATTTCGTTTATTTTAAAAAAAAACCTGGCGACAGTAAAGTAAATTATATAATACGCGAGTATTTCACGTATACCAGTAAACCCGGCTGTATATCAAAAGTAACGGCGTAGTCGACGGTCTAAATAAGCTATACCGAAATTATTGGTAAGTCATTATTGGCCTCGTCGTGTACAGTTCCGTCGCCCCGTATACTTTAATACGTACATCGATATATATAATAATAGTATATGTAACCTGCAGCTACGTGAGCGGTTTTTCGTCATACTCCGTTGGAGTCGACACACATATAATATTGTTTTTAAAATACGACGCGCGCGGCGTAGTACACTAGCTATTATAATATATTATTATTATATAGTCGGTTTGGTTTGAAATATTACTGTTATACGCCTCTCGTTTCACTTTGACGGCAGTGGCATGAGGTCGTGACATATAAACAATAAAACCAACATTTTTGTACATTATAATATAATATACGACGAGACGTGCGTATAGGTATAATTATTATTGCGATAAAAATGTATTATTTAGAAGGACGCGCGACAAAAAAGACCACTGGAAAAAAAGGTTTATCGGGTATAATAATATAATAAATACGAGATAGTACGATTGAAAAATAATAAACTTTTTTCATATAGGGGACGGGACAAAAGCAGAACGAAAACAAAATATAGGTAACGAAAAAAAAAACCTTGATAAATTAAAACGTGCAAAAATGTCTGGTCGATTTCCGTGCGAACGGTATACCGCCGCCGACGAAATAATATTGGATTTTCAATAACTAAATTATAGCCCTACAAAGCCGACTCTACGTTACGTATTATATTGTTTTGTTTCAGCGCTGTCCCGCGACCACGGTGGGATTGTACGATACGCGCGTGTCGTGAGAAATATTATCGAAATTCGTTTCTGTTCTGAAAACGAAAATCGAAACACGACGCGCGACGGCGCGCCGCGGCTCGCGCAATTCTTTTTCTATAAATTATCGGCGACGGTTAACTTTGACGTTTCAATCGTCTAATCCAGCGGTTCCCAAACTGTGCTCCGCGGAGCCCTTGGGGCTCCGCAATGGTTTCCCAAGGGCTCCGTTCATTATTACACAAAAAATTAATATTTTGAAATTTTTTAAATTATTTATAACGAATATATATTTCATAATAATCTCGTCAACACTCAAGTTGCCATAATTCACCGATATGACGTGTACTACGTAAAATCCCGATAATAAAACTATGAACAATAATTATTCAATAATAAAAAATATTTTCTCCAGTTCTTTTAAAACTATTGTTTCCTTTATTGTCCGTATGTGTATAGTTCGTGGTGATTATGCTTCATAGAACACAGGCAAATGCAAATGAACGTTAAATATTTCTTGGGGCTCCACGAGAAACTTCTCCTTAAAAAAAGGCTCCGAGGCTGAAAAAGTTTGGGAACCGCTGGTCTAATCTACTCGTTCGTAACCGTTTAGATGTATTTGGAAGTGTTTTCGCGAGCGAAAAAACCTGCCCATTTTTTCCGTTTCGTTCCGAGCGTTTTGGGAGATAAAGGGAGATTTAGCGGGCGGGATAAAACGATCGATTTTAAAAGTCCGAAAAAAATCAAAAAAAGATCGCCGACAACGCGGAATCACGAAAGAAGTATAGATTTAGGAAAGCGCGCGTTTCGTCTGTTTTATTTCAATCGTGTCCTCGATAAATACGAATAAAAACGCGTCACGACGATACCAGACCATTCGATTATGTCGAATATTTCAAATATATAACATACGGACGAATCGTGAATACACGTCACATGTGTAAATACATTTTCTACGAGTACGTGTCACACGCGTAATATTATAATATCATATGATATTACACGTAGATGAATTTGTTTGAATTTCAAAGCGACGACGGGCGGCGCGGCGATTTTTAATTAATTCATTATGAAATTAAATTGCACGTGAAACGCGGCTATACCCGAGTGGTAAATATTTCGAAACCCCGCCCGGCGCCGAAAAATTCCAGGTTTCGGCGTGAACGGTGTAAAAAACGTTGGTCCCGCGGCAGTGCGAGCGGTCATTATTATAATAATACGTCGTCCGGGTCCGCGGGGACCGGCGCACGCGAACGTCGAGAAAATTGCGGCGCCGCCGCCGTTATACGAGCCGCGAAATCGCACCGTCGATTTTCGTCGCTGGGCGCGTTTCTCCGGAGCGATTTCCGCGACGGATTTGACCCGTCCGCTGGTACGCATATAGTTCGTAATTGTTAATAATTAACAGTAATTATTACTCTAAAATAATCAAACCATACCTAGAAATATGTATATTTTTATCCTTTACTAAAAAGTTATGAATACGTTTTTATGTACAATTAATAATTTATAAAATAATAAAATAAAAAACTACAATCTTATTCTAAAAAAAAATTTTTTTCATATAAAGTAGTGGAAAACTTACTATAAATTAAAATTTAGAAAAAAATTCATCTAAAAAAGCTTCTTCGGTCTCGTCTCTAATCACGAATTAATTTTATTAGTCGTGATAAATTGAAAAAATAAATAAAAACACGTGTACGCAATCAACTGCGGCGAAAAAACTATTGCGCGGTTAGCACAGTGTTAGTGCTCACTTCATAGCGCAATCGTTTATTTTTGTGAATATTTATAGACAATATGTTATTTGAAGGTTTTTTATCAGATTAATTCGATAATATTTGTACGAATAACTAACGTCGTGTACCAACGACGGATTTGAACGCGCTCGAGCGTTTTACAACACGTACGCCGCCGTACAATATAATACTTTTGCGCGCGCCGACGGACGCCGAGAGATCCCGGAGGACGGTCACGTTTTCCGAGACGGATACGACGAAATACACGAATCTCGTTCCGTCTCGGTTTTTCGTAATACACACACACGCAGAGAGAAAGCATTTTCGCGAGACTTTCCCCTCTTTGTGCGCGGTCAAAAATTCGAAAAACTACTGGCGCGAGTTACGATAAAAATCGACTTTATAATGTCATTGAATTTGAAATAATAAAAACACGTGTTTTCGTTCGACCATAGTAGATTCGGAGCAGCAGTAGTTATTTTTCCTGCGGGATTAATTATTCGTGTCCCGGGCGGTCGACCCAACCCACGTACGGTCGGAATGGAGAATTAGGCGCCGGTTAAAGGAAGAAAATTATAATTTGTCACTCGTATTTGTCGGCAACTCGTTAGAGCGTGCGTTCTTCTCGTATATTCGTTTTCACGCCCAAAGTATTCTCATTTATTCGCAAATCGGTTATTATTGTACAACAGTTACATATTATCGAATTTGGACTTTCAAATCGGAAACCCGTGAATAATTTTTTTTAATTTCGTACGTTCGGAGCGCGTTTTTATAGGCATTATTATAATGTCGAATATGTCAGTTTCGATTGTTCGAATTTCGGACGGGAGGTGTACACGTCAAAATATCGAGAAGGTTAACGCGGACACGCGTTTTGTCCGTTATCACGTAAAGCCTGATTTGCGTCAGAATAATCGCCCCCCCTGCCTCCCCCCCAGCGTGGCGACGACAATAACAAACATCGAAAACAGTGACTTGCACGTCTAATTATGTACGCCAGTATAACGCGTTCGTTTACTAACCTACCTACCTAATAATAATGAGATAATTTTTTTTTTTCACAAGCGTTACGAGCGGCAACGACAAAACACGCCGCGACGACGATGACAATACGAAACACAGCGTATTCGCGCGCAAAATGAGTAACACCCCGTCAAAATCGATTTATAGTGCACGGAAACGTATTATATTTTTTCGGATAGTAGATAAAAATAATACGACGCGGTCGTAAATTCACGAAGCGCTCGGTCTACACGCATAATAGGTGTAATAATACGTATACGTATTTGAGCGCGTTAAAATTACAAAACGAAAACCACGAAATCCGCGCGACGGATATAATACGAAATCCAGATATATTATTATTATTATTGCGATTACGATTTCTTTCATAGACTTTTGTGTCCGATATAATATGTGCGACGCCGCCGCCGCGCCGCGCCGGAGAGAGAAGCGAGCTGCTCGAACGTATATACACAATGTAACGTATACAATATTGCATTAATATCGCGCTCAAATTGTGCGAGAAAGTTTTCTGATGGGCTGTTTGAAAGAAAAAATAAACTCGACTTTAATATTATTAATGTTTCTTGTCGCGAAAACTACGTTCGCCGAGGTCTTTTCATTTCGTTTCGTAACCGGACGACGCTCGTATTACACATCGTATATATATTATTATGTTATTTCGTACTTTCAGACGAAAAACATTGTGAGCATGAGCGACAGTTATATTGCAGTTATCGCATATATATATCACAGTTGTATTATTTATGTGAAGAAAAGACCCGACCAAATCCGTCGCTATACACTATATAATATAATAGGCACGTAGAAATCGTTAGACCCGAATAACCGTTTTTTGAACGATATCATTTCAACGCAATATCAAAAAGTATTTTTATGCAATGTATAATATACATTATATATACGTATATCCATAATATACATAATACGGATTTGAATATCAAATGATAAAATTTGAACTTTTGGGCCACGGTTTTGCAGAAACTTTTGCGTTTCGTCGAAAGCGCAATAATAATACAGGTCGCGGTGTCAATCCAACTCGAACGTCGAAATTCTTTTTTTACAATAATTATTCACAACCCCAATGTTGAACAATAATAATATTATGTTATAAATGATAGTGAGCATCGATGATGAAGCGACTTATAGTAATTTTTATATTAAAAAGAAAAAAAGACTAGGAGTTTAAATTGAAAATTAAAATAATAGCGAAATTATAGTGAGAGTTTAAAAAAAAAATAGGAACGTATATCATTACAAGTTTATTGGAAAATAAAACGACATGTCGTAGAAACGATTTAAAAAAAAAAAAATGTTTTCCTAAAAAGTACGTTCGATGTATTCGACTACATCATGATGCACTGGATATTATACGAAATATAATTTTAAAATAAACGATCGATATTAAAAACACCACGGGAAAATCGAGGATGTAAAATAAAGGAAAGGAACTGTATCATAAAATTAGAAAAACACGTGTTGCTCTCGTTTTTTCAGATATAATTGAAGTGGTCGCGGTAGAAAAACCCCGGTATAAACCGTATGCGTATATATTATACTCGTGTAAGCTTGCAGAACCTAGTGGACAGATTTTTAAACATTGTCTACTCGAGTTTTTCCAAACAGGAGAGGGATATCATGAGCCGAGTCGAGAGTGACCAAAGTATTCTTTTTAACACTTCGCGGGGAAAAAAACGAACAGTCGCCGTCGATATATCGAAATTCTAAATCGGTTTTTTTTTTTTTACGTGGACCGATGATTTATGTTTTGCGCGCGCCTCCTCCGCGGTAATAATAAAATGTTATTTCCTATCGTTATACCTGCACTTTTATAATATATCGGGTTGTTTATTATTTTGGTTTTTTTTTAGTTACGTAATTATGACTCATTTCTCACACGAAACAACGACGATTCGCGTTCGCGAGTGAATTCGCGATTCAGGTGCCAGCTCTAAGTGCCATCCACCCCCCCCCCCTTTTGTATAGGAAATCTACTCGAAATATTGAAATAGGTAATTAAAACGTCACGATATGTATTAGGCGCGAAACGAGAAGGTAAAGTCAAAAGTTAATAACGAAAATAATTAACCCTTTACCGACGCAAATTATCTCGAACGTTTCGACAACGTATTAATTTTCGACTCGTTAACGTCTGCGGGATATTATTATAATACAATATATATATATTATACTGAGTCTCCTCGCATATTTACGGGGTATATCCAACAGAAACTTTCGGCAAGTCTATCACGCAGCGCACGATTTTCTCGCATGTACGATATACATAATATATACGTATACTATTATGACACCGCGTGCAACGTGCATACCTATTTAACAATAACGCGACGTATAATAATGAGGACAGTGGAAAAAAATAGGAACGACGACGCGTACATTCGTGCAGACTGTTTAAGTTTAAGCGCCGCAGGGACGCCGTGGTGCTTTCCACTTTGTGATTTTCGTTTTGATTTTCAACTCTATACGGTATTATTACATCGCACGTGATCCGACGTTTATTTAAAAAAAAAAAAACATAATAACGGACGAGACACGGGTGGATTGATTCGGTTAGTTGTTTACATGTTCAACATGAGAAATACGATTCCAAGCGAACGAAAAAAACCAACGACGAAACGTCGGAATACCACCCGCCGATTTCGTTGAAATACGATTTCCCAACGCTTATAATTATTAGATAAAAACTAGCTGAATAACCCGGCTTCGCCCGTGTGCAGTATAACTTTTTATTTTATCAGTTTTTTTCATTTTTACCCCTTTTACCCCTTTTAACTCCGGTAGGTGTCGAATTTCGAAAAATCCTTTCCAATGGGGCCTCTGCTATATTAAATGAAACTATTGACAAAATTTTATACCACAAAGCTCCATTGACTCAGGATTTTTTCCATTTTTACCCCTTTTAACCCCCTTAGGGTTAATTTTCTCCATAATTTATGCTATAAACCCGCTCCCCGACATTCTGTATCATTTAAAAAAAATTTGAGCCAAATCGGCCCAGCCGTTCTCAACTGATTCAATTTCCAATTTTTTGTCTCCATTTTTATATATATAGATAAACGATAGCGATTCATTCTGTTTTAAATACCTGGCACGGTAGGTACGACGAATCGAAACAGAGGTACGTTACGAAGCTGAAAAACTGCGCGGTTTAGGTTTGCGGTAGCCGCTCCACGAACGACGCGACGTTCTCAACGGATTTCCGTCCACGCAGAAATATTCGAATATTTTTTCGATTTTATTTCACCAGCGCCCGGCGGCGCTAATTTAAAGTTCGCAAAAACTACAGCGATATCGGCGATATTATAATATTCTGCAATCGTTATTTCTCATCGTAAACGTACGGAATTCAAAGTGATGGATTTGGCGCGGGGTCCGAAAAGTCGACGTGCGTCGGTACACATAAAGCGTTCGCCGAGGTATGAAAACCAAACAACAATCTATTATATCGCGGCGGACGGCGCACAGAGCGGTATACGTTTGCCGAAACTCAAACGCCGGAAAATTATTAGGTATAGGCATCGGTTCGTATATTATCGCGTTGGCTTTTTGGAACGAAATTCTCCCCCTTTTTCCGATTCCGCCGCAGTCCTCTCGCGTTCGCTCGAATACCGAAGCGAAAAGGGTCGCCGGACGTTGCCCCGCGGGAACGCGGAAACGCCGCCGAATTCGGCCGGACGAGCGAGGGCGAAAAACGTTTCGCGAATCTCGTTCCTAAACACACAGCGAATAGAGGGTGGGTAACGATCCGGCCGATGGAAAAAACAAATACGAACGAGTATTTTTAACGAGCGTTTTTTTTTTTTTTTTTTTACGGGCGTTTCTTGTTTACGTCGAGCGAGTATTTAGAGTATTTTTTTTTAAAACGTTTCACGTTTATACGCGTAAACACGATCGTGTGATTTGCCGAAACCTATATTCTCGAGTCTCTCACTAACCTATCCGCCGGCCGCCGTCGTCGTTGCGGCGTAATTGAAATATATAATCGAATCTCGTGCCCGGGTCAAAAGTAAACAGAGCCCGCGACCGTATTGACCGCGCCGGGATTACAATACGCA
Organism: Drepanosiphum platanoidis; assembly: GCA_948098885.1. Classification (NCBI taxonomy): domain Eukaryota; kingdom Metazoa; phylum Arthropoda; class Insecta; order Hemiptera; family Aphididae; genus Drepanosiphum; species Drepanosiphum platanoidis. Next base: position 24,793,567 of record OX402529.1, on the reverse strand, counting down.
ACATAATTGAAAACGCCGTCTGACGTATAAATCATAATATTATTTACCGACGCGCGACGGCGATAACAAGAAGAAACGACCAACGGATTCGTATAGTTATATATTATTATTTTAGACAGATTTTTTTTTAGATTTTCCAACGATCTGTGAACCGGAATTCTGATTTTCGAAAAACGTAAAACTGAAGAATTAATACTTAAAATAAATTGAAATATTTTATATTGCAGCTTCAAAATCACCATCCGAATGTGACGCGTGTTCCGGATTCTAATTGTTTCACATTGTTAAATTTAAATAGTTCCGAAAGTACGAGTCAGAGTTTAATTCCGGATAAATTAACAAAGCATAATTTTCGAAAAAAATCGATACTGCCACGGTATAGCTCTAAAGAGATACGTTTATAAATACGTAACGGAAAGCATGGTTTTTTTTTATGTAGGCGTACGCATAGATTTCCCGAAATCGGCATTTGAATAAATGCATAATTTAAGCACGAAAATGGGGGGGTTAGGGAGCATAAAAAAACCATCGTGCGTATGGGTCGTCGTCGCGGACATTATTATTGCGGCGACGGCGCGTCGAATAAATTCCCCTAAAGGAAAAATAATTTTCGCCGAACGGTGCAGTATAAAACGTATGCGCAAAACGATAGGGTATAAAAGAAAATAAAAAAAGGAAAAAAATAACCGGCAGAGGTCAAAATTCGGCCGAGAGCGGGCCTACGAGAAAAATAAAAAAAGCGCTACTGCCCCGCTGCTGTTTTCGACCCGGCCGGCCGTGTCTGATTTCAAAATATTTAGCGCCGAGGAAATTCGCGGGCTCCGACGACCGTCATAAACGGCAAACTGCCGGCAAGGACGACGACGACAGGCGGTGGGGCGCAGGGGGTGTTATTTTGTCCCGCGGCCGCGAACACACCTCCGGGGAAAAGCAGATATGACGGGTTATATACGAGCCCGGAGAGACGAGCGTCGCGGCAATCCGTTTGCACATATATAAAAATATAAAAAAACAAACGAAAAAAAAAATAAAAAGACGGATGTAATAAAAATATATAATAAAAAAAAAAAAAAAAACCGAAGCGCGGTGTACATATCGAACGTTGATGTGTGTTTCCCCCGAGGTTTGCGGCAAATCCGAGTCGATAAATCCTTAGTGTTTTTTTCAAACCACTCCTCATCATCCCCGCGTTATATTATGTGGTAGGTACTGTCACGCGGGCGTTATTCGTATATGAACGTGTGTATATACGTTACATGACGCGACGCGTTTTCGTTTTTTTCCGATCTGTTTTCGTTTTATTGTCTGTAATATTTTCCGGCGGATTTCATCCCTAATTTCAGACGCCGGCAGAGCTCGAGGAAAGTATTGGTTTCCGCGTACCTCGTTCTTACTGTACGCGCGGCGTCGGTGTGTGTGTTTTTTTCCCCAGTTTTTCCAGCCTACTCTCGAAAATAACATTTCCAGACGCCGAAAAAACGTCCGATCCGAGAAAAAAACGACCGTGTCGTTACGGTACATAATATACGCGCGAAAATAAGCGGGCGTAGGGCCGCTACACGAGTTGTTTCGAGCCAATATTTCCCACGAAGTATTCCTACGTTATTACGATATTCATCAAACCAGATTGAACAAAATATATAGACGCGATGTGTACGGGCGAGATGAAAACGCCCCCCGTTCTGGTGGCGCGTCGTCGATTTCAGTTTCTCCGCTTCTTTAATATAATCGATTGATCGAAAAAAGAAAATGTATTACATACCATATTATGTATATCACATACCGTCTGAAGCCCAATTAACTACATCGACGTGCTCGACTATTCGGTAGCGTTTGTTGAATCGCTCGGTTGACAGTTTAAAATCGACGATTCGTAATCGATTGAATCGGTTTCGGACGAAAGAAAAAACACCGAGTAAAACCGCACGCAGGTCGTAAGACAAAGGACTAGTCTCGAGGATTTCCTATCGTATTACAACGTAAACGCGGCACAGGACCAGAATCACCAGTCCTCGTCGATTTCAACTTTAATATTGAAACAACACAACGGGTATACACACGTATAGGCCAGTGGAAACGGGAAAAGACGACCTGCCCTCTTCTATATAGTTATTTCTAATTCTGTTGGAATCGTTTCGCGCGCGAACACCGCGTGGCATTTTGATTCGCATAACGGAACCGGTTGAGAAAAATCGTAAAACTCAAGTGGAAGCCGTCGTCGCTGACACAGACGACCCGCGGCGGCTATTCGTATAAAAGCCCGGCTGATATTCGATACTCGACCGGCGCGTATTGCGACGACGGCGTATATAATATTATACGACGACGTGACGTCCGGCCAGAATACATTACAAAAGCGACGCGCAAACGAGGTCTAAACCGAACGGATCGCCCCGGTCGTACATGATACATACCGTACAATAATAACGTTTCGGTCCAACAATAATGACGGCGGCGGCGGCGGCGGGTTCGTCTATGACGCGAAACGAGTTGAAACCGCTATAGGAGACGCGGCGATGACGTACGCACATATATATATGTAATATATACGCGGCGACATAGTTTAACTCGCTGTTAACGGTAAACGAACCCTTCGACGAGCGTACGCGGAAATGTAATCGCGCAGAGAGCAGTGTACCGATTACCTGAACGGTAAACAACAGTATGATGTTTGAAGTGCGCGTTATTGAATTCGGCCGGCGGCGGGTACGGTATATTGAATTTCGATTGTCGCGGGAGTTTTGTAAATTTTCGTCGACAAATCGACAGTATACCGTAGTAATGGGTAAATATTGAAGGACGCGAGAGAAAAGGTCGGCGGAAACGTACGGCCGACGGAATTCCGTCCGGGGAGGATCGGCCATCGACGGCGGTCCCTCTGAAATACGACACCGAGTCGCTGCGCGTACGCCCGCGCTGTCGTTTCGAAACGCCACGGTTTCGCGGTTTTCATATGATAAAATACTATAGTTTTAACGCTGCGGGTTCACACGAGTTTGGAGAAACAAAAAAGCAATTCCGCGATTATATTTTCACGTCACGAGACGGTTGACGATATAACAGAATATATAGATAATATAATTATAATATCGACGAAAATTCGCTGTTCCTAAACAATGAGACGGTGTGCCGAACCGGTGAAAACGTACCGCTATGACGGTCGCGTGAAAATGAATCGGCGAGAATCTATTATAATGATTAGTGTTGCACAACGATATGTTTTCAATTATCGATATCGAATCACATATATCGATATCGTATCACGATGTCGTGTAACAAACGATATCGATATCAATATACGATATATCGATACGCGCGACAATGGACTTGTTTTTTATTTAAAATTATACCATTGGTATATCCACTTTAAAGCCTAAAATTGACATAGACGATCGACGGAAATAACGAGACTGAAATTGTATTGCGATATGATATTATGTTCATTATGAGGACTTTATCGTTTTAGTATTGCTTATCGTATAATATTTATCGTTCTTTGATATTGATTTACTGTCAAAACTTAAATAAATAGAAAATAGAAAATAGAATGAATCGATTATCGATGTACTTTCAATAAATTAGTCACATCGATATCGGTAAAATGGTTCGATACCGATATCGATGTCGAAATACGATATCAATGTGCATCACTAATAACGATCGAGTGTTGATTTTTTTTTTGCCCAGGAAAATCAGGACCGGCAAAACGTTGTAGAAAAATAACTTCGAAAAACGGACGAATTACGCGAACGAAATCGTGCCGTTTCATTAACTCGGGACGAGAATGGCGAAAACGGCCGCAGATAGCGATATAGAAACGGACGCGAGGCCGTACACAACATATTAACGTGTCGCTGCGGTCCCGCCGCCCCCGCAGGTCGGATATTATCCTCGCGGCGCGCGTCTTATTTTCTCGTTATTGTTTGACGGTTGTTTTTTTTTTTTTTTTTTTTTCCAGAGCGACGACAAATTAATATAATGTCCCCGCGCGCGAATTTACCGCAACGGTCGCCGCGCGAGTGTTGTTTCTTTTTATTTCTCTCCTTCTCCCAAACTACTCCCAGTAGATCGTTCCGAAATCAAAACGCGCGACCTCTGTAAAATATATGCGATCTGCGGCGGCGTTCCTTATGTATACGTAATAATATACGCGCATATAAAATACAGTTATTCACGTCATGATATAAAACGCACTCGAAACTTTCGGGCGGAATGAAAAAGAACAAAAAAAAAAAACGAAGAAAAAATGTGCGCGAAATAAAGAAAACGAGTACGCCTCCGCATACGTATAAAATCGAGAGAAACTAAAAATTCGAGTAAAAATAAATACATTTCCGGCGATTAGCTGCTAATAAGTTATGTAATAAGTTATTACATATATATTATAATATAATTCGATCGATAGATCGAACATGAAACGTTAATTTTGGCTATTTTATAGATCGTATTATTTTGGGCTATCCGACCACATATCGTATATTATGCATTTTCGCGTCGAGATGGATGTAATAATAGTCATCATAAAAGGACGATGAAATCGAACACAGGCAATAAAACGAAATCGGGGAAAGGGGTCCTGCGTCAAAAACAATTTTTTTTTTCTTCTCCTGCGAGTGAGGGTCGTCCTCATAACGCATTGCGGCGATTCGGAGTTTTCGATAACAGTCTTTCATATTTTAGGGGATATATATGTTATATCAGTTTATCAGTTATATTCTCGAATAAAAACACCGACCTCGAAACTACTCTTTGCTCTCTCGTTTTTGAGAAATCTGCTCGGTCGACTTTGCATCGCGCGAATCACCGAGTGACGTTTAAAATTCGAACGGGCTCCCTCTCGGCGGCACGTTTGCACAACCGAAACGGCAAGAGATAAGCTATAAAATAATCAAAGGTCAGACATCTCTCGCGAAACGCTTTCGTGCGCGTTAAAAAACGTACGCGACACAACGCGAAAAGGTTATCGCGCAAAGAAAACAACGGTACACGACGACGACAATATTAAAACATTAAAACTTTCTAAACGCGTTGCGCTCTATTAGGATCGTCGTACATATATTCATGCGTCTCCGATCTCGCATCGACGTCGCCGCCGTCGTCGTTTAAAATACAATATTAAATGCATACAAAGCGCAGTTCTGCGAATCGAATCTACGCGATAATAATATATGGTCGAGATACGGCCCGCAGAAACGTGCGGGCGACTTGAACTACGCGCTAATAGACGATTTAACGTCGATCAGAAAAGATTTATCGTAATAAAATATTATTATCATCCGATTTGCGCGAGCGGTGAACTATGTACGAGCGATATTTCAGTGTTGTGTTTGAACGAGCCTGAACGTTGGCAGTTTCGAACGGACGCGTCGCTTTAATTATTATCATAATATTGTCACGCGCGCGATATTATAAATTCGATTTGTTTTTGTTTTTATACAATAATGACGTATAAATTTTAAAACAAACCGTCTGCCTTTAGCTTTATCGTCTAGTATATCGCACGGCGATCATTTTACCACGCGGTTTTATCCGTCGAAAATAAACATAATAATATAGCTAAATCAACCCGTTTATCAAATGCGCGGCCACAAATAATAAAAAATTAACGATTCGTATTCGGCGCTTTCGCTGTAATTAAACGAATTGGGAGAACAATGAAAAACACCTTGTCGAACGAATCGTTGGTCGACGTTAAAATAATTTTCACCCGTTTTAAGTTATCCTGACATAGGATTCCTCAACTTATTGCAGATAATTTATGTAATAAGATTTTCAACGTCAAGAACGCGAAACCCACCAATTCGTATATGATAATACAAATAAATTAGAGATTATAATCGTTATGATAAACAAAAAAATTATTCCAAATTAATGACTATGTATAGCGTCGTCGTGCGTCTAATAATATTATTATTACATGTTATAATTGAATTATGATAACTACGATAGTTGTGTTTGGTCAGGAAATTTTACCGATAGGTGTATTTTTCATTTATAGTGACTGTTTTTTTAAATTATTTGTTCGCCAACAGCGGTGTCATAAAAAGCGTAGGCAAACGGCAAGTTTACATTATCAAACCGGAACCGCCGCGCCGGAGCTTCGAGTACGAAATTCGGTCAATAGTTTTGTTTTATAATATAGTAGAGTTCCCTCGAGAAAGGATTATTTGAAATGCGACCCCTGAGGGGGTCATAAGGGGTGAAATGTGTTAAAAACGGAAAAATTCGCCTAGCCGAAACTTGGAGTATTAAATTTCGTTTTATTTAGTAGACGGATATTCGCAGATCGTGTAATGGTCCTTAGTAGAACGAAAGAAAACAAAATATACCAGTCTGTGTAAAAATATCGATACGAGTATGATGTCATAAAATGTGGTCGGCACTTACCGTTAATTATCGGTCTATCGGATTTCAATTGCATCGTCTGCGCGTTCGAAATTCGTTTTCATTTTCGTCTTCGATCGATTTTGCGCTTCAACCGGCACACTTTGACGTATAGAAATATACGTAGTCGATGCGGCCACGAAAAATCACTACGGTCACACGACGATTGTTGTCTCCGATCGACCGTTCGTATTGTTATTCGAAATCGAAGAAATTAAAACGCGAGGACAATAAATTATCGAGTACGAATATCACTGAAGCAAAGCTACGAAAACACTGATATCGATTTCATAACGAATTCGCGGCGATATTAAAAACTTTCACTTTTTATCGTATACGATACGGCCAATAGGCCGAGCTCGTCGTGAACAACCGACCAATGACAGTAGATTTACCTGCGATCGTATTCGACCAATTAAAAAAAGTTCGATTGCATTCGCTCTATTGTTCATCGCACGCACGCGATTTCCGGTAAAAGTTGTGTAATATTACAAAAATAATAATATGACATTGCATAACCAATACCGTTTGGTAAAGATCGTCGGTTTTTCTAATGACGTCATGATCTATATACTCGTATATATAAAATCCAAATACCACTCACTGATCGTTGCATCTCGAAAACTACGGACTTGACATTTGGAACAGTGACTTATCTAATGCTCTGTGCGAGCCACGAGAAAGGATTTTTGAAAATTCAACCCCTAGGGGGATTAAAAGGGGTAAAAAGGGTAAAATTTGGAAAAAATTTCCATCCGGAGCTTTTAGTCGGTCAGCAGTTTCGTTTTATATAAGTCGAGATCCCCTAAGAAAGTATTTTCCAAAATTTAATCCCCAAGAGGGTTGAAAATGTGAAATGGAAAACGTCATTTCTAGGTCGGATTTTTTTCTAACTCAGCATACATATTCTGTAATAAAAATAATGAAATGTCTATAGCCCGATTTTCCAAAATCCAACCCCTAAGGGGGGTAAAAGGGGTAAAAAATTTAGAACTTTTCGCGGGCGAAGCCGGGTTGTTCAGCTACCTAGTCGTTTCATAATAATACCATATTTACAAAATACACATTTTCGTTGGCGATTTTAATTACTTGGAGGCGAATTTAATATTAAACACAAAGGTACCCATTTCTATCGTTATTGTTCTATTTTGTTTTTTAATCGAAACGGATCGCCGTTAGTACGATTAGGACCTGCGCGGGTTTTTCAAAAGTCCTTTACATAATACTAACGCTACTGATATTATATAATACCTAGTATATAATATAAATTTCGTAAGCCAGAAACGCCTTTTAATTGTTTTTTCGTTTTCGGAAGAGCGTATAGTATAGTTTACGCGGATTAACCGATAAATTTTAAAAAAATTTCACTCTACAAAATATATTACTCCGTTATTTTCTACACTTTTTCTCCGTTTACAACAATATCATAATGCACGTAGGAATTCACTTTATATAACGTAAATACTGATTTTCCTGTTGTGAGAAAACACTACCGTGATCTCGGCTATCGTTTAAAATCGTTTACCGCCCCCGCAATTATCGATAAACGAAGAAAATACAAATCGTAACAATAATAATAGTTTGATCTGCGAAAATCGGCGCAAACGTAATATATATATATATATGTATAATAATATACGTATTATACTTGCGGGAAATAAAAGAATTAAATATTTCATTTCCAAACGTCATGAATAATAATCACGCACTTAAAAAAAGGACAATTAGAATATTATTATTTATGCATACATCATTCCGGTGGAGGAAATCACAGTTCGAACTTAGCATGTTCGTCCCGCACATCCTGCCATCCGCCAAATGACGCTCGTGTAGCGGAGAACCCGCGGGTAATGCGTTTAGGTCGCTACTTTTTTCCCTTTTTTTTCGGACAAACGTATTTTAAACGTTAAACGAGAGCGAGAGAGGGACCCGGGAATCGTTAAAACGGAAAGAAAAGGCATTTTTATTTTTTCGTAAAAGACAAAAAAAAAAAAAATGAAAAATCCGAGGTCGAAGGGGACGCAATAAATGCGACTGATGGTCATATTATAATTACAGTCATCTGCACGTATAGCCCGTGCAGTCGTCGCGCGATAACTCAAAGTAACGCAGTTTTTCCGCCAGACTTTTTCTCTCGTCGATGCGAAATAGAAAAAATAAAAAAATAAAAATTCGCTGAAAATGTCGCGGAGCGGAGCGTCGTCACGGATTCAAAACGTTCGGAACTTTATGTTTGTGGCGCGCTCGTCCGCGCGTATTTTGCAAATCGTATTGTTATAGTAATCAGCGCGCGAGATTTTTTTCACGAGTATAATAAACACGTCCGCCACCGCAATTGATCGAAGAACGCCGTTAAAACCGACATTTTAAAAAGATATAATATCGAACGGACCATGCGTGAACCGAACGGTCGAGATAAACGCACGGATAGTCCTATAACGGCGAAAAACCGCGATATGCACAAATAAACTCGCGGCGGGACGATTATTTCCGGTCGGATCTGCCGATGCACATTGACGGCCAATAATTGCACTAAATCCGGAATCCGTAGTTAAAACGATCGAATAAATAATTCAAATTAATAATTGATAATTAAAATCGTCGTAGTGATCGTCTGATCGTAATTTGAATAGTTTAGAAAAAATAGACTATATATTATACAACCAATGTGGAAGTGTTGAGTCAACTCTGCTCGGGCAACGACGGTTCTACGACACCTTACTAATTTATTAAGTGGCGGAGGATGATAAAAGGAGAGTGGTTTTTTTTTTTTTTTACTCTCGGTACTTGAAAACAGTAAATCCTCGCGGGATTCCCTGTGAAATGTAAACTTTGGCCTTATAAAAAGCGTACAAATAACTAATGACCGTCGGAGTCAGAGTTAATATAAAGAACGATTAAAAAAAAAGAAAAGACGTTCGCGAGAAAAACACCCCCTCGGGAAATATTACCGCCCCCCCCCCCCGAGCGCCGCGACCGGAGAATATTTTCGCAGGAGTAGGGAGCGAAAGAGAGAACACACGATATTTTCGTCTTATTTTCTCTCCCGTTCTGTTTTTGATATCTAAACTTGTAGACGAAGCGGAGCACCGCCGCCGCCGTGTTGCAGTCGTCGTCGGGCTGCAGTCCCCCCGGCGGCCCTTGTCGTATATTATAATAACAATAAGTACGATTGAAAAACGAATAATTTTTGGTCCTACAGAGCGAATCGTCAAGTGCATATACGTATATAATACATAATATACAATATTATGTTATCGGTCTCGCAGACAGTCAATTTTTCTTTTTTCCCGTTTTTCGATTTTCCCGATGGGTTTTACGACGACGACGTCGAGGAAAAATCGGAAACAATTTCAAATTTCTTCTCGCCGAAAAACACCTAGGCACGCGTTTCGTTGGGCGTAAAACGAGTAGTAGGCGCAATATACATATTTCATGTGTTTATGATGACTTTGAACGCGGAGAAAATCGCATTTTTAAATTGGGTTTTTTCTTCTCTTCCGTAAAGGCGTCTAAACTTTTGACAAATCGCAATATTGGCGTCGATAATTTACGAAAACTCAGAAACGATTTCAGATGATGTTATTGCTTCGGCTCGTTTCTGCGACGTGGGCACAATAATTAGACCTACACCGTCGTCGACGGCCGCTGTAAAAATCACCGATAATTGTTTACCATGCCGAACGACGTGTCGTCGTTGGACAGTAGACGTCGACAATGTAGTTGTAATAAACGTGAAAGCCGACTGTCAGACGATAACATTTCAAAATTCAAAAACTCGCAGCATCAAGAGGGCTTATATTTTGTGAGTAGTCCCGAATGCTCCCCCGTCAGAGTCGCGCGAACGGCGTGCGTTTTTACGATACGCAAATGGTAATTATAATATACGCGTATGTACAATATTTGGCGACCCGGAATTGTTTTTCGAACGCGCGACATTATAATATAATAAATCATCAGCGCGTGCTATAATATTGTACGATTGTTTTTTTTTCCCCGTAAATATTCGCCACCGGCACGCGCTCGATATGACGTGACTTCGTTTGTCGTTCGTTGGTCGTGATAATATATTCGATTCGCGTGAATATTCGCGGTCGCGATTGTTTCTTTTTCAAAATAATTACACCGGCGTCGCGCGGCGAGGGGACGCGAAAAAAAAAAAAGAAGAATTTCGAGACCGTCACGCTTCTTTTTTCTTTTCGAACGGGAAAACAAAAAAAAAAAATTCCTCCACAAACCGCGAAACGTATAATATAGTGAGTACGCGTCGTCGTCAATATTTATAATACTTTTGCGACTATTATCGTCTGCGGCGACGTTTTTCGACCAACGGGAATCGTCAAACACTACGTATAGTTACGACACAATTACACGGCGACGCGCGCCATTCGGTCTCTCAAAGTATGAATAAAAAACAATAATTCACCGTGTTTATCGTATGCCGCGCGAGCACAGCCGTCGCGGACCGCGAAACCGCGACCGTTCGTCCGCGTCGATTATTTAATTGCGCTCGTTATTATATAATTTATACATGTACGTATATTTTCAGGACCGTTATGATCGCGACGACTTTTCTCATCACATCTGATTCGCGGGGAGACATCCACGCGTCAACGCGACGACGGAAAACAATTTTTTTTTAAATTTCAAGTGTTAGGCCGTTTCGTATACGCTCTAAATAAGACGTTTAAATCTTTTCTGATTCGATCGCGTAAAACAGTGGCCGTCTACCCCTCGGCCGCGTTGCATTCACTGGTATCCGTTTCGCGATCGTACAGTTTGACTCGTTTCGACTTTGCCCTCCAAACGAACTCGTTTTCGAGCCTCGCGGGGCGTAATTTCGGCACACCGTTACCGAGTCCACGGTATCGCTCTCGTCGCGTACAAATATACGGTGGCGCCCATGAATTATATATCGGCTATGGTTGCGGGAAGGGTCGTATAATAGCCAATAAAACATTTTAATGGATCGCGAGGGTCGAACGCCCTCGAAATCGTTCATAATAACTATCGTCCGACAAAACGTCGTTAGAATTCAAGGCGTTTATTATTATTACACTCCTATGAATCTCTCGTTTTCATGCTCCGCGACTCTTACCGCGGCCTTTTCCCGACTATCTTTTGGATTTCAAACGCTATTAGAACCTACGGCAGGTAAAACTATTTTTATATTTTAATTTATACATTGATAGAATTTACATAGTTTTACGATACTACATATTATATATGTGTATAAAGTCCAGTCTTATCAAGTTATATTTTATAATACGCCTTTTTTGGAAATTCTTGTACCAACAAAGGTCGAATAAAAAAAAAAACATTACGATTTTCGTTTCACGTGGAATTTAAAATTATAAATATTTTACTCTTATCGTTGTGAAAATTGAATTGTAAATTACTTTATATTATATTTCACGTTTAATATAAACCTACTTATTGTGTATACTTTGAGAGGTATATAATATATATATTATATATAGTACGAATAATTAATATGACAGCTGTGGAAAGTTATTTTCTGCGAGTCGGCTAAAATATAAAGATAATTTGATATATGACCCCTAGTCAACCTATTCACGGGCCCGACGCTGTAAAAACAAATACACTCGAGTGACCGACGCGGTTATTCCTGATCAGTCGATTCTTTGATCTGATCGAATGCTGGAGATATTTAACAAACTTCGAAATAATTATTACAGTACGACTCGTTTCATTATTATTGCGAACTAATTCATCGTATGAATGGATATTGTAAAAGTCAATCTACTAAGTGGCGTCCGTCATCTGTATTGCAGGCGTTTACTATCGACCGACGACTATATATATATATATTGAATAAAATATAATTGAACGCGAATTATCGCCGGCTCGAGTCGCGTTTAACGATGTTATTTTCGTTGAAATATTCAATATACTTATCGATTCGCCGGTGCCACTGTAATGAATTATTTAAAGTGTACGTCAGCCGGAGCGTGCAAGAACATTTTAATAACTGTAAGTAATATCAACGTCGAGACGGCGATTAAAAATTAACGCGAAATATCTTTTATAATGATTACAAAAACGCGATATCTCGTATACCTACGAGAAACGACTGATCTAAGGAAAAGTTTGTCTAGTGATTGAAAAAAAAAAACAAAACGAAAGACCAGAAAAACGGTATGTAAGTACATAAGGAAATTCAATGTCGGGCGTGTTTCAACGAAATTTATCGAGTGATTATTCTTGAGAAAAAAAAATCACTTTTATAACGCCATAAAAACTATTCGTAGAGAATAGACACAGGGTCCGCATATTGTTGTACCTGCTTTTTCAGCATTGCATAAAAAAATTAGCCAACCTTCCCCGAAGGAAAGGTGGCATTTTTCGAGTGCCTCGGTGGTTTACCTAAATTCCGAATAAGGTTCTGCGAGTACGCGGTTTTGGCTAAACGGTACGTTGAAACTATCGTGACATAATAATACGTACCGTGGTGACCACGGACAACGGGTTTCGACCGAACAAATTCTCCGACGACGTATTATATTTTTAATTTCGACTCGTCCGATAATAATATAGTATAATAGCCGATAACGTCGTGCGAAAGCGTTTTTCGCGCCATAAACTAGAGCGAATATAATATAAAAACGATTATAATCGCGTAGTGCTTCTATTATAAAACCTATTGATGAGCTTTCCCAGTAAAATCGAGACGTTTGAACTGAAAAGTATTTTTAAAAATTCGAGGGAAAAATATTCGATCGAAGAGTGCGAGGTGTTTTTATTCGTAATGTCGCCGAGTGGGTGTGGGCGGCGTGTCCTTTCCAGGATTTGTAAGCCGGCGATATTGGAATCGTCATCCCCCGTTCCCTAGAAAAAAATCCTTAAACACGTCACTTTTGCGCGGCACGCGTTTGTATAACGATGACTTTATATTGTTACGAACTACGCGGTCGAAATTCGAACGAAAAACTCGCTTATTTTCTTTCTCGCGGCGCGGCGGCGCGGCGACGACTTGCCGAAACACAAACGAGACGCGCTCTTTTGTTCGTCCGCAAAAATTACACTATACCTAACGAGTTTAATTTTCCATTATACCCGACGTTTGATCCGCTCCGCGAGACCGTTTTCGCTGACATCCCCCCGTCTTGCTCGAGTGAGAGAGAGGTCGTACCCACCCACCTGTAGACCGACCGAAAAAAAAAAAATAAAAAATAAATAAATAAAGAACGCAATAAAAGAAAGAAAGAAAAACGATTCGACTCGATTTATACAACGACGGTATAAATACTGCAAACGCTCATTCGCTATTCGTTAAAAAAAAAAAAGTCGGAGAATTCCGTTTTATCGCGCAGAACGCCGTTTCAACGTTTATGTATATATACATATACGTACATATAGGTCTTCCCGTACGATTATATTATTATTACGTTTCATTTCCGCAGGCACATGAAACAGACGGCGAGTAAAATATGATGTATTGTTATCGTTTATAATAATATAATAAGCGCGTGTAAGCCGCTAGCGTTTTTTTTTGCAAACCGTTTCGACTTGATGCACCACACCTCGCGCGGTACGGGTACGTACGTACTTGCGATCGCGACGCGCATCAGATAATACCGTGTGAATGCACCGTACGAGTTGTTTTACACCGAGTTTTTATATCGTAAGACTCGCTCGAGTCGGTCTCGCGTCCAATGGCATGCCCGCGTTTACCGGAACGAAAACGAAATCGAAAGACTGCGGCGACGTAAAAAAAAAAAACACGAACAACACGCCAAATCATTTGGAAAGACGTCGCGGTCGTCCGATGACGGTCCGAACGAGACCGAAACCGGAGTAGTAAATACCGATCGGAGGAAGCTTCCTAATGGATTTCACTTTCACTCTTTGACCGTCGCGCGTCGTCTGGAAACCTATAGGCGCGGCGTGACGCGCGACACACTGAGATTAGAAACATAAAAACGGCGTAAAAAATTCGAGTTATCGACTCTAGTCGAGACAGGATGTTTATCGAGGAAAAGATACTCCGAAATACTGTTCGGGTAATCGTCTCGTCTCGTCGTCCCCCGAAGCAGCAGCCGCCACCGATTACAGTAAAACCTCGTTAAGACGCTCTCGAAGGGGAAATCGTAAAACCGCGCAATACGCGGGATAGCGTTATAGGCGATATCCGCCTATTAAAAGCGTTTTAAATGTGATAATATGTAGATAGAATAAATTAGAAAAATGTTCATAGGTGTGACTTGTTATGTATTACACAGTAACATAAGTTGTGCCTTTTTCTAAAACGATCAAGCCAACCATTAGATCCGCCAAAGTCCGTTGTGTTCAACCTTTTTGCGATCTCATTTGCTTTTTCTGTCAAAACGGGACCATTTACAGCCAAATTTAATGTGCGAGCTTGTCGAAACCAATCCAACAAAATATTTCCCAACTGCTCATTTTTACCATTTCTAACCCCTTTTGACGTTTCGTACGGCCTGAAAAAGCGTTTTTTTTTTTCAAGAGAAGCCAGAAATTAGAGCGTATTATGCGGGATTACGTATTATGCGGTGGCGCATTAAGCGTGTTTTTTTCAATGTTAAAAGTGTACAAGTACCCGGGACCGGGAAAAATCCGCGTGTTAAGCGGGATGGCGTATTAAACGGGAGCGTCTTAACGAGGTTTTACTGTACATTGCCTCGACGTAATTTATATAATATTATATATCGCACGCACGGGAAAAACTCTTCGCCCAACCCCCTCGCCGGGAAAAATGTTTGAGTCACGCCCGCGTGCGCTCGTATATTATTATGTGCACGTAATGCGCGTATAATTACGGCGAAGAAAAATCGACTGTCGGCGGGAATTCGCGAGGTATCGCCCCGCCGCCGCCGTCGCGCCAGGAACAATGTATTATATACGTGTAATACAGGAGTGTGTGTGTGTGTGTGTACTACATAATAGTCCCTCGGGAAGTGTTTTTGGAATCCGAACAGCTCGCCGGTGACAGCTGCGGCGACGAAAACACGCGGCTATTATATAATATATATACAATGCGGAGTAGGTACGACGCGACGCAGTCAAAGCTAGAGTAAGCTAGACTTTACCGCGTACACATTTATCATTGTTTCACGGTGAAATCGCCGCCGCGTGTTGGGACGCGTCGGGCTCGGACAACGCCGTGTGACTGCGCGACTCCCTCCCCGTTCCAGACGCTCTCGCCGCCGCTGACGGGGGGGCGGATTCCAAATCGTCTGAATACCGAAACAGTATTATATTATAATTACGTATATATATACCCGTGCCAGCTGTACACGCGAACGTCGTGACGTCTGTTCCGACGGCCCGTCGCTGCTCCGGGGTCGTCATAATATATTATTAGAGCTAGGATTTTGGTGACTTTTGCATTTTTTTTCTTTAAGCGCTATACAATTCTAACCAAAAACTAAATTTGTTTCGTGATATAACCATGTAGAATATGTAATTTTTATTTTGCATTTTTTTGCATTTTTTGTGCATTTTATTGCATTTTTAAGGTCGTTTTTACGTAATATTACGTTCATTTTGTGTATTTTAACTAATTTTTGTTTATTTTAAGCATTTTTTAAGTTCATTTTTTAGAGTTTTTAGGTCATTTTTGCATTTTTTTTTAGTGCATTTTTGTGTATTTTTTAGGTCATTAAATCCTAGCTCTATATATTATTATTAATAACTCGAACGATAATGCATTAAATAATATAATACCCGGGCGCGGTGACGACGAGATCGAACGGAAGTATCTGAAATTATTAGTAACAATACGAGATTCGAAACGCGTGTGTGGTACGACGACGTTTTTCGTTCTTTTTTTATCTCTCGCGAATATTTTGTACAAGTTGTCGGTATAGTAAGTTTCCGGTCAGTGTGACAAGCGGTAGAATTATTTTCGAAACGATCGGGCCAAGTCGGGTCGCCGACGAAAGTATATCCCGAATAACTTTTATTGTTTATAAATTATTTATTCATTTTCATTACGTTATAATTGATAACGTCTATGTTTCGCGAGATTCTCGGTATAATATAATAAATAAATAATACTTGTCGCCATAGAATTTTGGACCTCGTGTTTTAAAAAATATATATTTTATTAAAATTATAATATTTCGAGCGTTAAAAGTATATTGTCGGTTTGTTATTATTATTATTATTATTGTTAACTGTAGACCCAAAGCCGGTGTTTCAATTATCGGTCACGTTGTGTTATTTCGAAATATACATATTTCAATGTGTGGGGAAAAAAATCGACTATTTCATACTCGACTCGACCGCCGCCGAGTTATTATTCGACGGGAGTAATTGAAAATTTTTTAAATTAGTTTTGCGAAAGCGCGACGTGCGTTCGTAGGTTTTTGTTCGAAAGCTCCGACGTAGAGAGAGAGAGAGAAGAAAGAGAGATTAACGTCGTCGACCGATTAGAACGTAATTATTGCAATTTACATGGCGATCCACGAAGATCTGTTAATTATAATATCGGCACGCTCGCGAAAAAAAACGAAATAATCGAATGAAAATATAACGACTCGATAATACGATAATAGCGCGGTATCGATTAAAGCGAAAGTATTGCGTATATTTAGGATCGCTCGCGTGGCCGAAAGTCCACGAGAGAGGAAGAAAAACGACGAGGTACCGAGAATTTCGCTCCGTCGCACAGTGGTCCAGAATGCATGTTTAGCGGGGCGAAATTAATACCGTATACATTTTTGGTTAGAAAACTGTGTGATAGGTCACATTATATGTTTAAAAGGTCACTAAATCCAAATTTAACTTTTTTTTTTTAAATCAACCCCTTATTTAGAGAGTTAGAGGGGGAGGGAGAAGGGGTATTTATTTCAATTTTGTAAAAATAATATTTTGAATATTTTTGACATAGATTAAGGAGAGCTCATTTTAAAAATGATATTAAACCTTATTCAATCCCTTAAATTAAAAAATTTCAGCCCCATTTATAAATTATTTCAATTGTTTTCAATTCCGAGGTTTTGTCTTTTATTCCGGGTATGAGAAAAATTCTTTTTACTGTATGGTCCAGCAAACTCTGTAAATTTATTTCACAACAACTCTCTGATATCACGTAATTGTCAGGGTAACACCTTTTTTTTGCTTCTAAAACGCTATTGTATGTGGGATAAATATCTGCATTACGTTTTTTTGCATCGACTCTTAATCCAATATATTGATTTTTTGTTAAATTTTTTTCAATAATACAACATAAAGCTTCATCTGTGGTATACGGTATAGGATTATTTATATTAGTAATAATTTTTTTTAGCTTTGATGCTCTAGTCGGGGTCACTGTTAATTCGCTGAATAACTGAGCAGCATCTCTGTTTCCAGATTTATATAATTTTCCCCTAGTAGCAAAAATCATCTCTGGTGTAGTTATTTTTTCAATAAGTGGTTTAATTTTTTTATTTTGGTTTCTTATGGATAATTCTAAAAATTCTTTTGGTGGCCTACCAGGGTTTTTTTTTTCAGATCTTACAACAATTACAGGAAAAATAAATTCTTGGTTTAACCAACCCTCATGTTTCACAGTGAAAATATTAATTGTGCGATTGCATGATGACCATTTTTTCGCTAAATTCCGTGAAAAATTACGAATTTGACATTTAATTTTATACATATATTCGGTATCCCACCTTTCATTACCATAATTGTTGGTTATAAAATTTACTAAATATTTACAGGATTTTTCTGTTGGAGGAAATAGGTCACTTTTACTCCTTATTTCATTAAATAGTAATCGGTGTGTCAATATATTGTCTTCAATAACGTTCTCTGAAATATTATATTAAATTTGTAGAAATTAATTTATAAAACACTCAAAGGCAGCTAAAGGCAGACAAATTATACATGGTTGAAAAGCTGAGAACTTGTACTATAACCTACAATAGCTCACTTAAAGGCGAAATTGGGCGGATTTTATTTATACCCTTTTGAAGTTCCGAAATCAACAATTATACCATAGTCATACATTACAATGAAAATAAATATAGGTAAAAGTATCGATTTTTAAATTTGATTAAATTACCTTCAATCTCCATGTCCATGTTGGTTGAAAATCAATTTTAGAAATTAAAAAAAATTACAACAATATGGGGAAAAAAATGTATATCATTTGTCGCTGTTTACGCGAGAAATGAACGTCGTACAAGCATATACTTACACAATTGCATTGCTTATCGGTAATTACGTTGATATAGGTACATACAATGACATATTTGTAATCAGTATGTTGTAGACAACCAGTTTATGATCTGATATCTATAATAATACGACATTTTTTTTTTTAATTTCGCCCCGCTAAACATGCATTCTGGACCACTGTGCGTCGTCGTCCGTGCAAACCGAATTCCAAAGGCGGTTTCTCCGACCACGTTGGGTCGGCCCACCCAAGTGGTCCTACGGTATCCCGAAATCGGTGGCCGAACGACGACGGTTTATGTTTTGCGAGAATTCGCGAGTCCCGGAGCGAAATATCCACGAGCCGGTAGCCGTTTCCGCGAATTTATAGTAAAAAAAAAAAAAAGGGTGAGCCCGATACTTCGCGTAGCCCACCCAAGTCGTCCCAGAATCTCGAAATAATTCGTACCCACTTGACGATACGGCTTATGTTTCGTGAGAATTCACGAAATTCGCTCCCCTTACCGTTCCCCCTTCTATCGGCGAAGTTTTCGTACTCCGAAAGATTGGAGTTTATCGGCCGAATTCAAGCGCGCGTTTTTCTGACGCAGAGTGTACAATAATGTATATATATTCTGCCGCAGGGTGTCCCGACTGAGGTAAGAAATAGTGGCGAAAGAATACTTTATTCCGAATTGATATTTTGTTCGACCGTAGGTTTTGCGCGATAATATGCTTATTTTTAATCGTAACGAGGAACGTTTTAGTTTTTTTTTTTTTTTTTAGAATAATGTCAGTATTTCAACACTCGAGTGATTGGACTTTTTAAATATTGTCTTTACATTCGTTGGAATTAAGCCGAACGACGATTCCGTCGAAAAACCGTTATTTATCAACAACTGTCGTCGGTAAATATTTTCAAACGCCACGGCAAAAACACAACGATTAAACGACATATTATTATTATTATAAATCGACCGTTATGGATTTCGGGAAGGATTTTTTTTTCCTTTTCAACCGTTTAGAAAACTATCGATATTAATCGAGCCGATTAACGATGATCTCCGCGCGAGACACCCTGTACGGGGGAACAATCGTGTTTCGACGTCGTTTATAATATTATAACGTATACGAGTAAACGTTTTACTACCACGCCGCCGGGGTAAACGGTTCGGCGGGGGATAATACCGCCTGCGCGCCCCGCGATTAGCGACACCGCGTTATTGCTTGATAATAATATTACGTACCTACTGTGTATAAATTTATAATATTATTATTACCTAGTTCGCGTGATACGGAGGTCTAAAAATTACGTTATTCCGCCGCGGCGGCGTGTGTGTGTTAATATAATAATATTATTATTATACGCAACCACGTCATATTATTTTATCGTTTAAAACGCGACGGAATAATAGATATATAATACCGCAATATCCGTAACGATATTATTATATACTATTATATTATTATCGTAGTGGAATACAACAACACGCGCGTATTGTAAATAATTAATTTGTCGCCGAGGCGGTCGTCCGTCGGTCGTGTGTGCGCGCCGACGACGACGGAATCGATTCGAGCAGACGTCGCGGAAGTGAACCTATATATGTATATTATGTATGCTCTGCTGAATCGGTCTTTTACATACGACGAATCCGATTTTTTCAATCCGTTTCTACGATTTTTTCATGCGAATCGATTCGTTTTTGTGAACCGTTAAGATATAAAAGATCGACGGGGTGCCGATTCGATATTCACAAACGCAAACATAGCATAGTGAAATCGATCCAGATCGCCCGTCACTGTGCGACGAGAACGCTGAAAACCGCTGATTCGCTGGGAAAACTGTTCTATCGACTCTGTCGAGTAATATATTTTTTACTACTTCAAATATTACCCCCGATGTAAACGGCGGCGCCGAAATGGACGAGTCCGTCTCGCCTCCGCGACCGATTCAGAACTGTTTTCGAAATCCTTTTCTAGTCACGATCGTTGCGGCCGTGTTGTACGTCTCGCGCGTCGTTTACATAGACTTTGTAATCAGTCCTTTCGGACGAAATGCGCGCGCGAGGAGAGTCAAAACTGTCGACGGAAAAGAAATAACCCCCCGAATTCATTTTGACGCGACCGCTCGAATTTCGCGTCTTCTACTCGGCGTTTTGTAGTTTTCGTTTTTAGACACGCGCTTGATATTATATAATACGACCCGTCGACGATAAGACTTTTCGATTGAAATATGAAAAAGCGACGATAGTTAATAGTTTGAAACTTTCGAAATAACGAAAACGATCCATATACCGTTATATAGCAGTTATTGGTGTTTGACGTTGTTCTAACTCGATTTCGGCGGTTTTCGACTGGTATGAGCACGTCGGTAATATTATTAAACGTTGCGCAATCGACGTAGTCTGAAATTTGCATACCGGCACGGTGTAATCGTCGTAGTAATGATGATAAAGACGTATAACTGCATATTGGCTTTCGTAACGCGTTTGCTCGCGCGCGCGCGCGCGCTTGCGTATTCGTTCGGATAAACACGCCGTTCTGACGACGGCGGCGAGGGGAAAAGTTCGCGTTTTGATTCCGCGGGGATTTTCGCTCCGAATTGAATACGCGAACGAAAATTGAACACGAGAACGACCGCGGCGCGGCGCGAGCACGCGAAACGCAGAGGTTTTGGCCCGACTGCGGTACTATGATCTCGTCTATTTCCGCGCGGTGATTCGGTTTTAAGCAAAGACGTATTTAAACAGGGGCTAAGGGAGACACGATCGCTTAGAGGGGCACTTTTTCGCGCGGCCAAACGGTAAACAAAGGTCTACGCGCAGACAATAAGTCCGCGGTATGCTCAAGGAAAACGTACCACACTCAGGGCATATTGCTCTTCATACGAATAACCTTTCAAAGCTATTATATTTATACGAATAAAACATAAACAATTCATATCTTTCCGGTGTTTTTTTAAATATTCGTAATAATAACATCAATATCGTTCGAATATCTATACAATATAATATAGTCCGTAGAAAACGCAACCATTTCCTTGGTAATCTGTTATTTATTTTTACTCGCAGAACGGCAGAATCGATTTTCATATTAAATAGACAAAGGAAAAAACTTCGCGATCACGATTTCGGGCGTAAAACACATTGTTCAAGTCGTGTACCTATCTCGAAATATCGCAACGCGTTCGATCAAATATAATAAAACGAATACGTTTCGTATATACGGATCGATGTTAGTAACGGAGTGTCGTCAGCGGGAATCGCATTCGAAAATAACCGTTCCTGGAATCGATTTGTTCTTTAAAATAACGAACGAATAAAGAACGGATTCTATTTTTACTCAACGCCCACATACGAGCACACACACGTTTCCCGTCGAGACGTAACAAGACGCGACTTTTTACAACTGTAGTTGACAAATCTGTTCTCGATCGCTCGAAATTAAAATCGATATTCAATATCACGTGAAATATGATGAAGCGACATGTGTTTCGAACACCTATAATAATAATAATAATAATATCAAACACCGATTGACATACGTAGTATTCGTTTTTTAAACAATATCGTTTACGTTTTTAAATCGTGTGTTCGCGACACGGACGCGTTCTTGACATAACAACGTCCAATTGTATCGCTCGTTTTTTCATTATTTTTCGGACAAAGTCGTACATTGTGAAAATATCAATTCGAAATTTCTTGGCTTATACCGCGCGGTTCGACGATATACTATGGTAATTTACTCATCGCGATGTCGACGTGTTTTTCGACGGTTCGCGCGCCGATGAATAATAAAACCAAACGTTTCGCGGTACACAAACGAACGCGCGCGCGTATTATTATCGAAAACAAAACGTCTACGCTTCGCGCGCGGATCTTCTGCCGTTCGTTTCGAATAATAATATGTAAAACGGAGAGCGCGTCACGTACACATCAGGAACCATTACGCTTTAACGACTATATAGACGGGGGGGATTAAAGTGGTTGTACCTCTCGAGAAATCCAAGAAAATCCGGGTCGCGAGTCGCGAGATCGACCCGGACGACCGAGAGCTATTGAAACCTACTCTTCCGTATTATTTGCACTAGAGTCTAGGGACCGTTTTCGCACTTAATTTCCACGTCTTCGTACTGCACAAGACGCGATACAGGGTGTTCGCCAAACGCAATCGGTTTTGTCACTATACCGAATGCGCTTTCAAACACGATCGGGGGTGCGCGGCGCGTTTTCTTTTCTTTCCAACGGCTAAAAAAAACGTGCCGTTTGTCTCCGCAAACAATCAGTCGCGAACACGGGCAAACCTTCGTTATAACGCATCAAAACGAATATTTTATTACGGATTACTTTTTGGTAAGTTAAATTTTATACGTACGGCATTTAGTGGCGTAAATAATACATAAAATATAATATGAGAACAACATTTTATAAATACCATAGATTAATTTTCATTCGCGATTACGGAAGAGTCGTGCGGTTTTTTACTGACAAAGTTTAGGGGCTGCCACAGTACACCCCTTAGCTCCGCACAAAGCCAAGACTATAGTTTTCGTTTTTAAACATCTACCCAAGAGAATATGATCTCCTTTTTTTTTTTTGGTTTTTTTCACGTAAATTCATTTGACTAAGTAGTTTTTTTTTTTTTTTTTAAACGATTTATATGGAATCTCGTCGTCAACCCGTAACGAGAGGAGTCCGTCGTGTAAGTTTGTTTCGCGTCCCACGGGGGAGGAGGGGGGGGCGGGCGTGAACGACGATCCCGAGCGATTCAAATCTCGGTGTCTGCGACCTTATCGCGTCAGACGTCGTCGTAGGTATATAATATAATAATATAGAGGTGCGTACCTATTGGCGCGTTCGCGACGATACGACGACGACGGCCCGCACGTCAGCTTGTCTTCGTTCGGATCGCGTCGTCTTTTCGGCGAATAAATAAATTAATACGGCACGCGCGTCGTCGCGCGCGAGTGTACTCGAGAAGGAAAATATCGGGAAACGTAATTTTCTAAAAGTGCCAGGTATACATAATGTACCGACGAGGCGACAGGTGAGGTAAGGGGATGAGGTTGGCTCTTCACACGAGTGTTATAACAATACGTTCTATATAATATCATGTGCGCATGCGTGCAATATACGTATATACAATGCGAGTACGCCATCACATTATTCACGCGGCAATGTTTTATTAGGAGCGACGACGCGCGGTACAAAAATAAAAGGGTTAAAGGGGTCGTCGTTGTCGGCGGCGACGACGACGACGACGACGACGACGGTTTCTATAAAGATGTTTGACTAGGTTATTACTCTCTACCCTTCGTCTCTCTTACGGTGGCAAAACTTCAAGCTCTCGGCACACGCGACGACATATATACATATTATAGGTAACTATATACGCGCACGTACGTTTTCGTATTTATTTCTATTGCCGTTCGCTACACTTTGTCTTGTCTCTTTTCTCTCTCCGTATACTCGCACACGTGAATTTATATTTTATCTCTCTCTTTCGCTTTTGACGCGAGCGTATATATGTATACGACGATTTCTTCTCTCTTCTCGGTGGCGGTCCCGAGGGTGGATTTTACGTTGATCTCTCGCGACGGCGTTTACTTCTCAAAACGAGAGCGCGCGCGCGCGGTGTGTGTGTGTACACAACACTATATATATATATTATATTTACGTTAAATAATAAATTCGAACAGACGCAGAGGAAATAGAGACGGCGTACATAATATTACGGGGGGGGGGACGTACGCGTATCTATATTTATCACACGAGACGCTATAGTATTACAGGTATACGCTCGGGTATGAAAATTTTCAGTCCGTCGGAGAGAACGACCCCCCGAAAGCCGAGTACGGCCGTCGTTTCCGGAACCACAAAAATAAATACCGACCGATACGAGAGTCTATTACGATAATTACAGTAGTAATGATATGACAAGTCGAATACAAAATGTAAATCGTGTGAAAAAAATAAAAAAAAATTAAAACCGACCCCGTCCGAGACGCACGCGAGCGCGTGTATTAGTGTATGACGTAATTATTACGCGGAAGACGAATATTTTCGGAGGTTTGTTGTTTTTTCGTGGCGGTCGCCGTCGTTATAGGTGCGGCGTGTTATTATATCGCGGTCGTTGTTCGTCAGCTGCGGGAATAGCGTAATCGTTCGGTACGGGGCGCGCGTCTGCCCGTCGCCGCCGTCGTCTTTGTGTACGGACGGTTTTTTTCTTCTTCGTTTCGATCATTTTTTTTCGCTCACGGCCGGACCGCGTGCGCGCCACACGCGTTAACCGATCCGTTTCGGTCGCAAAAAAAGGAGGAAAAACAATCGGACGATTCGTGACGACGACGGTTTAGAGGCACTCGATTTGCTTAACGAACGTGTTTTCAGTTTTACTCGTATGTCGCGTAGGTGGCACTTGTACTCGTAAATTCTCACGAGACGTAGTGTAGTCTTATACTTTTCCTTTATTATTCGCGCGAGCGAATTTCATTTGCGAAACTATTATTATGTTTACGACGAGTCGCGCGAATCGCAATCGGAAACCGGTCGAGAATATAAAAACGCGACGCTTTATCGTTATTATTATTATTATTATTATTATTCCGACATTATTTACGCGGTTTCTCGCGGAAATATTGTTTATTACTTTTCAACAAAAAACAAGCGGCGGCGGCGGTCTTTCGCGTTTCGCGCGGTCGTGAATTCAATTTTGAATGTGTCGCGCGTTACAAATTGTACGAGTACCTTACACATTGTACCGCGGTATACCTATACGAACTCGCTTTATATTGCTGCGGAAGGGGGGGGGGGAAAAAACTTTGTTCTCGCAGATTTTCCGTTTTATTAATCTTTTCGAAGTCGTAAAAAGCAAAGTATAATAAATCGTACCGACGAATTATTAATAACGTTATTTTTATGTTTCGCGAAATTCCCCTCGGGAAAGTTTGATAACAATGAAACCACCCCCGTCCCCCTGCCCTAGGAAATAAGAATAAGTAACACAACGACATTGGACGCCGGGCGATACTACCAGTATCAACGTATAATAATTTACATGCATTTTTAATCGTGGAAAATATTATGCGATCGCGTGCTACATTCGAGAGCGTACATTATGTCGTGCACGTGGACGATTCCGCGTTACTAAATCGCGCGCGAATTTCGTCACGATGCATTATCGGATAAATAATAATATTACGTAAACGCGGACGTTGATAAAATATTTATCCGAGGATTTCGTTTCTTTTATGACAATGGCACGACGACGATTCGGCGACGCGATCGTAAACATTTCAGCGAGTGTGTGCAACGGACGTTTTAAAACGAGGGGAAAAGCTTCAGTTCACTCCGACTAAACAGTTTTGTTAATTGATACGCATAATCTTAACAATCGACTATCTACTATAAACTTCATTTCCAGCCTTGTAAATTATAACGGACCTAATGCTCGTGAGTACCTCGAATGACATAACAGTATATAATATTATGGAAATAAATTTCCAAAATTTTCACAGTGAAATATGAACATAATACCTTATGACGACGACGACGAAATAACGATACCACACTTATCGACACGATTACTTTGCGAGACGATTGTCGTGAATTAATTACACGGTCGTATCAACAACAAATGTTTGACTACGGACGGCGTATATTGTGTTGACGAAAAATTAGATCTCGTCGAATAGCCCCGCGATTACTACGCTGGAAGAAACACGATATCGTACGTGCATGTTAATAATCGATGTACGAGACTTTTAGAGCGAAGTACTTTGACTGTATCACATCTGTCAGAGCAATCCGAACTGCCAGAAAAATAATAATTTGACCGGAAGACGGATATGAACACAACGTAACGCGACGAAATAAAATCACATATGTTATACGTACGCCCGAGGAAAACGGAGAATATTTCATTGATTTTTTTTTGTCGTTCGTTCGTTTATTTATTATTATCAATATTGTTTTGTTTAAAACGCGTGATAAATGGTATTGTATCGTATACAAAGACTCGATAACCGTTATGGATTTCTGGTTCGATACATATTATTATATAACACAGTCGTATACGCTCGAGAAAACTCGAGACGTAGCTAAAATAAAACCCAAGGGATGAACAATGTGAATTATGCAGTTGATTTTACACGTCTCACTTTATCGAGTCGACCGTATTGTACACACAACTGTGTAGCTGAAATTGCGTTCTTGTTTAAGTAACGTTGAATCATTCATACTGTAAAAGCTCCGCCGCCGCCGCGCCGCCACGCCAATTGTTCCGTTTCTTGCGCCGGGATTTCATATAAATATAATATATATATATATATATACGAGTATCGGCACACTCGACAATGGACACCCGACCCTTTTCAAATCGATTCAATTTATCAGGTAGCCGTTAAACGTTTACCGATTATTATAATATACGCGTATATATTGCCAAGTGTATTGTATTATAATATTATACATATAATAACTATATTGACACCGCACGAATGGAATTTACGAGGTATTTAACGGAAAAATAAAAAAATAATAGGCACACGTTTTTGAACCGAGCGTTTTTTTTTTCTTTCTTCTTCAAAAATTCATCACGGCAGTGACTCTTTTAGTTTTCAGACCGATTCCAACCCGTCGCGCGGTGTAATATATAATTGTATAATGTCATGTTATTATACATAGGTAAGTAATTAGTTGCCTATAATATAATATATTTGTGTGTAGTTATAATAATATATTACGAAAAGTAAACGAGTAGATAGGTATATAAATACGAGTGGCGTTTGAGCCGGTTTTTTTTCTCCGTAACTACGGCGAGAGAAACAAAAATATTACTGTCGAAAAAAAATAAAAAAAAAAACGTTGTTTATAAATGAAATAAAAATCGTTCCGTTAACGGCGTAAAATATAAAGCTACGAGCATAATATTATAATAATATATTCCGTATGAGTATAGAAACGGTGAGAACGGTCGAAAAGAAATCCTCGCACTCGATATACGAGTATTATTATTATTATTATTATTATTATCTTAAATCGAGGTACGAGGGCCGACTGGGCCGAGATTAAAATGGATATTGACGTGAAGAAATGCGGTGAGATAACGCGGCGGCACGCTATTGGAGTGATCGAAGGGGAAAATAAGGAAAAGCCACCCCGTAAAGTGAAATAAAGGCGGAGAAAGAGAGAGAGAGAGAGATCTTAACACAGTATTATCCCTTTAGATTACACGAGTATTTCACATCACAATAAGAACCGCACGGAAAAAAAAAGGAGCGTTTCTCTCACTCTTTCTTATATAATATGGTTTGTGTGCGTGTGTATTGTATCCGCGCAATCTCTTCAATCTCTCTTGAAATAACGTTCTAGAACTTTTTTCATTCTAGCGGCGGCGGCGAAGTATTGTCACGTCATCGGCGGTCGAGTTAAAATATTAATCGGAAAGTATAAAAATTAATTAAAAGAAGACAAATTCAATGATATATATATATATATATAGTCCGTAAGAATAAACGACGATAACGACGAAATAATAATATAACGAAGGGGGGGGGATATAATAATAATTTACGAAACGGCTCTATCGGGCGGATAAAGCGTTTCAGCCGTTCGAACGTTGCAATAACAACAAAACGCACAAATATATATATATGTGCATTGTTTTGTACCGCCGCCGTCGGTAAATATAATAATTTCATTGTTTTTAATAAACGTATTAAACGATTTAATTCGATTAAGAGTGGTCGACTCGGCGACTATATACGTATTATTATGTGTACGTACTACGAGTGTGTAATTTATACTCAATAGGTACTATACTCGACGTTTTCTTTTTTCTTTCGAGTAAATATTAATTGATTTCGTACGGTTTCAATGGAACAATAACGATACTGCACTACGCGTCTCATGTGCGACGATAAATCAGTTGTCGAACGATAACGTCCGTAAAACGTATGTGAACATAAAAAAATTCCCATAAGAACATCGCGGAAACGGACGGAATAATAATAGTAAATAATATACTCGAATCCGGGGCGATATTATTTAGGATTCTCGAAAATTGCCTCCTGACTTTAGAGCGAGAGGACTCGGTGTTATAAAATAAAAAATAAAAATCTATACGAATATAATATAAACCCAGAAATAATCCCACGTTAGAATAAAATCTTTCTTAGATCTCAGCGGAATAATAATATTCTCGTATTGCTCGCTCGAAACGGTATGATTAGAACCTTGAGATTTGCAGTACTAATACTCCGATATAATATAATAAGTTTTGGATTTAAAAGTTTTTTTTTTGAATTTTTACCGACAAATCGGACAACGTAAAAAGAAATCGTGAAAATTAACCGAAAATCCGAGGGGAATACTCGCCGATTTTTTTAATATAACGAGCCCGCACGACATTATATGTCGTTACGAGGGGGAGGGGGAAAAGACAAATTTTAATCGCGCACCGGTCTCATTATATTTAAAAAAAAAAAAATGGAACGCTAAAGACGTTTATTTAATATTACGTACGATAATAATAATACTCGTTATGAATACTATAATATTAGGTATGCTATACTCCGCGAGGGGTTATTTCAATGCTAATAACATCGATACCCGCGGAGACGGTTATTACGCGAAACTGTACGGCTCCAAGTGTTTAAAAATATTCCAAATCCAATTAGCATTCCAAGATTGTTAGTGGCTTACGCTAAACAAACATCATCGTGTATATGCAAATGTGTGTGAGTGCATTTAAATTCACACGGACTGATTTGAATAATGTATATAATATATTTTACGAAAAAAAATTGTACATAATAATGTGTAAATTAATTTCGTACAGACGGACAATATAATATATTAAAGAATAATTTAAGACTAAATGTAAAAATTATATGCCGCGGAACATCGTTTTCGGCGTGTTTTACTTTTATACGATATAATATAATTATAATAATATGTACACACCTAATATTGTATGTTTAGTAATATTTTCAGCGGCCGATGTTGCGACGAATCGTATAATATATTAAAACGGAGCGGTTAGAAACTTTTGCACGACACGTCACGTCATTTGATGATTCGTGACTGCGATGTTCAGAAACCGATGAGGTGGTATAACGACAAAGTAAATTTTATTATAAACATAACTGCGGCACAAGTCTTTGAATTGAAAAGTTATCGCGATCCGAATACGTATATTATGACAACGACGACAACGGTTTCGACTGTAATGCGTTAACGAATCGATACCGTCAGAGTTCCGGTCGATTTGTTATTATTATTATTAATAATTATTATCGATGGTCGTATCGTTGTGTAATTGATGAATTGATGATTCCCGCGGCCAAACGTATGATAGATTGTATTTCATGATTTTTCCACGAGGAATATCGTATAACTATTTATCCTCAAACCCTAAAAATTGTACTATCATCGATAACATGACGCAATGTCTGTTAAATTCGGGCCCGTGGAGTATTTATATGTTTTTATCTATATATTTACATATATTAGCCGCGTCATAGATTACAAATATAAACAAAATATTATTTTACGTTGAACGTAAAATAACTCATTATTTTTAGTTACTATTTATTTATAAATAAAATAGTTTTTAGATATGGTGGGAAAAAGAAAAATAGAGTCTCTCACTCGAAAAGGAAAATCCTAGCGCTACGGCGGCGCTGTATTTTGAGCGAGAGACGGCGTCAGAGGTTTAGTTTTTAATAGTGTGCTCGTGCTTTCGTTGTTGGGCAGCTCATCGTTAATAATAATATATGTATATTTTGTTTTGCGCGCAGCAAAACACGATTTGGGTAAATAAATTATCGACGGTAAAAAAAAAAAAAAACCGCCGCTCCGACACCGGCTATATAATATGCTCATTGTACAAATCGTTGACTCGTACGACGCAGCGAATCGCATAAATTGGTTTCGGGTGGATATTGTTGTGCTCTGAAACGTTCGGCGCGCAAACCGCTCGCAAACGTGTTGACACCGACGACGGTTAATGAACACGAGGCGAAAACAATCGTAAATATTATTACGTCCGATCGAATAAATTCCAGTGCCCGATAAACACTGCCGAAAACGTTTGACGCGACGTACGTCCGTATTACGGTCGCGCCAACATACGACCGACCCGTTTGATTATTTGACCGGTAACGCGCACGTTTAATATATTTTAAATGACGCGTTACTATATATACGTATACGGCGTACGTGTTTGACAACCGATAGAGCAACAAGTGTGTTAATCCTCAGCGAGTGCGCATCTCGACGGGCTTCCGACGGCCGGCCGACCCGCGATTACGTCGATAACGTGATTAAATAATAATATTAAATCGTTATGACACGCCGCCGCCGCCGCCGTCGACCGAGAGAAATAACCGGGCAAATCGAACGTCCCGGCTCAGAACCTAAATACAACCGGCTCTCGTAATCTATCTCCGGCTCGATAAAAATGCGCTCGCGCCGACGATATGAAATACAAACGTATACGCGTATACCGTCGAAACAGATAAATCGAATTCGAATATCTCGATATATTCTCGCGCAATCACAGACCGCAATCCGTCCCGCCACTGTCTGCAGCCGTGCCCGTAATTTATTCAACGGCGAACGAACGCGACATGACAACTATACTTAAAAAATCTAAAACCTGAGGAGTAAGATTCCTAAAAAAAAAAAAAAAGTACCGTTGAATATACGAGCAAATAAAAAATAAACACAAACAGACGAGAATATCGAAATCGTGGAAAATGTCCATCAAACGACTCGGCAAAAACAACGAAACTACGTAAAAAACGAACAGCAAGTTTATCAGGACGACTTTCTAAGCGAAAAATCTCCCGTCAAATATTATTTTTAATACCTCGATTATAATTCAGATCGGTTTATCCGTATACTCGTATATAGAACTAGCTGAATCTACCCGTATTTGCCGGGTTTAAGTAATAAAAAATATGTATGGCCCAAATAATAATAATAATTGACATTTTCCCGTTATCAACTGACTGCTATTATTATTTAATAGTTTATTTTACAAGCACACAATATGAATATAGATGTACAATTTAAAGGTACAAATTAATTTTTACCGACCGACCGACGTCGGTGTGTGTGTGTGTGTTATAAACTAACTATATAACTAACTAACACGTAAGACGAGAACCGAGGTATACTGCTGGCCTAATTTCATACTCAAAGTTCCAGAGGTTCCGGCCAGGCGAATTTTTCTACCCCATTACAACCTTAGGAGTTGAATTTCACAAAAATAAATGTTTATTTGTGTTATATGAGAGTAATAATATATAGTTAAATTTCAAAAAAAAATCGGAACAAAAAAAAACGTGTACCCCTTTTACCGTTTTCGTAATCGGCCGTGTGAAACACAACAAACGCGTGCCAGCGATTTCGCGTTTTAATTTTTTTTCGCGTATTAGAGGCGGCGGAATGATATACCGGCGGCAGATATTTGGCGGTCAAAGAAAACGCGCGCGGCGCTTTTGGTGAACAACCGTTTGGCGGAGACCATGACCACGAGTAAGTAGTGTTTTTCGTGAGGTCGTTGTTAAAACTTTGATCGCCTTACGAGTATATAGTACGCCCCACGAGAGACGCTAAACCAGTCCGAAAGTTGGCGCTCCCATTGGCGGCCGGAGTAGGTCGTTGAACGCGGAGCTCTCGTCTACGCCGAGGAGTAGCGTCTCTCGGTGTGGCCGTACTATATACTCGTTAGACGATCAAAGTCTTAACAACGACCTCACGAAAAACTCTACTTACTCGTGGTCATGGTCTCCGCCAAACAGTTTTTCCACCAAAAGCGCCGCGCGCGTCTTCTGTCACCGCCAAATATCTATCTATACGCTCCTCGTCTCGTTTCCACCAACGGTACCGATCACAGAGGCGGATAGGTCAAATTCAGAGAGAAAATCATTTTCCCGACGAAAACCGGATTTCCGACGTGGCGGCGAGTGCATGGGACGTAAAGCTATGCGCACTTCGAACCCGGGGAGAAGAGTAAACGTTACGCGAAATAACATTTTGAAACGCAATAATTGTGTAAACACGCGACGATTGTTGTACACGGACGCGGTGAAATTGATAAAATATAATATTGTGTATTATGTGACATAAAAAAAAAAAAAAACTTTCCGAAAACCACCTTTATATAAAACGCATGTACCTAACCCGTGTACAAACAACGTGTGTTTATGTTTCCATTTAAACCACTTAGACTGGAAGCACGCGCGTTGTTTGAGCGAGGGCCGAGGGGCGGGGGAGGATAAATGTGCGTGGAAGCTTTTTTTTTTTTTCTCCGCAGCTATTCTACGAATTTCACTAACGAGCGTCGGTTGCTCCGGCACAATAATATAATATTTATGACGTCACACACGTCGCGTAGACAGTGCCGAACAATACGAGTCGAGGAGAATAATATACGAGTATGTGTACGTATATCGATGTACGCGAAGCTATTTCCCGAAGAAGAAAAAAACGCGGTGCTCGTTGGTTTTTAGTGTTATTACCGGACGGTCGTGAAACGTATATTATATTATGAGGTACGGCGTCGCGAACTCGCGCTTTCCAACAGTACCGGTCGTATAATATAGCAATGGCTTTCGAAAATTAAAACCTAATCGTCGCGGACAACACCGCGCACGCCGCCGCGTACAAATCTCGTCGCAATCGTTATCGACTGATTTAAACACAAACCCGCGGATTCGTATCTCCCGAGAAAATTAATCTCATACGTCATATAATTATGCCTGCTCAGTAAAAATAAATTGCAATACATATGTTAAAAAAAAATTTTAAAGTTTTTCCGTTTTAATTAGTTCGCCATACACAACGACAAACTCATAATGGGTGAGGGAAGGGTAATCACCAATACCTCACCTTTGTTCGTGAGGTAACGAGATCGTATTTTGGCTATCCCATGAAAAAAATCGTAATTTTCGTACCAGAAACGTATAATAATCGATAAGATCAGTTATTATAGTACCTAATTATAACGAGTTCGTTATGAATACATAATTATGTAACAATAGTAATAGTAATAACACTATATGACGTGAAATCCCGTGAAAAAATCGGAACAAGTAAACATTCTCGCGGGGCCAATGAAAGCCGAGCTGCGCGCGCCACGCGACCAATGACAGCCGAGCTGCGCGCGCCACGCGACCAATGACAGCCGAGCTGCTTGCGCTAACAATACCGATCGAGTGACTCGCGACAACAGGACGTGCCGGCGACGACGACGACGATCAGTCTAGTGTCGACCGCGGTTCGGATGGTTCTGCTCCGTGGCAGTTTTTTTTTATTTTTCTCCGTAATAGTCGTAATTAACGTTGTCAAATAATAACTTATTTATCTCGTCGACGACTATAATCGAACTTTTAATAGTGATTTAAAATTTTTTTTTTTTATATTTTCGTTTTAATTTAATCGTTTTTAACGAGTGATTTTTTTGTATCCGTTACAACTCGCGTTGTCTCACAAGCCCGCACCAACACCGAACTTCCAACAGCAACCCGCCGCGCCGACAGGCCGTAAGTAGTACCGATTATTTATTTTTATTTTAAGTCTACAGATAGGTGGTGGGTCGTAGGCAACCGTTACTCCGCACTTTTTCACGACGTAAATAATATTATTCGTCTGTCACTGTCGTTCTCGATATCGCACTGGTTATAAATCAGCCATATTATGTGTCTGGTTGTCGGGTAGGGTTTGCACGATGTATGTTATACGTGTTACTGAGCGCGCCGCTGCCCGGAATCTATCTATAATTAGATACAGCGTTAATTAAATAGCCCCCGATAGACATACATACTCTAACCGTTATGTATTTTTTTGTCTTCGGAGTTTTATTTTTATTTTTCCATTTTTTCGAATTATTCCCCCTCCCCCCCCCGGATTTTGGAGACTTAAAGAGGACGCACAATCTTACTTGAAATAAGAATGAGAACTCCGTCCTCTCCCGTCCCACCCCTCCACTTTAACCACTGTTTGTAAGTAATATTATAATCGAGTATATAATCATGACTATATTATAATATAACGATGTGTGTTCACACGGAGAGCGCCGATTAAACGTCTAAAAAAAAAAATTCTGAACTTATTATATTTATATTATTATTATACGCTTTGCGAAAACCGCGAGTCGACGAGACTACGAGTCACGTTAATCCCGGTCAAATAGTTTTGTTTTACAATGGAAATGACTGTACGAAAACGCGCGGCCGTGATTTAGGTTAAATCTCCTAAAACTCGAGACCGGAGTCTCGGAGTGTTTTCGTCGTTTCGCGGACGTCACCGCGCGCGCAGAACGAATTTTAATAATATCAAAAAAAACAAAAACAAAAAAAAAAACCTAGCGTCGGCGACGACCCAATTAAAATCGGTCGCCACTCCGAATCAACAATAAAGCGCGCCGCGCCGCGCCGGTGTACCGAAGTGCGATAATTTATCATACGAAAATTTAATCTTAATGTTCGCGCAAAACATTTTTCCCCGGTTCTTTGCCATCCGTCGTCCTCCCCGTGCTCGTGGGGGAAAAAAAAAAAAAGTCCTAATTACGTCACCGTGCTCTGCAAATAAATACGCGTTTTCGCGCGGACGATATCGCATCGCCGCCGGATGTATAGGTATAATATTATAATCGGGGGGGGGCGGATCCGAAGAGATGGGCTACGGACTCTCGAGCCCCGTACCGTCCCTCGGATCCTTAAAAACAATTCCAAAGACGCCGTTCTCTCATTTTATTGGTATAATTTATAATAAAAAAGTACATTACTCCGGTAGATTTCTCTAACAGATACGTCATATAAATTATAATATTTTACATTATTACGCGCATATACGTGTTACGTTTATCACCCGTCCGTTTGCCGTCTACTCGTAAATTATTAAACGTACTATTTTAAGTGTTTTTTTTTTTTTTTCGTTTTACCCGGTCGATATAATATGTAGAGAGAGAGAGCGTAGAGTAGACGGACGGAGCTTTTTCGAATTTCAAATTTGAATTTTTTTTTTCAAACGACTCGTTGAAACGTATTAATTTTCTAAAATTTAATAACGAAAGTTCTCTCTCTCTCTCGTCAAGCGAGTGTTTATGCTTATTATTATTATATTTTCGTTTAATTTATGAATGTATCGCTCTTGTACAACGCGTGTTCCGAGTGTTTATCACGTGGTTCTTCTACAATATCGTTCCAACGCGATTAATAATAATATTATTGTATAATAAAATATTGTCACGCGTTCCGTACTAACTCGACAGGTTTTTATTTCAACTATTTAGTTTCTATTTTCACGCCGGACGAGCGCACGTATATTTTTTCTAGTCTAGCCGCGTTCCTGCGGTCCCCGGCCCGTAATAGCTGCGCCGCGTTATAATAACTACGTTTGAGGGGGATCAACAGAATGTGTCTGGAAATTATTATATCGCGGACGAGAAAGCGAGTAGTTCGGTTTCGGATTAACGAAGTTTCGGACTCGCGGCGAATTAATAAAGTGCTGTGTCGTCGTCGTCGTAGTAAAGGTTTATGTCCCTTTTAAAATCATTCCCCGCGCGAGGCTGGGCGGGGCACGCGCGCACACACGTACCTATGCGTTATATATTATTAGGTATACGCGTATGAAATATTTCCGCAGTCGACTTCCGTGTGTGGTGTGTCGGACCAGTAAATCCCATTACCGGAAAAACGAAACGTGCAGACGACGCGAGGAATAATTTTTCGGTGCGAGCTCGTGGCTTTAATAATATCATAAATATATACGTATATATATATATATATATATATATATTATATATATGATTACGGGACGAAAAAAAAAATAATATAATAAAAAATACCGTACCGGAATTAACTCGCGCGGCGGCAATTCGTTTCACCCCGTTCTCCGTATAATCTGGACCTATTGCGGCGTGGACATTTTTATTAACGGAAACGAATAGGTCGTAGTAAATAACCAATTTCGTGGGTCACCTGACATTTCTCCGGCAACATCCTACTCCGCCTCTTCCCCCTCCCCCGAAAAAAAAAACACATTCATATCCCCCGATCCCGCGACGTTCATTAAGCCCCGGGGTCAACGAAGAGGTGGTGAATGTAATAATAACTAATAACGACGTCACTATTTACACGATTTATTATTACATATATATATATATATATATATAATTATTATAACGTCATGTGATGTATTTCAAACACGAAAATAAAATACGATATAAACGGTTACTATAATATGTGAGGGAAAGGACATTTGGTGAAATCGTCTCCAAGAAAATATCACATCGCCACCACGATAGAGTATAAAATAGCCACAAAGGTTTATCGGTGATTTTTTTGATTTAAGAGCTAATTCAGAGTTCATCCCGTCGTTTGTATATTAGACCAGCCACTCATTTTAATCGGTTCGTCGATAGATTTTTTCCCAATGAGATTTATAAATACCCGAACGGCATAATATTATATTATTATCATTACAATGACATAATATTGTGTACTGCTTGGTAAACGCTGCGATTTATTATAGCAGAAATAATATAGTAAATTTAGAAATCGGAACAAAAACGTACGATGTAATCGCTTGATTTTTTTTTTTCGATTAGATTTAATTCGCGATCGTCATCTATCATTTATGACAATGCCGTCATAGAATAATTGTAACGCTCGCGTACCATACGACAATAATAATAATAATAGAATAATTTCCGAAATCACCGTTCTTAGACAAAAGTCGTATTTGATGAACTCGCTCGAGAGACTTGGCGGCCGACGATTATTGTTGTCGTTAGTTTTCGTATAGGTCAGATTTCAAAAGCGCATAATATATAATATATTATGTAACATTATGTCACCGGAGGCTACGCACGGTTTTTTTTTTTTACTCTTACGGTATCTTTTTTTTTTTATATGAGAAATCGTTTTACGTATTACAAACGTGCGCATATTTTTCACCCCACTACGTACATTTTCCGTTTTCTCGCTATTTATCTCTCCCCTCCCCCCCCTCTCTCTCTCTCTCTGTTTATTCGACTTGAGCTATGTTGTTGTTGTTGTTGTTATTATTATGACGCGTAATTAAAACAATCGTTAGAAAAAGGAACGAGAGAACCCCGTCCGATACCGACCGACCGACCGACGACGAGGGGTAGTATACGGCGCGCGCGACTTCAGAGTCACGACATTAGTGAAAATACTTTATGCGATACTCTGGCAGTGTATAGCTGACGCGTTATTATTATTACGCGCGCGCGTTTGCTTTTAACGGCGAGTATTATTTAACGATTTTCTCGCAAAACACTCACCTTGAGCGGAAGGCGTTTTTTGTTATCAACGTCTTCTTGGAGTTTTTTGTAACGCTCGTCAAAACTGTTGTTCCAGTATTCTTTGCTTTTCATCCAATAAGGCTAGAGAGAAAAACAAACAAAAAAAAAAACGATTAGTTTAACCCGACAATACAATAACAACAGTGCGTGTATATAATATGTGTTATCGTTTATCGACGATGATATTATAATAACTTCCGTGTACGATTCACACACACACACACACACACAAACGTTCGTTTATTATTATCAACTATATCGTATACCGAGTTACACGGGGCATTATTATACGCGGGCGAGTAGTGGTGTGCGAGGCACATAATCATAACGTCGTTTTAAACTCTATATTATTATAATATTATATAGTTTGCATAGTTCGTTCGGTTAATTGTTTGAACAAAGTTATCCAATATCCACTTTGCGCCGGCATAAACGTATTATATACCCCATCGCCCAAAACGACAAATATTACATGACGTTATAATAACGCATACGCGCGCGTATAACCGTCGTCGTGCGCATCGTGTGCGCAGCAGAAAATGCTGAAATAGTTTCGGATATTCGTAACGTGATTAACGGACGGAAAACCGACAATAGTTTATAATTACAGCGCGCGCGCGCGGGGGAGTTATACAAATATGATTATACGTATATTATAATATAATATACGCGCGGGCGCGCGAAATAGAAAATCGTAGATTATTATTATTATGACGGAGAATGACTGGCTTTCTATTTATTTACAATACACACACAATGCCCGCGATACAATTCGGGGAGGGCAGTGTGGAGATTGACGCGTATCGACCGGATAAAATCTGTGAAACGATCGAGGACATTATATCATAATATTATAATAACGGGCAACGCAGAGGAGGCGTGTTTAGATCATTTTTTCGTTGTTTTTGGAACTTGGGCGTCGAGTAACAATACGTATAT
Source organism: Drepanosiphum platanoidis (assembly GCA_948098885.1). Taxonomy (NCBI): domain Eukaryota; kingdom Metazoa; phylum Arthropoda; class Insecta; order Hemiptera; family Aphididae; genus Drepanosiphum; species Drepanosiphum platanoidis. Next base: position 24,754,774 of record OX402529.1, on the reverse strand, counting down.
AATAACTAATTAAATTTGTATTTAATGATTTTACACGCGAAGCAATTAAACGACGTGCTGCATTGTGAACGCTATACAGGTACTACCTCCTCCCTTACCTCTTTAATAATTAAACAGAACAGAGTGGGTTTTTTATTCCTTTTTTTTTTTTTTAAACGCTTTGGAAAAATTTCCCGGAATTTGGGGACGAGGGAAAGTTTCCTCTCGGTTCCGTTCCGTATACACGCCTCCGCGGGACAACGTAAAAAAAAAAAAAAACGCTACATATATATATACGTATATATCTATTATTATGTATCTACTCAAAATACAATACAATTAAGTGCACTCTGATAGTTATCTATTATTTATTATCGCGCCGCGTCGCCGTGACATTTTGTCGATGCAAAGTACGCGGCTTACATTGTACTTTATATACCACATCACTTAAGTATTTATATTCGCTTTTAAAGTCCCTACCCACCCGTGGCTCGTCACAAATAGGTCATTTTATATACGTAACGCTCGGATTTTCTATTTTGCTCCCAAGCATAGTGGCCGCGAGTCTTTTTATTGATAACGTATAGTATTTGTCGGCGCGAGGGACGTTACGGAACACGCTCGAGCGGTCTGCTTAAGCGCGCCGTTTGAATGTCGCGCGGACGCTGGAATATTACGTTTTCTTTTCGTCGTGAAAGCGTTTTAAAATCATATCGATCTACAAACTACTACATTTGCGTATACCGTTATACCGTTATTGTACATCGCGTAATCCGTCTTCGTCGAATTCGATAGTTATTATAATTTGTTCGGTGAAACGAGTTTTTATACGAGTATTTGAAAAATTGTTTACATTATTTTTTCTCGCGCGTATCGTTTAATATAAATATCGTTTATATTACTCGACTTGAAAACAAATAAACACATTCGTTTTCGAAATGATTAGTTCTTTACGTCGTGAATTTTATTTTGGTATATTTTGGTCGTAAACTTCACCGAGTACTCTGAACGAAAAACGACGTTTCGTTCAATCGAACCCACGTGGTCTTTTTTGAGAACACTGTGTGAAATCACGACGAAATTTACTGATTTTTACGTGTTCGTGTTAATTGTATAAATTAATACGTCGTATACAAAATATTCGGCGAAATGTGTAAAATATTAAAATCGTCAGTGACAAAAGACAGAAACACCATAACTGCCTCTCATCAGTGTTGACGTAACGGACAAATCAAATACCTAAACTAGACAAATGTCGGTCGCCGAAAACGTTGCACAGGATTGAAAATAATAATAATTCAAATGAAAATTGTCGAGCTTACACAACTCTAGGCGTGCCGCGGCTGCGCGAACGAACAGCTCGCGGCGTTCGAAACGGTACAGTTTAAACAATAATAATCATCTTTGCTGAGATCACGCGAACGTTTCGGAGACGACGTTTCAGAAAACCATACACGGCGTTATAACATTGCGAATCGATTGGACACGTCGGACGGTCGATATTATTACGCCTTCGCCTGCCAACACTCAGTCCAGAAACGTCACGCACGTGCGACGGAATCGTCCGAAAATCTCAAAATACTGGTTCGATTCATGCGATATTTATTTTATATTATACGATATTAAAACGGAATAAATTATCACTAAACACGACGAGTAGTCGGTTATTAACATATTATCCTGCGTCGAAATTCGTTTTCGAACGATAGAAAAAAAAAAAAAATGTTATTAAAACACTAAAATACGTCAAAACAGGCGGAATAACTATATATTTCGTCGGTTAGCCGCGTTCCCTCCTTTTTTCTCCTTCGTAATTATTAACGACGAGACGGCGACGTGTTGCAACGACGGACAAGCACGTGCCTCGGCTTGAGCCGTCGACCGCAGCAGACGTTTTTCCCAGTATTCGGTAATATCATATTGAATAATAATCGATATTTATACAATACGCGTAGACGTCCGTCTAGACTTGGTTAGTTATTTTTTAGTCTCTATTTTTGTTTCGTTATCATATTATTATTAAATACGGATTGCCGGCGCGCAGTTGAAAAAACAATAAAACCGTATTATCGACGTCATCTGACCGTGCGATTTTGTTATTACGCGTTTTTCACTCCGCCGAACGTACGTAAACATCGAGAGCGGTAACGATATTAATAACAGGAAAAACAACATCGCGTTTGTACCTTTTTTTTCTTTTAATTTTTTATAATATAAGACGTTATTATAAATATCCGCGTAGTTCAGTACATTTATGAAATACGGTAGTTTCATCAAAAGCGGACGTCGTCGTCTGATTGAAAAGTAAAAGTCGTATCGATGCCGATCTACAAAATGACGACGTGTGATAGACTGAAAAAAAAATACATTCTCCAAAATATTATATTACCTACTAATCTAAAAAAAAACAAAGTAATCGTCGCGACGTTTAATTAGTATAGTAATAAGCAGTGGACAATACGAAACGTCGTACTTATTTTCAATCGTAAAGTTTCAAAAAAATATACATCACGCCGCCTTTATGCAACGATATTGCATACTCGGTGCGCCCAATCGTGAAACGGACGACATCGACGTACGGACATGACGTGATGTAGGGCGAGCACTAGGGCGATAATTGCATCGGGATCGTCTACCCAAAATCGAAAAATACTTTTTGTAAGATAACGCGACGATAATTCGTAGGAAATCTCCTTCGTTCGCACGAGGTTTGTGTATTGATAAAGTACATATTGATAAAATTCACGTGCGTTATGGAAAAAAACGCGCCGGGCGTGAAAAGTCTTTGAAAAGTTACGATCGATTCGTTACATAATATTATCATACACAATAAATAGAAGATAATATTACTATATAAATGTTTCCGATTCGAGATATAACGGTCACGGTTAACGAACGCGGTTTCCCCCCCGTCGGCCGTTTTGATGGCCAATTTATATTCCTCGTCGCCCTCTTTGAAAATTATATTTGAAAAAATAAAAAATAAATATATTTATACAATAATCAACCGATATCTAATTGAATTCGGTTAGCGCCAAACGCGTATTTATTGTTCAGTTCATCGGCCCATTGTTGTGTTATAAATAGTTTGCATTGTATTTGGTCGAATATTTGGCGATGAGCGAGCGGGGTGATTAGCTTTTCGGCATATTATTAAATATATATTTATAATATTACGGTTGTGTGCGGGCGCGTACGTGTTTTTGATTTTCCGTCCGATGGAAGACTGCTTTATAATAACGATATTTATGCGCGGAAAGCTCTCTCTCTCACTAAAACGACCGACCTACGTCCGAATCGTTTGTAATAATATTCGCCGCGGCGCTGGCAGCAGGTACTCCAGGTATTGATCGATGTACCGGCGATCGTTTTCAAGACCGTTTTTCGCGTGCGTTGCGGTGCCGCGACGTGCGTGATACGTCATTATCCGCGCGCGCGCGAGCGTTATTTCGAACACGAGTGCCGCGCGTTTTACGGACAGACACACACACACGCGCCCGCGGTGAAATATCGGAAAAAAACGGGCGAGAACGAAGAGAAAAAAAAAACCGCGCGAAACGTACGACTGTGCCAGAGCCAGTTCTGAAGATAATAATAATACGTAATAATAATGTATAAAGGCCGCGGGCGGTGCGCGGAAAGACATGCTCGCGCGCGGCCCCTCCGGGCACCAGCTATATTATCATAACACCGTCACTCTCGGCAGACGAGCGGCGCAAAATACAGCGTGTGACGATAACGATGCGCCAGAGAGTTCGTCATGACGACGGGTTATTAATATCGTATCGGGCAAATACGGCGGCGGAGTTCCATGTGAGATCGCTGGTTCTATTGGGAAACGAAAAATAAAATCGCAAACTGAATCTCACAAATAATAATAATATTATAATGTTAAATTTGTCCTTTTGTGTGCCGGACACACGATCGAACCGTTCTTGTCGTTTTCAAACTGATAATATCATTTATATAAGACCGATTTCAAACTCGTCGGCGCGACAGTTCAGTACGTCGTGTACTCGACTCATCTAGTTTATCGTAGTTGGCGCGATCAAATGTGTTGTTTTTCTATAAATTCCAAAAGAAAATCTACTCGTTCGTTTTGATAAATTAGAAAACTGTCCGCAAAACAATACGAGTGTGCGTACATATTTCGACGAGAAGTTGTTTGATATTACATTTAAATCGTTGCAGATTGCGAAACGGCATTTTAACTATATTTTTTACACGATCGACGACGGTATCACTTATCAGATCGTCTAAAGCAATGAAAGTCCAACGCGGAAGTGTAAAATGTTTTGCGGGAGAACGTGCTAAGCTCCCGTGACCCGCGCCGAACCCCGCGTAAGCGAAAGTGACTGAAAACCGCGACGTCATCCCTGCCGGTGCGTCCCGACGACTTTTCGACCCCGGGCGACGCGAATAAACCATTACGCGGTCCGCGGGAAACTATAGAAAACATCACAATTTCGAGCTGGATCATCGAGTTAGAGACATTTTTCTCGTACTCGTGGTCTATAATAATATAACGATCACCAGTAAATATACTTTTACGATCATTTTTTCACAAGACGACGCGGTCGAGTACTACGATATTATATTCTTTTCGACTTTGGAATTAGTAAATCGTTTTGGACAAAAAACGAAAGAAAACGACGCGTACGAGCAATTTGCAAAACGCCAACGTTAAAAATCGTCTCGCTCGTTTTGCGTATGACGATTATTATTATTATTATTGTCCTTGCACAGATCGTCACGGTACGTTTCGACCGTGCAAACATAATATACAAAACAAACGGTTGTTTACGCACCTTGCAGTCGAAAAACGATTATTTGCTCGTAGAAACTCGTCCTTCGATCAAACAACGTGTGTATATTATTATTATAGACTTCGAACGAGCCAAATTGTTTTTATCGATTTGAATTTAAATTATAAAGCCATTACGGGGAAAACGCTACGTTTTAATTATAATCGAACGTTCACATGACGACGCGATTACGACGGGGGTTGTACGTAAAAAAAAATAAAAAAAAAACAATAAAAACCCAACCGAAATAAACAGTTCCGACTTGGCGAAAAAATTAGATGCGAATGCAGTGCATAAATCGGACGAATTAAACGTGTATATAAATTATGTTAATCCGAAAACATCGCACCTGTTACGTGCTGTGCGGCGGCGGTGTAGTCGCGGTGATGCGTTTTTTTTTTTAGTTCACTTTACAATAATTATAATATGATTTCTCTTCTGCGATGAAATTATTTTGAATTTCGGAAGTTCGCGAGATCAATACGTGCGATTCGCACTCGGATTTAATCAAACTATTTTCGTTTTTTTTTTGTTTTTTTTTACAAATAAATCGCATAATCGTAATGCAAACAAAGCACTTTCGACAATGCGGATTAAATCATTTTCTTATGTTTTATTGAATATTCAACCAAGTTTTCGGAAAACGTCTAGGTACTCTCAGCTCATTTGAATAATTAATTCGCAATAACAAGATTAGCCTTTTAAATTAATTTGAAATCACATTAATGCCGCGTACACAAGCATAGTGCATAATATTATATATACGACGATATCGTTCGAATTACAAATCTCAAATATTTGTCCGGGGGAAGGTGTAAGGGTGAAAGGCCGAATCGAAAGTATAAAAAGCCATTAACGCTACCGAAGCGTTTCTTTCTCCCTTTTATTCATATTCTTATTGTTTTATTATTTCCTCGCAGCCCGTCGCGCGTCGGATCGGGCGAATAATAATAATAAAAAAAAATGCTTATAATAATCATTCGTGAATTTTTATTTATTTCAAATAAGAAGCAATTAATATGAGTATTATATTGCACGGTGAAATATTTTTTTTACGTTTTCGATTACGAGTTGAATTTTTAAGCAGACGAGGCTAAGAAAAGCTAATGTTTTTTTATACAATCCAACGAGGTTTATGTGTGTTTTTTACTCGACGCGTTGATTCGAATATTTCTCGGGTAAACTAAAAAATACTGGGTCGGAAAAATGTAGGTTTAGTATAATATAGACTGCGCTTAATACGTCGTCGTCGGTAAAAACGAATTGCCAATAACAGTTGGTCAAACGTCGTGACAATATTTTACTAAATAAACTTATGAAACGGCGAACGCACAATCGTAAGTGTTCGTGAACGTTATTACATACGTATATACGCGCGTATACATCAAACGGAATATAAACAATACGATTTCGTTTTGTTTTTAACGCTGTTGTGATTATTAATTGCCAATGTTTAATCGCGGCGACAGCAGCTGCCGTAGACACACACACACACACACACACACACACAAACGGAATTCATAATATCGAGTTGACACAATCTATATCGCGTATAATATATTTTATCCTCGGCTACGTCCATAATTCATCGTAATTTGCGTATTATTCATTTATTTCGAGCACTTTCCGAATCGTTTTAAAGTATTATCGTTCTCCCGGGGCGAGCGCGCACTTGAACGCGTATTGTATATACAGTGTACGCGGGGCGGTTCGAATTTAAAACGTCACACGGCGGAGTGTCACGAACGTGTGACGCCTGTGATTCGAACCACCCTGTGCGTCTGAATAACAGACGCACATATTATATACCTGCCGGAACAATAATAATTATTCCACGCGTTTCCGCCGTAATACGTCATGATATTATTATTACGCGGCCGTCGCGATAAATCGGCGCGCGAAAACACGTCCCGTTCGGCGTGACGTTTAATTCGACCCGAGACAATATACGGAATTCGGCGGATCCTCATCTCCCCGCTCCCGGCGCGTGCCTGGCGAGTCCTAATCGCACCCCGAAACCTCCTCGTCGCGAATCGGGATCGCATCCTCTCATATCTCGGCCCCTTTATATAGACGTAGACTCTCTGTCGCAGTAAGTTTTTTTGCGTTTTCATTCGACACTGTTGTTTAAGCACGATTGAATCGACCTACTCGTAAAAGCCAAAAACCAGACGGATTTCTAATCGAATTTTAATGTTATTTATACGCCCGGGTATCGCGCAGGGCTTACGTGTCATACGTTATCGTTTTTGCAGTCGCAACTTTTTTCGATTAGAGTTTTGCGATCGTCTCTCCTCGTTGGTGTCGGTTAGATTTCGTCAAACTCCGGACTACCGTGCAGTGTACGGCGGCGGCGCATTGTAAAGTGTCTTTGAAATTGAGTATCGAGCGCGGAACAGCCAACACGCTCGTAAAATAATATGATATTATAATGTGATGCCGCCGTATTGTATTAATCGTACGAAAATGACCGTGGTCGTCGTCGCGTTTCCCGGACGACTCGGGACGGCAACGGACCTTTTACGACGACGTACAAACGGAAACGGTTTTACAACGGCGCGACGACGGAATAACGACTTTTGCCGGTGGAAATTTCACTCGTGTTCTCGGCGAAACCAACGAATATACTCGTGTAATACAGGAGTGCCTCTTGTTTTCGAAAATAATCCGAGTTATTAAGTCTATTTTCGTTTAATTTCCCGTGACGCTGCCGCCGCGCCGGTTCGCGCAAAGGCCATTTTAGAAATTTCAATTGTAAAATGTTCGACCTTCTTTATTTTTATTTTTTGCCCTATAAAATTCTACGTAAACACTCGTATAAACCATTAAGTCTAATTTAGTGCTTTGATATAACTACTTTAATTATGCATTACGGAACCGAGACGATTGTTTTTGTCCAATGCCTGGACGGACCACGAGTGCTATAGAGATTATTATTATTTTTATTGTTATTATTATTATTATTATTACCGTCGTCGTTGTTGTGATATTATGACGTTCGACAATAATAATATAAAGTACGAGAAAACTGACTTTTAATGTTTATTTTTTATACAACTATAACAGACGATAGATAAAAACATTTTAAATCGTTTTGATAAAAGGGGTTGTAAAATTATCGTTACGTTTTTTTTTTTTTAACTCGCTGCCCATTACAGTTAACAACAACAACAATAATAATAATAATAATAATAATTTAGACTCTTTTAAGTGTAAAGTTATTATAAGGAGAAAAATTTAAATTTTACCTAGTAAGAATATAATAATATACATAATATATAATCGGAAGTTTTCCAACTTTCTTTGCCTCGCGCACAGTGATGATCACTTACAAGTTGATCGTACTAATTTAAAAATTTTAAAAACATTTATCAACTATTCATTTGTTCGACGTTAATTAACTCTGTATCTGTACAATATCCGGCGTATAATGGATATAATGGATGAAAGCATTCGCTTTTTGAAACTTTTTCGGCCGTAATACAAGTCGACTAAAACGAAAAATTATCACGTCTTCGTTATTTTTACTCGACCGGATACCTTACATATTATATTGTTCGACGGGGAAAAAAATTTAATTCCGACGATACGGTCGAATTATATTTACAAGTTATAAAAGTCCGTTAGTTCTAGTAGTGTTCCCGAAGAGTATATATTATATTATTAGTAAAATTTATTAGATTAAAAAATCTACCGAAATACTATTATGTTTGTCAGTCGTGCGCAATGAGCGCAGTAATCGTATTGAAAAACGGAGCCCGATTTAGAACCGTCGTGGCTTAAGGCGAAATTTCGTTTTTCTAATATTATCTTAAAACAACGAACCAGTCGATTATTAGGAGGAAAATTAATATACACGTACTCGCGCGCTTTTCTTTTCTCACGAATTACACACAATATTTCTCATACAACGACGAGTTGTATTAACACTCGACTGTGCTATTGCATTATACTTGTAGCGAAGAAGAACTAAAGATTCGATACGTTTCGCGAGGTCCGTCTCATTTTACAAGCCACGCGTGTCCCCCCTTACGTACTCGCTAGAAAATACACTTCCGCGCGATCGACAATTCGTCGACGTCATAACCAGTTTGAATTTCGGTCTATTTTCGATACGAATAAAATATATGTCTTTCCGTCGTTTCGTCCAATCGTCATACGAGAAACGCGCGGTATTTAAATGTTCGTTTTCAAACGATCGACGGCGGCGACGCTCGGTCTACCTTGGAAAAAAAAGAGAGAGAGATAAATTTACGAGAACATCATCGCCGATTAATAAATACGAGTGTAAAAGAACTACATACGTATCGCATTAAAAACGAGTAGAAATTTAGAAATAAAATAAACTATATTCGACTCGACTTTAACGTTTTAAACTTGTTAACGGCCACCTTTGACGCGTATTGTATTGTAACGATAAAAAAGTATATAATATACATTATACACACACACGCATATATATATATATATGTAATATATGTTATGTATTTACACCTACATAAAACATGACGTGTAATGCGTATAGCCTCGGTATAGAATATAAAAAAAAAAAAAGAAAGAAAAGTCGTACATCCTTCGAAACGTTGTCGAATATAATATATACGTATATACTTGGCGTTTAAGGATAAATTTGTAGTGGAGATAAAAATTATGGGCGTATACCTACCGCCGCGCGTATTGACCAAACATGTTGTGTTTGCGTGTGTGTGTGCGCGCGTGCGCCAGGAAATATTTAAATGATCGTTAATACACATATTATAATATGCGTACGGTTTTTTTTTTTTTATTTTTCGCGGGTGTTAAGATGGCCGACAAATTAACGAAATGTGTTATTGGATTCAGATAATCATCTTTATTGGCTTGTCTGGACGACTATAATACGTATGTCCAAGGTTGACCGGCGCAGATGACGAATTCGATGCCTACAGCTAGCTCTCGATGGACACACGATAGCGCGCGGCTATAGTAATAATAATAATAATAATGATAATAGTACAATTGTGTCTCCTCCTCCCCGTTATTATTTCGCCCGGAGAATAAAAAAAAAACGAAAAAATTCTAAAACGAAAAAAAAAGAACACGCAATAATCTCGATGATTAAGTGATTTTCAAAAGGCGCAAATTAAAATCGTCTTGAACGTGATTTATCGTCCGTCGCGCGCGCGCGCGCGCGCGTTGTGCACACCTCTACCTTTTTATTTTTTCTGAAATAAATCATTGATGCGCGCGTACGTTATACGTAGTATAATATACGCGTTATATTTTTATCATTCGTTTTCCTAACCGGGAATACACAGAGTGGCAACGACGCTCGAGCGTATTATAAATATTGACCGCGAAACGTTTCTTATATTTTTATAGGCGCGCGATTTATTATTATTTCACGCCAACCCGATGCGATGTGTGTGTACGTGTTATATTATATTTATGTACGCCGCGATAGCGTATGATATAGTACGTATTATATACAACGCGCGGTGGGCAATATCGTTTACAATAACGCTCTGGGGACGGACGATTCGCGTGCACGCGTTTTTATTCACAACCGTACACAATTGTTTTCGTCGCCGAGCGCGGGCTCCTCTTGGCCGCAACACCTCGTAGAATACATTCGCGACGCGATATCATATTATTATAATAATGCGTATTTTAGTGAGCGCGTTCGAGGCTGGGAATTTCGATACGTTAAAATCGAGTCGACAGTCGATTTAAATTATTTTCCCCGGACTATAGTTTGGATTTTTCCAACACGGTTTCAAACATCGATTCGTCATGTGCTCAACACATAATTTTGACTATAAACTGTCTCGCAAAAACGTATCTGACTTATTATTATGTAACATCCGTATTTAATAAAAACATTATATGGTATTTAAAAAACGCGATTAATTAAAGTCGAGTCGATATTCTTTTGGAAGATGTTTATTTACTTAAACTGTTGGCGACGCGCTCGATACGATTTACGAAACTTGGTTGAAAACTACTATTTGCCCCCGTTCTTATAAATTTCGAATGCAATTTTACGAAAGTTCGAAAAACGATTCCGAGAATCCGAGTAGAAGAACTCGGGATACCCGAAAACGATCGATTTCGTTGTGAAAATAAAAGGGGTTTCCTTCGGAAATCTGAATACAAATTGTTATTATTTTTTTTTTATTTTTTTTTCCCCCAAAAAGCTGTTTGAAAGTAGTAAAAAAAACTGCCTTAAAACAACGGTCTGCACTTTCTACAGACGTGAAACTTTTCGATCACTTTTGCACTACCTCACCCCCACCCTCCGAACACGACTGTCTTCTAGTAGTAATAATAATAATAGAAATTCGTACCGTAAAAACACCATTGTTAAGCCAATATTATACAGCGTTTCCGCTCCGCTCCGATTCTAAAAACTTATTTCGCTGTTTATCAGAGTGTATTAATTAAATAATAATAAAAGCTGTAGTGTAGTACATGCATTTCGTTGGGAAAGCGCAAACTTTTATTTAATTTACGAGCTTTCGAGCTATATAATTAAGTTTAAATTGATCAAAATAGATTTCTATTGGAGTTTTAAGAATAAATAATTCAATTGTAAGTAATATCATTCAACTCGTATACATAATATAGTTGCCGGATGGCGGGAAACAACGGAGAATAGGGTTTTTTTTTTCGCACGGACGTTACGTTTTAACGGATCGGAAATAAAACGAGAAAACAATATTAATACTTCGTTTTCGTATAGGAACGTATAGCTCGATCGCGTATAGAAAATCGCTACAGCGGAAAATCGACGTGTTTCTAGAAACTGTCGTCGGACCGTTGTTGGGTCGTTTATTCTCCACCGCGTGATATTCTTTTAATTGTTAAAACAAAAAGACAATATAACAAACGATTTCACGAGACGTAAATTAATGTGGAGCGCGCTGAAACCGAACCTAAGCGATTTTTCATGTTTATGTAATCTATTCGATTTAAATCAAAATAATAGAAATGAAATACGCTAATTATTCTAAAAAACATATATTACATAATATTAAAATGTATATATTATATATACTCGTATATATATATATAATAGTATAATAGTATAAAAACCAACTGTAAACGACACGAGTGAATTGGATTTTATTTTTCGACAAATTATTTTGTAAATTCTTTACAAAATATGTTGTCATTGAATAGTTTCGGCGCTGAGAACAAACATTAAATAAAGGCAGTATTTTGTGCATTGTTTTTTTTTCTGGTAAACGATGTTAAAAATTTCAAAGGAATCGTATCCACCCACTAAAAAAAAAAAACATCCGTTCTTTTTAATGTTCGACTATTGTTTAAATTATCATTTCATTATGTCATATTAGACTGAATGTTTTTAATTACGATTTAGTTTTTTCTTTTTTAATAATAATAATAATAATATAAAAGTATAATTTAATAACGATTGTTTTAATTAGTCAAAAGATGTGTTCTTTCTAAACAGATTATTTAATATTCCGTTTGAAAATCGCTCTTGTTCCATCGTACGTCCCACATATAATATTACAACGTATCCGAAATATGATTTCGACTTTCTATGATAATTGTATAGAATAACTTCTAGACGTCCCTCTGACAGTATTATAAATTATCGGTTAAATAATATTATTGCGCTCTCGATTTTTAAAACGAAAACAATATATGTGTTCTCTGGACTTTCGTAGTTTTATTTTAAAGTAAAAAGCGATGTAATCCGTACAACGGATATAATATTGTGTTTCGGTGACATTTTATTTACACGCGTACGATATAATAAACAATAATATATACTACGTGTGCGAGAATTTCGTTTCGTTTCGTTTTTTTGTTTCTTTCGAATTGAGTATTTCAACATAATACCATATAATATACGCGTTTAGATAAAAGAGAGGAGAAAAACATCGGTTATTTAAAACGTTTTCGAATGTCTGTAGGTGCCTATGCGCGTATGCCGTATTCATTTTATACGTTATAATATTCTTTAAATATTAAAGTGAAGTATAGTGGAATTCCTTTGTTTGTATTGTTTGCAGGGATTACCTGCCCACCACTACTCATAAAACTCGTTTAATTAGATTCGAACGTATACTTAACACCGGAATCGATTCGGTTACATTCGGACGTAAAGTAAACATAAATCGGCGGCACACGAGCGTGTAACCACAATAATGCGCGTACGGTATAATACCGCGGGCGGACGATATAGTTTTCCCGAGAGAGCTTAAGCGTTTACCTGCCACTTGAAAGGGGCCACTCTCTCTCTCCTTTTTTTTTTTCCTTTTTCAGACGACCGGACTCCTCGCACGCACGCACACACACACCCACAAACACACACACGCGCGCGCGCGCAATTGCTGTTGGCTAACATATTTAAAAAACAACTATGTAGACTATATTATAATATACGTATATATACTACATACGTCCGAGGTTAGGCGCGCGAGTTTATAATAGTGGTCGTTGTAGCCGAGAATGACATATTACAGACACGACGCGCGTGTGTTCGATCGATTTACCCACGAGGATAATCTAATCCTGATTTATTAACACGCAAAGAGAGAATAGGAGGGGAAAAAACGAGTAGCACGCGGTGTATAATCAAAAATTAATTTATTACATAATAAATTTCTAGCGAAACGAACGCGCGCACAAACACACATAAGTGTCCTAACCCGAGATAAGTACCCATGTCCGCGTAGTGATGCCTATTATATGCGCCGAGGTGTTTGATTTTTCGTACGCCCGTAGACGACGTATAAATACGTTGTTGTACGATCGAAACGGCATGTTGGGTGTACGTAAACGCGATTTACGAGTGCGAGTTCCGGGCGAGCGTCGCTCATGTTTTCCACATCGACGGAGCTGTATTATTGCATCCCTTCGTGTAAATATTTCGGCGCGCATACGCGAAAGGTATAATATCTGATCAATACGATCGACGAGAGTCGTCAGTAAACATTGTACTCGATAAAAGTGTATGCGATGCGACGCAATAACCGAAAAACGACCTTGAAATGACGACGAATGTTGTAAAAAGAGCCATGCAAAATCAAAACGTCATCATCTCGGCGGTTCCGAAAAAAGCATGGAAAAGTCGTCCGAGCCCAAATATATAGACAAATGTACGTCATATCGTATGCGTTTTAAGTATGACAATAATGTATGCTTTCGATTTCAACCGTCACGCGGCAAAAGATGACACTCGTCGGATTTATTTTTTTGTGCGCGAGACATAATTCGTGGTAATAAAGAACGGCGGGTAGAAATTGAGAGAAAGACAGACAGACAGACAGACAGACAGACCGACAGGCGACGGCGGAGAGGCAAGGAGAGGGTTATCGTCACCGGAGATCAACAATGACACATTATATAGATCTGAGGCGGCGAAGACGATGTGTGCGCAATCGATTTCTGTATACACGCGTCACGGACAGTCGAACGAGAACAATAGAGGTCTTACGAGCGGCTGCGGCGGCGGCGGCGGCGGCGGCGGCGGCCCGGAGGATTCGAAACCGGCGTGACAGGATCCAAGGACGCCTTGATATCTTATCAGCTATTTAATTACGGAGTCATTAAATATTAAAATCGATCATAATTACATACACCAGCGTCATATAATAATCGGTCGCATGTTAATTTGTTGTATTTTTTTTTTACACACACACGCGCGCGCGCATAGAATAGCGCGTACTGTTTCTCCTCCTCCTCCTCGCGTCATTCGGAAAGTTTGTGATCGCTCGGGCCGATGTAGGTATACATGATTATTACCTGCCGCTGAATAAATCGACGTGCGGATCGCCGCACACACACACACGTAATGTTTATGTACACGCGCAGTACATATTTCATGGGCAGAGCGGTGCTATTTTTTTAGCCGTGAAAATCTCACGCACCGCGCCATCGCGGGAGGCCCAAAATTCGACGGGGAGAATAATATCGCTATTATTTATTGTTATATTCCACGCGGGCAGCGAATACGATAACGTTTAATAGCAATTATTATACCGACCGACCGACTATTATTTATATACGTATATTCCTTTTGTCGTTTGGAAGAGAAGAAAAAACGCAGGGTTTTCAACAAAGCATGTTTTAATAATAATAATAAGTCTCTACGGCTAAACACTCTTTGAAATAAGCGAACGACCAGAGTGCTGGGGCTGTTAGCGCGCAGCAGTATGGGATGTGGAAAACACGACGGCTTAATGCTTTCGCAGAGAGTATTTAAGTCTCGGCGTAAGTTTTATTTAACTAATAAACGTTACGACGTCGAAATCGCGGTTGGGCAGACGGCGCTTCGTCCGGGTTCTCTTTCGCTATATATATATATATACGTACATCGTTTCGTCCCTATTAGGAATATTTCTCTTTAAGCTGTAGTTTTGTTGACGTTATTTAACAACAAATACTTTATTATCCGTTTCGTATTCTTAAGCCGTCCTCGGTGACGGCGCCAGAGCTGCTTTTTTTTCTTTTTTTTACTGGTGAGGGGGGGGGGGGCACAGAGTCGGGCAGAGTTTTATCCTGCGACGGGCTACGATGTTTCGGCATCACGGTTACCCCATTAATTATTATTCGTATAGACTTATTTTTATCGAATAATTTAATATAAACACGTCGTATTGCATAGTAAAATAGATTTTGAATTCCAACACGTAATTAAACTTAAAACTCGTGAAAGATATACAAGCGCCGATACTTTTATGGATCGATAATAGTAATATAAGGTGATAATAATGTGGTGAAACGAAATCGTTTATGCAAATCGATAGGGGATTTTGATTTTATCTAACGACAGACGGGACACAAGTGGAGAGAAACAAAACGTGTAGTCCGTCCCGACCGGTCCCGAAAGTATTGTCGACGAATTCTAAGTACATAATATAAAATGGTACGACGTGGTCCTGAGCTCGATGAAATCGCAAAAACACATTTCCCCGAGTGCTACGCGCAACGCGGTTAAATAATAAAACAGTCTGCTGTCAGGAAAAAGCTCGAAAAGAGAATAGATTACACGAAAAACGTTCGATCCGTCCTGCAGTGTGGCGGTGCCGATTGAAATCGAATGGTAAATCTTCCGTGCGCGTTAATTTCAAAACCTTTCGTATCCGAAACGACTCGAATGATATTATTAATTTGCATGCATTCAAAGGGCGTACGCGTACGAACGGTATAGTCGTCCTGGGCTTTCCGAAAATATCCTATCCCTCCCCCTCAGCAGGGCAAGGAAAAAAAGCAAATCCCGTTTGAAATATTTAACGCCTTCGGCCCCCCCGAGGTATCGGCACGGCGCGGGTTTTTGCCGCGGCGACCGACGCTAAACGTTTTCGATTTACTCTCGTCACACGAGACGAATCGTCCAGACAAAGACCTCGTTAACAACGAAAATTAATCAAAGCCCCGGGACAATAAGCGATGAGCCGTTCCCCATTATTTGCATTATTACGGATTGCAGTATACGCGACGACGTCGTGCTCCGGTGGAAAATATAATCTAACGTTACGGTGCAGTTTCGCAGAGACAATAATTGTTCGTTGCTGTACTTTTTCGAACATCACGGTTTAGTACGAGATTATCGACTCGACAAGAACCGGATGATAATAGACACGAGCGTGATGCTGAAAACGAGAAATTTACTACCGAACGATAATTATCATATATAATATACTACACTCTAAAATGATACGAACGACTCAGTTTTGCACGCGACATATTATTATTATAATCGATATCGAGCACGCACTCCGAGTTGAAAGTAATAATACTTTTCCAATTGTTTTTCCCCGAAGATAAATTCAATTCGACAACGTTCCAATCAAAATCGGAAACGTTTTACAGACCGACAGAAAAACGAGTCAACGAGAAAAATTAAAAAAAGTGTAATACACATACGTATGTTATTATAAGGGCTCGGAAGTTGATGACCTAAACAACCTTTAAAAACGACTTCAAAAAGTATGCAAAAATGATCTGAAAATATTTGGAAATGACTGGAAAAATGACCCGACATTTATCGAATAACAAAACAAAATAACTTGAGTAACAAAAAAAAAATGTAAAAAAGTGACTTATTTTTTTTTATTGTTTACAATAATATGACTATAAAATATGAATATATAATATTTCAAACATCACGGGTTTCATTAATTTTAGTGTACCCAGTTATTTTCGTAACACTGACAACAATAACCTCTGTTTAAAAGTTAAAATAAGATTATATCTTTTATTTTTATAATATTTTCACATGAAAAAAAAATAAAATAAACGTTAAATTTACGTATAAGAAAATTTGACTATATTTTAGAAAAAATTACGTAAATTATCAGAAAAAATGATTTTAAATTTAGGAACATAATAAAATGAAGCCAAAAAATGTAAAAAAAAATGCAAAATAAAGTTCATAGATAATTTCATTAGACCGTCTAAATCAGATGTTTAGCTCGATAGATTGATGCCTAAATCGATTAAAAATAAAATGCATCAACTTCCGAGTGCTAGTTATTAAACTCCGTATTATTACTATTATGTTTATGTGACCGCGTGGACGTTTTAGTTTATTCGAATGAAATTAGTCCTAACGTAAAAGTACTGTAAATTGTATAGTCGGGGCAACACGTGTTGGTGGCGTATTATAGGGTGTATAATAACGTTTTATTTATTTCACATCCCTCTGCAAAACTTCCGTGTTTATAATATACTTTCGACGGTTATATACGTATAAAAACTCTTTCGGTTATCAAAAGTTTAAGTGTAATATATTATTGTGTTTCGGTTTGAAAAAAAAATAAACTTTTTTTTAGTACAACGTGCGTATACGTGATATTCCAACACGTTTTCGAAAAATATTTTGCTTAAACGGCGTTATTATTCCGAAGCCATTAGTCACTATTATCGTTTCTGTTGTGGTGGTTTTAAACAAAGCGTTTGATCGCGCGGTCCTGTTCTTTGTACACAATATTGTACTTCAATGAAAAATAAAAATTAATGAGCTATAGAGGCGACGCGCGACGCGACCGCGACGGTTGATTGAAAACGGCGAGCGAATTGGTATTTTTAACACGATTTCGCGAAATATTTCTAATTCGTTTTCGTAAAAAATTACAACACATGACGATTTTCGTGACGTGATTTTTTCCTTTTGTTTGGTAAAATTAAAAATAGGTTTATGTCTTAAACAACTACAAAAATTCACCATTTGTTTTTTTTTTTCGAATCTTATTATTTTAACGCGCAGATTATAAATTGGGCACGAACCCGCGCAGCGTGTGTAAATAAAAAATGTTACTGATATTCGTGATTTGGTCGTGTTTTATCCATCAATAGTATTAATTTAATACCCGTGCGTATAATAGGACTCTGTGATATCTTATGCCGAGTTATGATCTCTCCGCATGCGTTGTGTCCTGTTTTGCAATAAGACGCGAGTAAAAAATTAGAAAGAAAAAAGAGAGACCTTTGCCTTTGCATAAAAAACGCATCGACGAGGCTCCTCTCTCGTCAGGATATCGATCGCGTTTGCTAAATTTTTAATAATATTATACTTAAATTCCGCACAAAGTGTTTTCACGCCTACCGCCGATAAGTGGTATAGTCGCGCGCGCGGTTGCGCTGTTTTCACGTTTTTATTCCGCGGATCGTTAAACGATCGTGTGTGCGCGCCTATTGTTTAAAGTTCGTTAATACGCGTTGTTCAAATCTATTATAACGAGCGAGAAACAACTATATATTATTCAACACGGTTTGAAATAATTATCACTTGTAGAGGTGCCTATAAAATATTAATAATAATAACGTAACGATTAATGAGGAACATAATAATTGTATAGAACGACGTGATAATATTATACGGTTCGTCGAATGTATAATAAAAGTAAATTAACACTGGTAATATTTTAACACGCATTGTACGTATACGTCGTCGTACACGAGTAGACGGAATTAAACGACGTTCGAGTACAACAGATATCAGTTGTATTTTCTTTTCGGTCGTACTCGGGTTTACAACAACGCGCTCTTCGATTTTTACGGAAAGATATTATTATTACTACGCGGATCGGCGTTCGATTATTCGAGATCGCTAAATCGCAGTGTACGACGTCGTCTGAATACGAATCCGTACCCGAATCGTATAGCGAATATTGTATAAACGTAATTAGCGAGCATAATATGACATTCCGAAAAAGCAAACGAAAATCCCCGTCACGGTCTCCGGTGCAGACGGCATCGGATACGACAGATTCGTTTTGGAAAATAATAGTAACACCGCGGTTCGCAATGCACGCGCGCATATCGCGTGGTCTCGCTATTTATTATGGTAAAACCGAGCGGAGACGAGGTTAGATTTTTCAGGTATACGCGTCGCAATAATATAACGTGAAACGTAAACTCGAAATGCAACGTGAAATTCCGTACGGCATAAGTGGTTCGTGACGAAATCGAAAAGAAAAAGACAATCGAAAGGAGAAAAGAAAAAGAAAAAGAATACCGAAACGACCGACGAACAACGGCGCGCGACGACTCGCCGCGGTTAACGTGTGTCTGTCGTAGCCGGAAGCGTGGGCGGAAACGCGTGTGGACGACGTTCTCGAAAATTACACGTATATCGACGGCACATCATAAGCAGGCGTGCTGCTATTAGTAGTGCCCATAGTATTATTATATAAATTATCCGCGTAAAACCGTGTGTCGGCGGCGCGGCGCGGCGCACGCGCATCGGTCGACGGCAATAATCCGTTATTCGATCAAATACAATATTATCGCGCGTTTATCGTCGTCGCACGCGTACGTCATGTTCTAATACCACTGAGCACGTGTACGTATTATATCGGAACGAGAACGAAAACCTACGCGCGCATACAGGGCAGCATTTGACAGCATGGCGTCAAAATTAGTTTTTTCCCCGTCGGAAGATGAAATTCTTTTATACTTTTATAGTAATCACGATACTTGAACGTATTATCTGTTTTCTTTTTTTTTTGACTTTAGATGGCAAAATATAAAATCTTCTTCATCACCTTCATCCAATAACAATGTCAGAATGTCATTGTTATTAATGCAATACTTCAATAAATGGATCCATAATAATTTAAACAAAACTGTATTGACTATAACTAAACTTATTTTTACTAACTACACACGAACACATCTGTACTCGGACAGGTTTGCAAGCGAACTGAGAATATAACTACCAAAATCGCAGCGACATAAGTCGCGTCTAGTAAAACACGTCAGAAAAAATACGTCACGACGACAAGTCGCGGTCGTCGGTCGCGGCGACATGTCGCGCCTTGGAAATCCTACCTTTAGCGAGATTACGCTTCGCCGCAGTTTTGTACATTTTTTTAACGACTCATATTTCGTACGTTTATTCACGTCATTCGATAACCCGAAACGGCCGTCACAGTGTACTCGGTGGTCGCGATTTTTCTCAAAATACTCGAACCCCCCCCCGGCCGAGTTCAAATGGCTACGGAAAATCGGCAAGAATAACCGCTTTTCGGACGAACGTGCGAAATCCGATCTCGTGGGATTTTCGAATAGTACGAGAGAACACGGAGTCGAGGAGAAAAACCGATTTCATAAATATTCCGTGGGAAAAAAGCTATTCGTCGAGGCAAACGGGATTAGACACACCCTGTATGCTAGAGCGCAATAGGCGTATGTTTAAGGACGACGACAGCGTCGTGTAGTTATACGTATTTTACTACACGCGTTGTTGTAGAAAAAGTTTCCATTTTCTCTCTCGTCCATTTATGCGAGTAAATAATATATCATTATTGTAGCGCGCGTACACCTCTAAATGCCGTGTGAACGACGCGTTATAGTAACGCAGGCATACCACGGCCTGGTAATCCATTTACCTTAACCGGCATCGCTCATTTTCTCGGTCGGTTGGAAAAAAAAAAAAATTCACCCGTCGCGCAACACTCTTTCCGCTCGCTTTTTTTTGTTGTTTTTTTTTTGTGTTTTATCGCAAATTGTTTTCAAGGTTTACTTTTCTTTTTCAAACGACAACACATACCTATGGTGTAAAATATCACTGCGTTTTACCTTTTTATATCGTCTAAATTATTTAAACACGGCGATAATATTAAACTATTAGATTCACGATCATTAGAGTTATAAACTTAAAACCCGTAAACGTTTTTTTTTCTTTCAATAAACCCACTAGACCTACGAGTGTTTGTCACTTTTTAAGAAACTTTTTTTTATCACGAAAACTCGAAATCATAAGATTTTCTCGTCGTCGGTCGACCGTGCGTGCGTGTGTGGGAAAAAGGCCGGTCGAACGGATCGACACGTGCGCGCGGAGTGTATAATAATATTATTTTCGTATAGAAATCCGACGGTACACTTTATAAACACCACGTTGACGACGCGCGCTCGCGAGTCCATAGAACAACAAACCGCATAATCCATTACGCTCACACGTATATAATAATATAATATACTCAAACACAAAACGAGAACGAAAAATACACGAAAACAAAAAAAAAAAAAAAAACACGAGCGCTCGCTCGACTAATATAATATATTATACGCACACACACACGTGCATCCTATCCTTGCGTTCGTTCACACTATACGATTTGCGGCGACGGTTAATAAAAAAAAAAAAAAAACATCCGAAAATAACGCGCCTTTTTTCTTTTCTTTTTTTTTCACCTCGGAGGTGTGCTTTGTTAATAAAGTCGACCATACTCGTCGGTGGCTTTACAACCGTTATTCCTTTTATTAATATGACGAATTCGTTGGGTTCTCCCCTCGTTCTCTCGACGTTGAAAACGGTCGTTGTTTTTCCCTCGCGCAAAACAAAAACGACTCGTCTCGCCTACTACCGGCTTATACGTATTCTATTAATTTCGGTTCAAACGGCGATTTTTCGACCGTCTCCTTGAATAATCGGTCGGCGTATTTGATAATATCCGATTCTATGAATAATTCCCGCCGTCCGAATGTCCCTCCCAATCCCACACTGTGCGTGGGGATCGGTAGAAAATTACGCGTACTGAATTACAGAGAAAGAGAAAAAAAGACACCGAAACGAGACACCGCGCGCGGGGTCGGTCGTTCCGAAGCCACACACGAGCGTTCCGCGTGATTTCGCCGTAAACAAACTAAACACATACATAGTCTACGGAACTCGATTTTACGAACGAAAACTATATTATCGCGTCGGACGCGTCGTGAGTGGATTTCGAAACTAGCGTGTACGACGGCGGCGCGGCGTCGTGAATCTATCGCGCACACTGTGTGGGAGAAAAAACATGTTTCCACGTGTAGTTATCGAGTACGATCTTTAAATTATCATCCGCTCGCCGTTATTATAATATTACCGAAGCTCTTGACAAGATAATTAATCATAATTATTTCGGGGAAAAAAAAAAAAAAACGTAAAGAATGACGAAAAAATTACCCTACACACGATTGAGTTGACACACAGCAGGTCACGGGAAAATTTAATACCATACCTACTACGAATAATACTATACGCGAGGCGTACGTAAAATATATAATATATTTCGTGCTCGACGCGGACGACGACGTTACGAATAATCCGCGATAGGAGCGCGCGCTATTTCAACTATATTTTTAACGTCTCAATATTTCAATATAGTATTTTAGATATTACGACAACAACGACTCGCGCGCATTCGCCCGAGATACATTTGTGAATATATTTTATATTCAATATTACGTGTGTGACCATGGTCGCGCGTACGTACGTACGTACGTGTACCTACAGCTGAACCGAATGTTCAGAAGGGGTTCATAAAATCGAATTATTTTGTTAAAATAAAAAACCTAAAATCACCTTGAACGCGCGTACGACAAACGAATACTGTACCAGAACTTGAAATCGTATTTTTTGAAACAGAAAGGTATATCATATTATACAGATACGACGACTCATTAACTTTAAACTATAAATTAAGTTTCGAGAGAAAGGTTTTAACCCTATCCTGCCCCTCTCGGAAAAAAAACCCAAATTACGGCCTCGTGTGCGCTACAACATTATTATTACGACTACGGATAAATCGAATAATTTTCAGCGTCGTCGCGAATCCGTGCGAAAATCGTTTCTTTTTTTTTCTCCAAAACAAAATCCAATATTAATGTTGTTCTTAAAAGTTACGGACGTAAAAAGCACGTTTCGATTAAATAATAGGTACGAATTAAATAACGCCATCTCCACGAACACGTTTGTTTCATTTGTCCACGTCTAACGTACTGCATTTAATACGTACGTCGCGTAATGAGCTCGGCTATTCGAAAAGTAAAGTTATCAAACGTACTTAAACTCGTATTAAAACACAGTGGTCACCGCGGGTTAATTGATTATATAGGTATTTGATTTATAAAAAAAGTCGCCATACGGTTTTGAAATGGAATTGACTTGGAAAAAATGTATGCGTATAAACACACACATACGTGTACTCGTATGCGAGTTTATTTTTCTAGTTAAACGGTCTCCGTTTTATAAATATTATCTCGATCGAAATAAATCATTATGATAATATAATACGCGCGGTCTGATATCATAGGCATGCCGTGCGCACATTAGTTTACTTAATTTACGAATCATTTAGTCCGGCGAATAAGCACTTTGTATATACAAAGTTAAAACCAATAATATTTTATACTGTCACGTTATACGCGCGCGCGCGTGTGTGTGTCGTACACATATCGCGACTCGAATGTAAATTAAAACCGTACGATCAATCGAGCGACTCTCTTTCCTCCCTGCCCGGTGTAAATGGCTGTACTCGGGGTACTTAATGGTGTATTCAATTTTTTTTAAATGCACTTAACAAGTTAATGTATCAATTTATAATAAATAAAAATCCGCACGATGTTCGAACGCGCAGCATAACGTTTGTATATAGCGTCGCGTAACGACGTTTTTTTCTCTTCCATTTCGTCGGAAATCTTCATATAAATAATAATAATATATATATACTACGATAAAACGAACGTGTAATGATTTTCAAATAGTTTTTCTTTTTTTATGAATATTTTCATGTGCAGTGAACATTGTCGTGAGTACATGTCGCCGCCCCGTGTCTACTCGCCGGAAACAATATCGTATTAATATACCTATGCTGGAACGTAATAAATTACGTGGAGATGTGTTGACGGGGTGGCAATACGTTTGAAATAAAATATGCTACCTTTATGTCTCAGTCGATTTCTACGAATTATGATTCGATTTATTTTTATTTTTTTTTTTTTTAATACAATATCGTCCCGTTTCTCTCAGGCGACTGAGATGTTGATCCAAGTATTACGTTTGATACGTCGATTCAGCAGAATAATTCCGGTGTATAGTTTTCCCGAAAACGTCTATTGTTTATTCGTCCGATCGCGTCGGGATGATTATCAGCCTAGACCACGGCCGTATCTGGCATTCATTTATTCGATCCGATATGAAACTCGTCACATAATCGCTAGCAGAATAATGAAATCGGCCGACGACGACGAGTGGTTTCCCGAGCGTCTTGATTAATATTGTACAGCAGTCGGTCGATTTCGACGTACGTTTTATATACACAATATCGACGTTCGAATAAACGTATTGGAGAACGTTGTGAATACCCGTGTCAGTTGTTGGACCCGTCCGGTTTGTAATATCCAAATAATTAAATAAAAACGACGACGCCGTAATAAAATCGCCGCACCACCGCCGCGCCGTTCTATCGCGGTCTCGTATTCTTCGAGTCGAACACCACCGCTGCCCTGCCCAAAACGAGAATCTATTTATTATTATTTCGATAACGGTTTCGTACCGAACGCAGCGTTTTATTTCATACGAAATCGTTCGGCGGCGACAGCGATCGGACACACTCGTGTGACGTACTCGTTATTGTCGTCGTCGTCGGCGCGTTTACAATCCGTGACTACACGCGCGCGTTCCGAACTCTCGCCGGCGGCGCGGACGAAATATCGTTGCCTCGTCTTGGCAATACTATAATAATTTAGAAAAAAAAAAAAAAAAAAGGACTCCCGAAGCCGGCCGTCGAATTATCAATCGGAACGGGTTCCGCCGCGGCGGCGCGGCGCGGCGGAGAGGATTATTATACTACTACTACTACTACTATATTATGTCGCGCGGCTGACGCATGCCAACTGCTATTTCCATTCGTTTGAAACGCAAGATAATTAATAATATTAGTAGCATGTCGGTTCGAATATCTTATCGTAATAATAATTGATACTCTGTTTAAAACGAAACGAGATGCGAAAGAGACTATACGTACAGAGCGAGTTAAACGACGATTTTATAAACGCTGCTCCGCTCTTTCTAACACGAATATTAATATTTCGTACGTTCCGTCGGAACCGACGACGAATCGATTTTCTCGCGTTTTTAATCAAAAAAAAAAAATACGCCGTATATTTCACGCTCGGACGTGTCGAGTTTCCTGTCAACAATCAATACTGGTCGATAAAATTTCGTTTCACGCGTGCGAAGCAAACAAACGCGAATGTTTGGAGACGAATCCACCGGAAAAGTCGGAATTCGGGGTACACTATTAGTTTAGGTTAGTAGTATCCGCGACCTAGCCGGCCACTCCGAGCGAATCGGTGTAATACCTTGCACTACAATCACGTTTCGCGACCACCCTCACAGGTACGAAACTATTAAAAGACACAATGTCCAACAAACTGTACAGATATTTGATAGATTGTTGTAATTGTCACGCGGAGAAGCGCTAATAGAAATAGAGGACTTGGAATTCTGTCGCAAAGATTAGTATATCGAGGTCAGGTTTTGATGGCTCGGCTTCTCACAAGTCGTTTTAGAGAACGCGATTGGTACATAATATTATCGTTTATTTTGTATTACAATATAGATGATGGTACTGGGGTTTTCGCTCGGAAACATGTCTCGTACAACACGATTTCGTGATCGTCGCAATCGAAACGCACTACTCTCGAATCATACTGCATGTAAATCAAATACAAAGACACACGCCGCGATAGAGTCTTCACGGGATTTACCAAACAAACAGACATATAGGTACGTCACACGAACGATTATTTTTTTTCTTAATACGCGCGTTACGATATTATTTTACCGATTTCCAAACGACGTTCGGAAACAGTCGCCCTCGCGGTTTTTCCTTCGAAAACGTCCCTCGGGTTGTGCACTTTCACACACGTGGTATTCCGTTCGCACGCCCGACGGCTACACGTGACGCCGCGCGCGTGTCCAAGCATCTAAGTGTAACCGCCGCGTGCAAAACAGTTTATACGACAAAAAGTTTCGCCGCAGACGAATGAATCCAATCGGTCCCAAGCAAGACGTTCGCCGTCGTCGTCGGTTAGGTATAATACGTGTTATCGCGCGCGCGTGCATTTATCGATTTCCGCTGCCTCGCGGCTCGGCAAACGGAAGTTTTTATCACGCGTTCACACGCTGTTGGTCTGCGTGACCGTTAACCGAACGTTATAAATACGAGTACGCTCGCGGTCGCAGGTTCGAAAGACGTCCCGACGAACCCGACGAGCGCGACGTCGAAATTAATTAGTTCCGTGTCCTCGTGACATACGTATATATATACGTTACGCGTTTCCCGTTGCCAAATAATCGATTAATTATTAAAATCTCGCTCGCGGGATACAGAGTATCTCTCGTATATGTATATCATAAATACACACCCCCGCGCGCAGCCGTACCGCGCTCGGCGGCGGAATATAATCTAGCCGGCAATAACCGCCGCGTTTTAGGCAGTCTTCCAAGTGCTCCGCGAACACGTCGCCCGACAACAATAAAGCCGATATTATGAATTTTCCAGGCCGCGCGCGCGTGACGCGCACAATGCCATTGTGTTGCAGTTGGAATTTTGAAATAATTCGCTACGAAACGCGCGGTAATAATAATTGTAATTCGATCGTATAAATTGTGCGCGGGGACAAAACGATTTCAAACGGGAAACTATGATATTATATAATACGGGACGTCGAAACCGCGGTGCACGCGAAAGTATTACATACGTATAATAGATAGGAGATCCACAACCGGCGACGCAGACGGCTCGCGAGAGTAAATATTTCATTGGTAAACAGCCGTGTTGTTTTAACTCTCGCGGTTTTTTTTTTCCCTCGTCGGGGCAACAGCGACGTGTTTGCACACGCGCGTCGCGACTTTGCGAGCCGGTACAAATCATCGCGAACACACCACGGGAATATTATATTAAATTAGACGGACAAAAAAAATAAACAACATAATATATTATTATCGTGGATAATACTACACTGGCGCGACGGTTATTACAATGTTAATTTGCGAAAAACTATAATTATTCCCCCCCCCCCCCCCCGCGTAATATTATGATATTTGTATTCGTACGCGTATTATTATTATTTAAAGATAACGTAACGCGAGCGGAATATAATTCGGTAGTCCGTGTTATTAATGGCGAGGGGGAGGGAAAAAAAAAAAAATTAATTTCAATCAAGATATTTACATTTTAAGAACAAATAATGTCAGCGCGGAGAATATATATCATGTACGTTATGTCGTAATATTTTTAATTAAGAACGCGTTGGCAATTTAATGAGACCATTAATGAAGATTTAAGATTGCGCTTAAACGGACAAAGTATATTTTTTAACCGGCCAAAACTCCCGACAGTTTTATTCGTCTGATTAAAATGTTTCGGTCTCGAAAATGTATTTACAGTTTTTTTTTTTTCCTTTTTTCTCCTGTTAAATACTTTTGTGTCTCGGTTTATCCGTTTCAAATCTAACGTTACACGGTCGCAAATAACTTTATTCCATCTGCTAAATTACTTATTATCAGCGCTCGGGTTTGTGTGCGACGAAAAATCGCGAAATATCGCTACTAAAAAAATAATATAAATCAAATACGCCCGATAAACCGTAACACAATGTGTGTACGTACGTTTGATATTAAATTATTATGAGATAACTCACGTATTTTTTACTGTTATTGTACGATTCAAATTTTTAAAATCATTATATTATTACCATACGCTATATTAAAATAATCGTTACTAAAAGCACGCGCGGAGATATAATTTATTAGTAAATCGGTAATTTTATTGGCTATAAAAAGACCAAATATGACTATAAAATCGTTAAATATGCTAAGAAACCGTAAAATTTCGCAGCGCCTCGGTAATAAAAGATTCGTATTTTTAATCACATATTCGTGGAAGACGTTTTACGCTTACTCTCAGAGCAATGCGATCACAAACGACATGCATACGTATATATTATACAATGTATATAATACATAAATCAGAGTCTTTCTCGTCATTATCATATTATGTATCGGTCGAATTCGGCGTTTTTAAATATCAGATAGAAAGAGAGCGATAGAGTATGATATCGTCTAAAGGAGAAAACGTTTACACACAGCTAATAATAAACAACGCGTAATTATTTTGAGCTAATTATTCCGGTAGAGTTTTTCGTCACGAAATGAAATAATTTGAATCGACGACGATGATTTATGAATTTTCAACCGAAAAAAAAAAAACGCAAAGGTTAAAATTGAAAACGTATAGAGAGATTTTTCACCTTTTTCACCTCCTCTACGCCACCACAAATGTGTGCCGTCTACACATTGTGCGTGCAGTAATTCGTGCACTCGAATTTGTTGTCATCCTCGTGCGTTTATTATCATTGTCAAGTGCCTTGTAACCATACCGTTTACCGTATTTTCTTTATTTTCATATCATATTGATGAAAAACTTGAGACGAGCAATATTTATTTGTTTTTCGAAAGCCCTTCCGACACGATATTATAATAATAATGTACATGCCGTGCGCGGCCGTCTATGTTTTCTCTTATTAAAAGTCCGTCCAAAAGGGAGGAACTTTTAAATGTTCATAACACCTGCAACACCGCGGTGGCAGGGAAATAATAAGCTATCCGCTCTACTGCGCGGCGACTCAGTAAGAGCAAGGAAATATAATACGCTTTTTGTTTTACAACTATACGTATATACTCGTATACGTATTCGTGTTATGTATTGTGCGCGGACATATTATTTATTGTTTTTCATCGTCGTCTTCTCTCGCGTTTTCCATAAACTATCTTTTTTTTTTTTGAACGGGTAAAAACGAAATAAAAAAAGTGTAAACCCAACACCGGTGGATATTGAACGTGCGAGTGTATACGTACGTATATATACGCGTGTTACGGACAAAAGCCCAAAATCGGAGAAACCTAATAAGGAAACGCCAAATTATGAGAAACATTTGATCGAAACTAAACGACACGCCTGCGGTCTGACGTTCAGACGAAACGTCACATTATGTTTTGCTTTTAATCCGAGAATACCCTTCAGTCGTTATATTAACGTTTCCGTTTTGACGTCTCCGCAGAGCGTTTATTAATTTAAGTATTGAAAACAATAACAAAACAAATCCCATCGTTTATACGAATAACAATAGAGAAAATCATTTTTAAAGTCGCAATTTATTACGTGAACGTTATTGAATATAATAATTAATAATACTATTATATAATCGGCGAAAAAGTCGTTTTAACCAATAAAACATATAACACGCACAACACGTGTCGATAAATTAAGAATATCAAACACTTAAACGCCTTCTATAATTACGGTAAATATATTATATTATTATTTAAATTACTAACATAATATCTAATTAATTGCACTGGCTTGCACTGTATTACGATATGATTATTAAACTCTATTAGACTACGGGAGCATATTTGTCGTTTTTAAAACTCAATTCGATGGGCTCGAAAAATTTGCCCCAAATGAAAACAACAGTTCCACGTCGGTTCGTCGTGAATTGTTTTCGACTTGCCCGACCGCCAATACTCGTTTTGATTTTTGATTTATAATAAAATTATCGCGGCCGGCGGCGGCGGCGGCGGTCTAGCCAAACATATATTCGTTGCAATAGTACTCGCGCGATGCAAAAAAAAAAAAAAAAAACCCGAGTAAAAGGGCAAAAAGTGTGGACATCGCCGTCGTACGGTATTACTGCGACATATGATTATCGGCTCGCCGAATTCGGTTTTAATTTTTTATTTCCTCCCGCGCGCATTTATTAATCGCGATAAGATGCTAATGACTCGGACCATATTTTTCGATACTGATCGATCGTTATCAAAACAGATTTAAGCGAGAATATATTATTACGATACATATATATAATACATTATATTATATATATAGTATCGTTAATATACGAATCACTTTATATAATACCATCAAGAGATACGCGATATTGACATGGCCCAGGAAAACAGATGTAAATTAACATAATACATCCTAAGGAGCTTAAGGGTACTTAAAGAATGTATATCCTTAATTATTAATTATACCGCTTAATAACAAAAATCACGTTTAATTACCCGTATTAAATTCAATAATTATGAAGTAAAAAGACCATAAATGCATTATGTACGCGCATAAATACGTATACACTCTCTCACTCGCACACATTTAACATTATTATACGAGTACTAGTATACGTGTGTGTGTGTGTGTGTGTGTGGTGTACGCGCATATATTATTTTATGCTACAGAAGAACTCACAACCTTCGTTCGTATCTCAGCGTTGGCATTTAACAACGAGAACCTTGAATCGCGCAAAAAGAATAAAGATACACATCAAAGTAAACATATATAGTAACAGAAAAAAAAAGAAAAAAGAAAAAAAGTTCCTGAAATTACCAGAGAAAAAAAAAATGTACGAAATAAAAAAAAAAAAAAATGGTTGTTGGTATTACGCGCGTTCACTTTGAAGAATAATTAATGAAAATTTGTACCTAAACGCCATGTTAAACCTTTTCACGTAATCCGCCCACGCCCATTAAAAATGTTTAAAAAAAAACACACACACACATAAAAATTATGCCGACAGACTTATTACGAAAATTATTTCGATATTTACCGCGGCGCTTGTCGAATTGAATTATTATTCCACCGGATGAGCTTGAATTTTAGTATATTTTTATGTAGTAGGTGACCAACGAAATCTAATGATAAAACGAGTGTGAAAATAACTGCGGCGGCGGCGGCGGCGACGGTCATTATCAATACTGTTTATTTATTACGTTTTGTGGCTATTATATTTCGTTCACTTGTGCGGAAACGTTAATTATAATGGGCAATAATATTTTAATTTTAATTAAACGATAAGAAAATAAAGAGGGCGGAAAAAAAACGTTTTTAGTTTTCCACGGCGTAACGACTTAATTATTATTATTATTATTATTATTGCCGACACGATAAAAAAAAACAATATATATATTATATACATAACACACTTGACAAAACGCTTAAATGTGTACGCGCACGCAGCGGCTCGACGGCGGAGGAGGAGAACTATGCGTGACATCGGTCCCCCAGACAAAACAAACCGAAAATATGTGAAATTCATATTATCAGATCCGTAATGTACGCATATTTTCAGACGGCGGCGCCATTTGGGAAAAACTACAGCGGGGAGTAGCAAATTGTTCCGGAAAAAAAAAAGTCCACAAATAAATGAAACACGTTTGCAATCAAATAAGAGATTGACCTGTTTTAAAACTGCAAAATGACTGTACATAGTACAACTTGAATTTAACAGGTATTTATATACGATTGCTATAGTTATAATATGGATAAATGATTAATGAAACAAAATTTAAACTATTAATAAAACAATATAAATGTTTTGAAATTAAAATCAATTTGACGGAGTTGTTTACGAACACACACGACTGTGTGTATAAAACTGTATTACGAATAAAATGAGAAAGGTTATATCTTAAATCGTTAAATAGTTAGGTACCTATACTGATCTGTTCGATTGTTATACGTTTCTGGTGCGAAAAACACGATTATTTTTTACGGGATGGCGAAAATATGATTTTGCTACCTCGTGAAAAAAAGCGGGGTACCGGTCGCCCCACCTTTCGCTACACCCTATCGGCGCCCATGTTTTCAGACGAATTTTAGTTTAACGTAACTTTATAATATAACTCGCGAGTGATGGCTATCGAGGAGAAAAAATTTCACTCGATGTTCTCAACGATTATATAATAATAAATACAGAGTCGTATACGCAATATGACGTATATATAATATATATATATATGCGTTGCGAGACATAGTTCGTAGCTTTTCAATCGCTTTTACGAATATCATATATCGTCATAGACTTTGTTGTTTTCTCTTTCTTCTTCGGTCTGTATCTCGTTCAAACATAATAGGTATTTATTCTAAGACCCGAAAACCATAATATTATACGACGTGCTGCGATGTCAAAGGTACGCGGTTCAAATTTAATTTCACATATTACGACTAGATACATGGCTACTTTGAGGTGTATATGTATATTTATTCCGGTTTCGTTTCCATATTAATTCTCTCGGTAAAACACGGTATGGGAGACATGAAAGAGGCCCAATGATTATATTGCACATACGCGTAAATAAACCCCGTCTGCGCAAATTCGTGTGCAATATTTCGAAATAATTTTCTTTGATTTTGCAAACGCACGAGGTATCGATATCGCGAGCAGCAGATAAACGCCGATATCGCCTCCGTATTACAGTTCAAATAACGATCGTACGAGACCCGTCGAGCGGCAAAATGGGCTACGGTGTCGGTCCGGCTAGCGGCGCGAGTTACACGATAGGAATTTAATACGTTTACGGTTACATGCGTATTTATGCGGCCTAAAATATTAGATAGAAGGTAAAATAATATAATATATATATATATCGTGTGGAATTTTACTCGGACGTTTAGTATTACATGAAACGCAAAACGTGTATACACTACGCATAATGGGTGATTAAAGATTTAGGACGCTTTGAAATCTTACGCGGCAATGTGTGTGCGTCGAAAGCAAAGTAATTGTGTGACGATTTAAAAACAGTAATTATTATTGTGTGCTTATTGTACGTGATAATATTATAATGTAATACACGTCGTAATGGTGATACAGTAAAACAGTCGTTTTCACGGATCGGACGTTTGGGACGAAAACAAAACCGAAATCACAACGCGTAATTTAACCATACCATATACGTAGTTTCAGTCGGAATGGACGTTGTGATTTGTATGCGTACGGTTAAATACCCGTAACGTTTTAATTGATGTTCAAAGCATACTCGAGAATTTTTCGAAACAAATCAAGAATTAATTACTATGAACGATACGAGAAGAAGGAAAATCGGTGTGAACAACAACACATAATATATGTACGTATATACAGACGTCGTCGGCGGCTCGAGTGAAAAAATGTTTTTCAACAAACAGCGTTCGTTTTTTTTTTTGGAGAAAACGATTATAATATTAACCGAGACGACGAAATCGTAACGAGAAAAAAAACAAACCACATTCGACGCACTATCGTAAATATTATACTATAATAGAGCCAACAGTCGTGATATGCTCAGTTTAATTCGAATGCTTTAGGTCGATATCGTTCGAATTTCGTTCACCGGTAACAAAGACATCGTTTCGCCTTTGGTCACAACAAACAGCGACCCTAATATTATACCTAAAATCGTGAATTTTAAAGCGAATTCGTACGATTTCCCCGGGTCGTTTTTATTTTATCCGCGACAGTCCTACCTGCCAGCCATTCTTATGGTACCGACGTTATAATATTACCATCGAATTCAAACGCATCCGATTTAGGTATACCTTTAACTCGCGGCATTTAACCACACGGCCAAATCGTGTATATTATTATAATGTTCAACGTGTGTTTTGGTTGTTTCAGTAACGGGTGGAAAATCACAGGACACCGGTTGGTATATACCATAGTGTAACCACGCGGTTCAGCCGAATCGACGCGACACGGCGAACCCGCACAGCCTTTAGACGCCGCGAGAACACAAAGAAATCGCACCAACACGACCGCGTGACATTGTAATGTCTATTATTATTATTATTATGAATGGGGCGGGACGAGAAACAAAACGAAATAGTAACTGCACTTTTTTCGACGCGAAAAACGCTAGAATTAACGTATTCAAACGACAAAAGAGGTAAGCCGATTACAATGTTTTCGGGGTTTTTTTTATTTTTTTCTTTTATTATTTCTTTTATTATTTTCGCTCACAGACCGAATACGACTTTAAATCCGTTTAATTTCAACGGTTCGTATTATTTTTTCATATTTTTCATTATCAACTCGGATCGATTTGCAATCGCTATGCGTGTGATATTAAACTAACGAGCGTCTAATTTTTCGAGCAGACGAGTTGGAGATACGTTCTTACGAGCTCGTAAAATTATTCGTTTTTACGTAATCTATATTTTCTAGAATATGATATTATGTTTACGGGTGCAGTTTTTAAACCTTCGTGGTTTACTCCTCGCAATGTTGCCTACCTCGCCCGTGCCGTCCATCGACTCTATTATTACCGTCGTCGCGCCAAATCTGCAATTTACTATTACCACATTATCATATATAGATCCGAACTTTTGAATATTGTTTAAGCGTTATTATACGAGTAAAAAAACATACTTGTTCGAATTTCTTTTTTCCTGGGAAATAGCATATTATAATAATTCCTTCATAAGTGCGCGACTGTAATGCGCCTCGCGAAGTACGCGCGTCAGGCGTGAATAAGTGTGCCGAACGCGAGCGTAACATAAATACAACATAATATAAACAATATGATCATTGGGGCGAACGATTTGTATTCGGCGAATGTTTCACGTCGAGAGAACGCGAAAAACGGTCTCCGCGGCCGTCGATATCATTATATAATATCATACCTACCGCTGAAACACGACCGCCGCCGCACACGTTTTACACGTACGGCTTGCGGCGATGTAACGAGACACCCGCGGCGGTCATCGGCCAAGAAAGCCAGGGGAGGGGGCAGGTCTCGTCGGAAGGCGCACATATTACCGATAATGTTTTAATCCAATTTTAAGGATAATATGTTTTCCACACACACACACACACGTCGCGTCGTCGCCGCGGTTTTTAGCGCGTATTATAATACTCTGTGGGTACGGGACACGGCGGATTCGTGATTAGACTAAGCTGCACTTTTCACCGCGACGATGCCATAAAAATAAAGTCGAGTCGAATCGACGGACACTCTGCGGTCGGTTCGTCGTCGTTGGATGTTTATAATACTATATAACGCCGTTTTATTGCCCGCCGTCGTCGTTGTCGCGTGAAAAATCGAAAAATACAATACGACGCGACGACGTAAGGAAAATGTGACGAACATAACATTATTCGCGTCGGAATAAGAAAATGGAAAAAAAAAGTAAAGTATTGATATCGTCTAAAAACGGCGTATCAAAATAATAAATACGAGTGGGTTTCGTTTTAAAATAATTTACGGCCAGACACCCGTCGTCGTGCGTTTTCATAACGTAAAGCAAATTGTATTCAAATCTCGGAAAATCCCTGTTATTGACGTTTTTTTTTTTCCCCCGCTGCGATATTTATATTCCATCATAAATATGTCCGATTAAATGCGATGTTAAACTCTCCCGGACGTCGCTTATTGGCGTTAGTGTGTACTTTATAAAGCTAATATTTGAATGGTGATGGGGGGGGGGGGGAGAGAGAAATAATAATTATAATGAAAAAAAAATACCATCACGGTTAACAGACAGGTTTGACGGGTCCTTTGACGTTAAGCCGGCCGCTTAGAAACAATAACAAATAAAATCAATAGTAATTATATACGTATATATTATACGTATATTATATAAATGTTTCATTGGCAACATAGACGCCGGAGAATGACGGGAAAACGGAAACCACAAAAATTAGTTCAGGGCTGCCGTGCGCACTAGCTTGTAAAGGCTTACACGCCGGGGTTTATCGAAAACCTCGCGGTGGAGGTGGAACCAGAGGGCGAATATATACAATAATAATAATTTTACTCCGGGAATGGCGTGCACGCAGCACACACCTCATCCGCACCTGCCCGAAAACCTTTATAATCACGTTTTCGTCCGAGAACGCGGTCTATTCGTTTTTTTTTTTTTATTCTTCTTTCCCCCGCGATCGTCGTCGTTATTATATTATTTTTCAATTGCCATTATTATTATTATTATTATTACTCTTTACGGTTGATATTGTCGAGCACGCGGCGCGCGCGGATGGATGTCCGGCGGACGAGAAAAGACGTTAGACGAAAAGAGCCGAGACAATTCGATCGAGCAACGACGAGTTTTATACGTCTGGCGCGATGAGTTTACGCAATAACGATTGGGGTTCGTACTTTTATAATATACAATATAGTGTGAGCGAACCGTCAGTAGCGGAGCGAAAACGGTATTAATGTCACGCTGAACCGGACAGGTGTGTCGCGGCGAAACGGTCGATTTCGATTCGAGCGCGTCCGAAAACGTTCGTCGCCGGCTGTACACGCCGCCGCCGCGGGGGTCTCGTCTCCGAACTTTCGAGCGAAAATACTCTTATGGGACGGAACGCAATCTGACCAACACGAACATATTATTATGTATTTCTGCGTCGACGCGAATAGAAAAGAGCCCGGGACGCGGGGGGTTCGGAAGACGTTTTTCCTTTCGTTGACAATCGAAAATCGACAAATAAACGGACCGGGAAAACCGTGTATACCTATACTGTTGGCGGCAACGAGTTATTATGTTAATTACTTTATTATGTAAGTGGTATACGCCGAACGGCTATATAACTGACCGTAAACAAACTATATATTATCAGCTGTTCCTCAGAAGACGTTTATAACTTTTTTTTCAAACTGTAAGCCACACGCAAACTACTTGTCCTCAGACTGAAAAATGTCCCCTTAGATAAAGTACAAAAAATAACTTATCTTGGACAGTCATTAACAGATAACTGGGATCGTTCTCACGAAATAAGATGCCGTATAGAAAAGGCCAGAGCGGTTTTTGTGAAAATGAAAAATATTTTCTGTAGTCATCAGCTAAGCATGAATCTCCGAATTAGAATGATTCGTGGTTATGTATTCACCGTACTTCTATATGGAGTAAAGACTTGGACTCTATCAAAAGTTTCGATTAATCGAATTCAAGCATTTGAGATGTGGATATACCGCCGAATATTAAAAATTAGTTGGTGCGATCACATAACAAATATCAATGTACTAGAAAGAATGAATAAAGAACTTGAAATAGTGAAAACAATAAAATCACGAAAACTTCAGTATCTATAGGACATGTTATGCGACATCCAGAAAAATATAATTTACTACAATTAATAATTCAGGGGAAAATAGTAGGAAAAATGAGCCGTGGAAGACCTCAAATTTCTTGGTTGGACAACCTCCGAAAATAGTTCAATACATCAACAATATCTTTATTCAGAACAGCCATTAATAAAGATCAAATTGCTAACATGATTGCCAACGTTCGTTAACGAATTATATGGCACTCGAAGGAGAAGAAACTACTTTTTCATCTCGCAAATGTACAACCGCCATCGGGGAACGTTGTTCCAAAAAAAATATTGAGAACCACTGAACTGTATACGATTCGAGACGCTAAAGACGATGTACACGCTATACACGGCTAGCGGTCATACACGCGTATTATGAGAATATAATATTATTATTAATATTAGGTAGGTGTTTATGTGTAGACGACGATTTCCGCCGGCAACAAGTCTGCGGATCTCGAGACCGCGGGCAGAGGGAGGGGGTGGTGGTGGTGTAGTACTCCATTTGCGAACGCCACAGCCATTTCGTTGTTAGACTTTGCGATATTATCGCGTGTGCGTGCACGCGTATTATTATATTACGGGCCGCATAGGTCGCGGTGCAGTCTGCGGGCGAGTTTTACGAATTCAAAATGGTGGGCAACGCAATGGAATCTACATAATATTGTTATTACATTATCCCACACCGCCGCCGCGCGTGTAATAATTATAATAATACTTATGTATTTTAATGAAAAAAAAAAAAAAAACATCGCGTCCTGTTCGCGTAAAATATATATCGTACACGGAACGAACGTGTATGTACTACGATGTATGCCGGCATGACTGCTCGCGCGTATGAGCAACCAGTACACGTGATCGTTTAAATATTTTAAAATATATACAGCCATACACCCGTGAGACTTTGGCTGTCCCACTGCGCCGTCGGTCGGATCGTTCGGATAATAATAATTATTATCGATTCGTTCGGATTCGAATTATAAATGAAGAATGGCCGGACCATCCGTCCACGTCGCGTCGTACAGCCGACGAATGGCCTTTCTCAAATTCCAAATTTGTCCAAGCGTTACGTCGCGTTGTTGAAATAATCTTCTTTTTAAATACGTTTCGTTGAAAAATTTACGACAGTAAATCATCTCATAAAATACGATTACGTAGCGCAACAATATCAACGCGTTCAGACTTCGATTCTGCAACCGTACGCAAACGCGCGGGAGAGGGCGATGGGATTTCATTGAAAACGGAATATTATAAAAAATATGAGTTCGGCGGTGTGGAACGGCGGGCAATGATACGTTTTTTAAACTATGCTAATTATCGTTGAAGTACACGGAAGAGTGATCACACGCTCGGGTATTTTTGCCGAAGTAATGAGAACAAGAATACGTCCTTATTGTCAAATAAATAATGTAAATAATGAACACTTCAGTGACAATATTCATACACATGATATACGAGAAAGTTTGGTTTTATTGGTACTTGGACTTGGCCGACAAGAGAGACGGAGAGTCGACTCTGTAATCAAGATATTACGATAATTATATCCGGTCGGTGAAATAATACGCTGTTGTAATTATGAACGTGTAAAATCGATTTGTCTTTTGGTTTTTGCAAATAACGGCCCGAAATACTATCGGACATCGTAAATGACACGGCCATGAATAGAAGTGCCATGACCATGTAAGTCTATACGCTATATTAACTCTGAATCATTAATTATCACTTGTAATTCATCACAAAACCGAAAGATATTATAAATCTTAATTATACCAATATTTCATTGCGTCGTGGTTTATTCGTCAGCGGAGAGTACTTTGTGTAATTATTTTTATTTATTTACTTACGAGTGAGTGTGACGTACGTTTTGAAAAAAAAAAAAAAATTAAATAATAACGATTCAATTTTGAAGTAATCAAATTATTTTCGACCTATTTCATTACGTATTCGCAAGCACCGGGCGAACAACCGAACACGCAATAATGTATACGTAATTGTCTACTCGTAATTATTGTTTCGCTCAGACAACGGGAGCGTCAAGTCAAACCTTTCTATCGTCGAAAACAAAACAATATGATATTCTGACGGTGCATTATTATCAATACATTATTCGCTCGTCGTGAACAACGGGAAATCTTCCGAGACCGCGGGGCGGGCGGGCGGTTCAACGCGTGTAATAAGTGTTTCTAAGAATCCTTTGCACTCGCTAAAGTCAGTGGTATACGTAATTGGGGAAGAACGGCGCAGTTCAGACGACACTACTTGTAAGTCTTGTATCGAAATCTATCGAGAACATTACGGTATACCGTGCCTGTATACAATATTATAAACCGATATACAGTCACAGTTTTTTATAACGTTGTTTATAAAGTACAAAAAAAAAAAAAATCGAGAATTAATTTGTAGAATTTCCGAAAACAAAAGCCAAACGTTTGTTTCGAATAATTCTAAATAATGTTTTATTTATCGTCGGCAGAACAATACGGTTAAAACGAAAAAATATAAACGTTACGGACTCGCGAACTTTAGTGGAATCACATGTTTATAGGATTTTCAACGGAACGCGTCGAAATACAATGGGAAAAATAAATGAAAAACCAGCCCGCGAGATATTATCTCGATCTCTTTGGAGTACGTGTTGTAACGACCACGATTAAGCGGTAACAGATTTTCATTTTCACAAATCTGCAGGACGACAACGACAACGGTTCTACTGTAATCGAAAAACTATAAGGATCGCTCTTTATAAAGTTACTTATTCTATTTGCAAGTGTTATTTTTGATTTTACTATTAAGTGGGTACATCGAATTGACCGTTTCCACGTGAATTATCGACACAATGAATTCTCTCAGGACAAGACGAGGTACACATTTACGATTTCGAATTTTCCAAAGATAGTTACAAATTTAGCCGTACGCTGTCGCCCACCAATTTCGAGTATACTTGCCGTATAGTGCGACTCTCGTGATCGTATGATATCGATGTCATACCTACCGAATCGAAATCGCGCGAAATATCATTTAAATAAATATAAAAAACGTTATTAGAAAAGAAAAAAAAGTTATCGAAAGAAATTCCACAAAAAAACGGCACTAATGCGGGAGATGAAAATCAAAGAGTGAAAAAATAGCAATGTTTCGCAGCGTTTTTCAAAGAATTTTCGAGTGATCTCGCGACGACGCCGCTTTTAATATTGTTCCGCGTAAAATCATGAAAAAAAAACATATTTTTTCTCTGTTTTTCCATCAACAACCGGGACGTTATAAATTGATCATATGATGCGGTACACACACACACACACACACAATGTGGTTCGTTGGTCTGTCGAAACAAAAAAAAGACCTTTATCTGGGTTTCATCTGGTTTTAAAACCAGGCACTATATACCCTTGTTTAACTCGCGCTAAAAAAAAAAAAAATGTAATAAAAAGAAAAAATGAAAATTATCACATTTTCAATTGCAAGTTAAAAATGTGCATATCATTAAAAAAATATGAAAAAAAAGCCTCTGACGAAACAAAGATGAAAAAAAAAAAATGTACGCACATACATATTATATATTATATAATATATTATTATATCATGTCGTCCTTTACAGCCGTTTTACAAGTCACAGTCGATGAATATTACACGTCTCGAATCCGCCGCGGGGCCGCAGTAATGGCTTTTTAAAAAGTTAACGAACCATACGGAGTCGCCGAATCGCGGAATTAAAACGTCAAAAACGAAAACCGCGCGGTCGTTTATAATAATAATAATAATAGACGAAAACGTCGCGGCTCCTTCGAATTCGCGGCGATAAAAGCTTTTCACTCCGACGACGACGCTAAGGCGCAGTTATCGCGACCGTCCGAAATCCCCCGGCGACGTTATCTCTGCCGTGCGAGCCGACGAAGTCTCGTCATTCCGACATTCCGCCATCGGAAATCCAACCGGGACGCAATAATTATTCGCAGACGCCAAACGTTTGCGAGCTATTATTTATTTTTTATTCCCGCCGATTATTATCTCATCTTAATTTCTCTTATACGAGCCGTTTGAACGCGTAAACTTTTCCGTAGTAAAAATCTAACTCAAAAATTATCCGAAACCCTTAGATACTATATATAATATTTTGATCGACCGTTTATATAATTAATCGTATATTATAATAATATTTAAAGTAAAGTTTGTAAGCCGCGTTGAAAAGTCACGAGAAAAAATGTTTATAATATTTTGTTTTTTTTTGTTTTATGATATAGTCAGTGCCGAGGGAAGTATACGCGAAACATATTATATTTTTGCTCGTTGCGACAGTGCTCGTAAATGTCCCCAAGATTGTATATATATACAGTGTTGTGTTGGCGCTTATATGTGCGACGAGACGACACGAATTACCGTCACCCCTTTGGAAGCGGGCCACGAACACGATATTATAATATCATACGGAACAACGCGTGTACTGTTATTATGATGACAATCGTCGGGCCACAATTATTAAGGCCACGGTAGCTCGGCCGGAAGACGAGGATTTAGAAGGTAATGGAGTTTTGTATTTTCCAGCACTTTTCATTGTAATAATCGAGTTCGATTACCGTCACACGGCAAAAACGAATTTGGGCAGCGTTGCTTTTAGATTTGAAATAATACGCGTCACTCTCGGGCTACCTCTCCGCGCGACGACTGCATGCGCGCTCCCTTAACTCGGTTTAATTTGATTTTCGCAACACGGTATTGATAAACATTATTTAAAATTACGAGACGTTACACAAGTCGATTCTCCGACCGCGAGTCGTACCTGCCAATAATTACA
Organism: Drepanosiphum platanoidis; assembly: GCA_948098885.1. Lineage (NCBI taxonomy): Eukaryota > Metazoa > Arthropoda > Insecta > Hemiptera > Aphididae > Drepanosiphum > Drepanosiphum platanoidis. The sequence continues at coordinate 24,713,056 of OX402529.1, read as the reverse complement.
CGAATAACGAACCTATTGGAAACCTCTAACGCCCAATACCAATACGGATCCCGACGTTGATTTTCGATTGTTTACCGGCCAAACTTCGATAGTCCTATCGATTTTCGTCAAACTTGTACATGTAATATGATGATGATGAGCGTTTATTTTTAAATCGTACGAAAAGGGCTCCACGCCCTACGCCACGATAAATAAATAAACACGTTATAACTTTACGCCGCGCGCGCGTTCGAGAACAAACACACCTTTTGTTGGTCGGCCCCGGCTGTGGTCGGTAGTGGCGCGCGACGCGTACCCATATAATATACACACGCTCTTAACGTATATTATTTATTCAAATTTAATTTATCGATGAGGACGAGACGAGCGCGGCGTATAACATGCGATTCCGATTTGTCATTCCTGTCGCGTTGTTCGTTCAGACGAGTCGTTCGAACGTCGCGCGATACAACATAATACGCATTGTACATGGCGAATATACATATTATTATGCTTATACATATATACACAAAACGTATATAACAATACGCGACTGCGAAAAGAAAAAAAAGAAGACGAATCGTATATGTTGCGGCGCAATCGCATACCTACACGCCTACGTGTATTCATCACGCGAACGCCCGGCGAGAGCGGCTTGCGTTCGCCGTGTAGTCGAGAGTAAATAATCTACGTGTGAAAAATGTCGATGCATTTCACACACTCAAATTTAGATCGGTTTCCCATATAGTCACATATACGCGTCTCGACACGCGATTTTCATAATATATATACGTCACCTCGGACATCGGAATAGTCGAAATTACGTATTATTATCATTAAACGTCATGCGATTCAAATGTTCTTTCGATTCGTTCGGATGGCGTAGCCCTTTTTTGAGGGCTAAATGCACTCGCGCCCGCGTCGGAACGGATTAGTAGAGCGAGCGGTATTCGTCTGGATTCGGCGACGTCCCGGGTAATAATAATAACGCCGTCAGACGAAAAAAAACCGTGTTCAACGCGCGTCGAAAAAATAATATTATATCGTTGCAGTCGCGCGTTCGATTTTCAATTGTAACCCCAGCCTTTCTCGTCCGGAATAGAAAAAAATCCCTCGGGACCGGCCAATATTTATTTCGACGAATCGAGATTTCCATAGGCTCTTCTCCCTATTTATATACACATGCAATATTATATTTGAATATAATATCACTATGATACACGACTGTACGTAGGTATATATTATTGTACTTTTATGCAGTAAATATTTCGCTCACTCGTTTCCAACAACGTCATGTCTCAAAAATCGGCTATTTTGAGTTGTGCTTATTTTTAGAAAGCCCTTAAAGAGTATTTTTTCCCGGCAAAACCGGCGACGTTAGTGTCGTTTTTGCGTTATTATATATTTCAAGTATTTCATTCTATTTTCTGACTTAAAAATCGTTTTCCCGAAAAATCGAGCTTTCGAGTGAGCGATTTGTATACATCAAATATCATGACGTACACAACACGTCGTAATGATTTTATACTGAAAATAATAATATCGATCTCGTCGTGAAACGAAAATCTCGCGTTAATACGTACGCAATATTGTCGGTCCTCTCCCCACCTCCCCCGTTCGCGTCACTGCCAATGACGATATATTATTATAATGTTTGACCGTGCGGTTTCGCGTATGGGTTCTGCACACGATACGACGACGCGCGCCGCGCCGCAGTCTCGCGACGGCCGGACAACGACGATATTATTATTATAGGTACCCGTACGCAGTAATTGAATGTGCGTATTACGTTCGTTTTCAGTAGAAAAAAAAAAAAATGAAAAAGAAAATAAAAATAAAAAAACAGGTTCCCGAGCGGACGACGCGCGTGTACGGCGTGTACTCGACTGTAGAACGCGCAACAACAATTATTTTATGATTTATGAACGTTTTTACGAATACGATTTTATTCGAACGGTAAAAACGTCGGGATTCGCTTGCAACGACCAGTGCGGCGCGCGTAGTTCGCAGCGGCGCGGCGGCCCACCAGAAGAATAACGTATAATAATATTATTATTGTTACAGCGATATTATAATACGAATACGGTCCGGAATTCTATATATGTTTGCTTTTCGAATGTGCCTGCGTCGTCGTCGTTTCGCCAACGGGAATAATTCGTTTTGTTACGATATTGTTGCGTTTAAAAATATAATACGGGTACGTTACGCGCGTTCGGGGAGAGCTCCTATATCGCATAATATGTAACACTGTGTGACGTTCCAATAAAATAGAATATTATCGTCCTAACCCGCGCGACGACGAAATAACAATATATATATATATATATATAATACTACCTGCTGCCCGCTCCTATTTATTAGTAGACTACTATACCACCATGGCACGCATGACTGGCGACTATTACATTTATAATTCATTATACGGAGGCGCACGCACGCACGCACGCACACAAACGCTCATATTTGTTTCTTATTCTTATAAATTTATAAAAAGTAGATAACGGGTAAGGGGGGGGGGGGGGGGAGACTGACTTTACGTATTGAAAACCTCTGGGAATACGTCACAACGTCTATTATAATAATAATAATAATATATAAAAAGAGTTTTCCCGAGTGCGCTGCAGCACAGACCATCTCACTCATCGATGAGAAATATTATATCATGTTAAAATATTATTATTATTATCGTTGAGGTAGGTACACGGTCACGAGTTGTTTTTTTTTTTTTTCCGACTATATTATAATATATTATTATTATTATACCTATAGACGCCCGCTGCTCCCGATAAACGTCCTCTCCGCCGGTGTTTACCGCGCTCGCCTCGTGTACATATATATGTTCTACACACACACACACACACAAATATATTTGTATGTACATTATAATAACGCATACCCAACAGTCTGGCCGACTATCGCCGCGTGTAAATCGATTTTGTTTACATTGATGGACGTTTTCGTTCTACGACGAGAATAGAAACGTTTAAGTACCTATTGTTTTGTTTTGTTTTTTTTTTTTTTTTTATGCTAGAGATAGAGAGACGTATCCGTTGTCTATGCGGATGAAGGATGTGTGTGTGGGGAGGGGGGAAGGACTCGTAAAACGTCAACAATGAAACAATACGTTTTTCGACTAAAAAACGACTCGCGCGCGTTGACAAATCCGTTTCGATTATACGCGCGACATGATTATATATTATATAATATTATACGTTTTAAAAAAAAAAAGAAGCGAAAAAAAAAAAACGAAAATAATTTGTCGTTCGCCGATTCCCAAGTCTAATATCTTATGTATAACAGGTACTATAAAACGCTAAATAGTTCTCCCAGACCGGTGCGGGTAAAATATATTATTATTAACGGACGGAAATTATTGCGGCGGCGCGGCGTCGTCGTCGTCCGAGGGTGCGTGTAAGAAATGTTTTAATAATGCGCTCGATCGTAAAGGCGAATTTAAATTCATTTGTCATTTTTCCGCCGAAATGATATTATCACGACCGTGCCCGAGGTACTGCCGATAGTACTACGTATAGGGGCGAAAGTGGCCGTCGTCGTACGAGCGACTTAAAAACAAAACGTAATCCTTGTGCACGTCATTTCTCCTTTCCGATGACCGGAGCCGGTAGAAGGACGGGACGGCTATCCCGCAGGACCTGTCGAATTCTTCGAAATCCTCTCGCTTTTCACGCGAGACTTTCACTACCATACGCTTTTTACGCGTTCCGTGTATCGATCACGCGCTCGTCTATTTCGCGATTCTTACGGTATTTTTAAGCCAATTAAATTTAAAAAATAAATACGTCCTCGTCGTTTTTTTTTTTTTTTATAGTGCGCGTTATTAATATTACGTTTGATAAATAATTGCAGAAAACGAAAAACAATTTTGTCGAGTCGACCACGCCGATGATAAAAGAGAAAAGTAATCGACTGGAGGGGAAAAAAATCGGCCTCGGGGCATCGCAAAACCTTTGGCCGCGGAACTGTACACAATCTGCAGGTCGTATTATAGTAATCCGTTATTTGTACTACCTATTATAATGTATGAGCAGATATCTGCAGTGGGTAATATCGTCGAAACGTTCGAGAAAAAAATAATAACCTCTTTCCACGGGTATGGAATTAAAATGACGATAAACCCGTCGTCCGCGTCGTTTGAATGTCCGCGACCGAAATTACGTTATGTATTATTTGAAACGCGCGAATAGTAAACGAATAAATCGTCGGGGTATCTCTGCTGCGGTTGAAATGATTACGAATAAACAATAATCGTATTCGAGCGGCGACGGGTGCGCGCCGTATTTAGGGCATAATATTATATTATTATTATTGTACACGCGTATTACGCGTACGGTAATACTGCGCATTAAGGAGAGCTTTTCGATTTGACTGACTGCGAAACATTTATTATATCCTTCCCGACGCGCGCGCGCGTCGTGTACGATACGTGTGTTTGGACTGTTCGGAGTGCAATAATATGGCGTGGTGGTGGTAAACGACGTCGTCTCCGTCGCAGCTGATATGAACGGCGGACGTCTCGCGCGTGTATAACAAACGATCCGTTGATCTGCATTAAATTATGATATGTCTGGTGGATATCTATATACGGGAACGCGTGGGTAACGTTTAAAAAATATAAACCGTCCGGCGTTACGATGGAGTATATTGAATACGTTTACTCAAAAACCGCGTTGCCTACACGTCATCGTCATAAATAGGGGTGGGGGGGAACACTTCGCCCCAAGTATCCCGATGTCGCGGTGGGTCGTCGGAAACGATTCCGCATGCACGTCGACCCGGGACACTTTGGAAATTATCTTAGAACGGACTCGACGGGGTTTACGGTTTTTTAAAGAAAAGGGCGAAAAAAAGAGACGCCGAGACGAGAACAGCGCGCCGAGTCCAGAAGAAAGACTCGTAGCAACTGTCGAATTTCTCGCAAAGTCTGAAAAAAATTTAGAATTTCATACGGCGTCGAAATTATCGTTCATCGTTTTCGTAGCTACCTTTGAAAACCAATCGCACGAGGTTATATTATACTCGCAACGAATTCAACACGATATTATCGAGCGATTGCGAAACATCGCGAATGGTATAAATTTGAGTAAATCGTAATACAATATATTATAATATTGGCTCTATTCTAGATTCGGAAGTGATTTTATAGTGCTCTGACCTCGTTGTCGTGTATTTTTTTTTTTAAATCAAGTTTTCCACGGAGCACACTAGCGATGCTTTTCTAAAATCTCAGTGTCTAATACATTCGTTTGGCGGAAAGTGGATAAAAAAAAAAAAGGAAAAACGTCCACTGTATTAAAGAGAGCTTTTAATTATGTATGCCAAGTAATACGGTCCGTGTAATGAGCGTTGCGAAATCGCGTACGGAAATTCCGAGAAAATCCGGACGAACCATGCAAGTTTTCACAAATACCAATTTATTTTTAAGTACGCTCGCGCTTTTTCGAGCGCGAACATAACGAAGGGTTCCGATTTCGTCAGTTCACCGAAAACTATAACTTTACGTATTCCGTCGTAAAATCATAAACTAGACGGAAAAAAGGGAAAAAATTCGTCCGCGTTCGTGTAAATTAATATGCTGCTGCGGTTTCTAGCTTTACACAACTCTGTGGGTGAAAAATACGATTTTTTTTTGATTTTTTATCAATAAAACGATGATCAATCGTCTACGGTCGACTGAAAAGCTATCTGAACCCGAGGACTCGCGGACCAACGGAAAAAAAAAAACCGAAAATCAAAACAGACGACTGTACTACTATGATATTTTATATCTATTGCGCGCTATTTTTTTTATTTCCGTCTTATCTGTCCGAGAGCGATTTCTCGCGGAACGTCGTCCCTTCGAGAAATCTACTCGCTCAAAAAGGATTGTGACGGTTTCACAATGAAACGCGCGAATACGCGATCCTAGAAATCCTACAGATGTCGAATTTTACTAAAGTAGATATAAGTACTTGAAAATTATCATTTTTCTCGCGCTAAAATAATATCGGTTTTCTAAGCCCACATTGTTGCCGGATTTCTAACACAATACATACCCTATAGACTATTCGGTCGGGACCTATTTCAATTTCCGAATAAAATCAACGTTATATTAAAATGCAATGTCTGAACGATTGTTTGTTCTGGTTTTTAAACCGTTTGTTGTAAAAATCGACTCAAATTTGGTTTTTTTTTTCAAGAACGCAAAGTGCATTTAAATTAGCAACGCCCGAATTTTTTTCATCGTTCGGCCGGCCTTTTTCATAAAATTTTTTGCCTTCGAGCGGGGGCCACCGGGATAATGCGAAACGATGGCAATAAGTATTAGCGAATTCATAAAAATTTGCATTCCTATTCGGCGAAACGATTATTTTTTTATTGTATTTCGTAGAAATTTTCTGAATTCTTAATCAAGCAGCAACAAAACACAACCGAATTATTGTACGCACATCGATAAATACACGGAAATAAACATTTTTTTTTTTTTTCAAACTTAATAAAACATATTTAATGTCGATTTGTCGAAATTCAAACCAGAATTTTTTAATTTCATCCATTTAATTCAAAAATCGTACGTTTAAATTAACATTTTTAAGAATTTTTTCGCGAAAAAAAACGAAATATCGACGACGACGTGGCCGCGCACGCGAGTAAAATTTTGAATGCGTTTCTTTTATTACTAAATTATACGTTTATATATTTTCTAATTTTCGACGGCTTTTTAAACGATCTCGAAAAATTCGGAATTTGAGCAATTTTTTCAGTTAACCGTATAGGGTATATTATTGTTTCGTAGTAAATCGCGTATTTTCCAAGTTATTTAATATTCGTAATTGTTGGTTCCGAGAGAACACCGAATCGCGCGAAGTAACGGCTAGAAGTAATCGCTATAGGACGACACGGACCATATTAGTTCGGTTTTCACACCGGTCGTTACCAACACGTCGTACGGCGCGACATCGTTAAAAATCGGTAATAATAACGGGGATTTTCTCTCTCTCTCTGCGGGCGCAAATCGCAGTACGCCACCCAAACGACGATCGCTCTCGATTTCTGCGGATCGCGAGATAAACGAGGTGCCTTCCCGGTATTCAGATACGAGCAAACAACACGGCTTTGAAATCCGTCAACGACAACGTTATCGCGCGCGCGTTCGTGGAAAAAACGAAAAACGTTTATTTTCGGTATTAAACGGTGTATAAACGGTATTTTCGTCGCCAAACGAAAGAGAATCGCGCGCAGAACGGTATATTTTACAGTGGC